>OX439127.1:21118129-21182456 GCA_949318235.1 Ecdyonurus torrentis
AGAAAAACAGTTAATAAATAAAATAATCAAATATATATAATGTTAACAATATTATAAAATATACAGTTCAATAAACAATTATATCATGAAAAATGTAATAACAAAAAAAGTAATTATGTATTTGAAATAAAAAAATATATATTTTTAATTGCACAGTATTTTATTGCATATTATTGTTGAGTATACATAGAAATTATGTAATTATTTTCCAAGGTTTTTGTATTAGATGCCATACAGCAGTGATTTGAAAATGTTTACATAAATTCTGTCCAGCTTTTGTCTATTATGCAAAATAAAATACAATATACTTTTATAGGTCAAACTGTTATAATTATATCATTAAATTTAAAAATGGCAAAAGCAATTCTATACAATAACATAATATTTATGTTATTATATCATAGTTTTTATGCAAACTGTGTTGTATTGTGTTCTATAAATTGTGTTTTAAAGGCACAAATATTGCTGAAAATGGAATGGCATAATTATTTCCGTATTTAATTTTTGTCCGTGAGACAGATCATTAGGGGGTAGAATAGGCTTGAAGTACACACAATCGTGATAATATATTTTACGATTCAAAACCTCGCACTAGATTTGTAATGCTATCTTATATATGAGAAAAATACGCACTGAATTTCTTAGTACAAAATATATTATCACAATCGTGTACATATATTGTACAATCATTTTACTAAATATGAATTTCTATTAGCATATCGATGGTGTTGCGGCTAAACCACGTTTCTACTTCTAGCGTGTTTCCTTAATTTCACGGATCTATGTTTATCGCGATAGACATAAAAACGCATATCAGTGAGAAAATTGTTATGTTGTTGCGTTTCTGTATAACAATTTGAAGCTTGTTTTTAATACGCTCTCTGAAGGTATGATGTTATTTGGTTAAAAATGATTACCGATATAACGATACTTTCTTTTGACAAACTTTAATTAGTAATTAGTGTATATATAGTACTTTTTGAAATATAACATGTATGTATCGATATTTCGATACAAAAAAATATCGATACTTTTTAAGTATCGCCGATCTCTATTGTACGATATATGGCTTTACGGATGTATTACAAGATTCTATATTACACAGTAAGGAGAGTTTTGGCCAAATTGAGTCCCCGCGAAATTCAAAATAAGTGACTAAGCCAATCAGCGCAAGAGTTGAGAGTCACATGATCACGATTGACCAATCACAACTGGGCCGAGCTTAACATTAGTGCAAGTTGGTGTCAATATATTTATCATATCTATGCAATATCTTCGGTGTTAGAGACAAGTCTGTGGCGCAGCAAAGCCACGCAGAAAACCAGCAGAAAAATCAATAATACATTTAAAGACTATGTATTTATTGCACAAACCAACGCTATCTTTGGGGAAATTTGTGAAACGCTACGAGTAAAGGAAAACGATATATTTTATACTCTTATATATGTATAAAATGCAAGTGTATTAGAAAACGTACCAAGCTATGAGTTATTAAGTTAATAAAGTTTAGACTTATTTAATAATATCTGGAGTGGACCAAATATCTTCACATTTTTTAACTGTGACGTCATCCAATAATTTGCACATTTCTTTCAGATCAATTAAATCAGCATTTTTTTATGTTAAAAAAAAGAGTCATATTTAAATCTATAGCCTGAATGGCACGGAAATAATTGAGTTGCAAAAGTTAGCATTTTTTAAAGTAATTAATTACAACAAAAATCATTAAAATTACAAAATAATTGAATCTGTGTTAATTATTGTAACATGTTGTAACAAAATGCATTAAAAGTGCCCTAAAACACCGTTATATTATAACATTATTTTTTTTTAAATTTTTTTAATTTAAGGTGATTTGTTTATAAAAAAGCAATGCTGAGACCGATATTTTAAGTGATATCTATTTCCTTTGTCTTACAGAACAGATAAAAACTATTATATATATTCCTTCAAAGTTATTTTACTATTTTCTGTATCAGGCACTTTTATAAAAAAGTCCCTATACAAAGTTGAAGTTCTGACATAAAATATATGACTTAAAAGTATCACTAGTTAGTTTCTATATCATCCTCAACAGCATGCATATTTTTAACAGCAATATCAAAGATGAGCGGTTTCAAGCCTTGGGGAAATTGAAAAAATCCAGACTCAAAAATAATGGTGTTATTGTAAACAAAATCTCAAATGAAACGAAAACAACAACTGAGCATGCGCCGCGGCCATTGAGTTTTGGCGCGTACTCGGCATAGTAACAGATGTTTACTGTGCAAACAGGTGTCATTTGTGCAAACAGGTGTCTTTGGTGCAAACAGGTGTCTGTTACGTAATGTAGTTAAACTTTTAACCTGAGTGGCGCTTAAGTCAACACAGAAATGGATGCCACAAAATCAAAGTGAAAATCAATAATTTTATTAAAGATGAACATTTACAAGCTAGCGCTTTAAATTTTTTTAAGATAGTTCTGAAACGCTGAAAAACAAAATTAAATATTAAAACAATTAGCAAAATAGAACATATAATATATTTATCTATTAAATATAACAACAGAATTGTAATATTAACATTGGTAGATGAAGAGATTTGTCGCTATTAAATCATTCTTCTTTAGGATTGTTCACCTTCTTCTTAAAAAAAAAATCTGTGCTAGCAAGATAGTCACCGAGTTAATCTTCACTATAAAGGCCCTTGCTGGTTTCTTCTATCATTTTCTTTCAAATTTATTATACTGAAGTCGTAAAATCACACTAACAAACTATATATAAAAGAATTTGGTTTCATGCAAACAAAAAAGTATAATTTTAAGGATATTTAACATTTCTTCTTGACACTTATCTAATAATTAAATTGTACGAAAGGAAGACAAGATAAGAACCTGAGAACCCACATACAATTAAATGAATATCAATATCTTTAATGTGTAAACGAAAGAAAAAAGTATTTTATGGTGTATTGAATGCTTATATAATTTTAAATAGTTAATGTTACTTTAATTTGGAATTAAATGCGTTGCACAAGATGACTTATAAATGATATTATGTAACGTAGTTACTATATATAATGAGTTAAGTTATTATTATTAAATTGTTATTTTATTTTAGTTAAATGTTTAGATTATATAATTAGAAAATTTTGACGAGACGCATGTAGTGTGACATATTATAATGATGTGATGTTACTGTAAACTATTAATGTCAAATAAATTAAATTAATAAATAAAGCATAAATTATTTTGGTTTAAATGACTGAAATTGCACTAGGATAATTATTATGTATTTGTATGTATATGCTGTTTTGATTTTATTATTTGATATAATAATTTACTTTTTTATATATTATTAAGTTATCACTAAATTATGCATTAATGTAAATACATTTTTGGCACTTTTTTCTCTCTTTCACATATGTATTCAATTAATTATGAATTATCAATTATAAAAATGTAAGCGAAAAGAAATGTAACTTAAATTTAATTGTGAGTACATAAATGAACTAGTTGTGATAAAAATTTACTATCGAAAGTCAGGCCTTTTTTCTGCTTTCATTGAAGACAATTAGTTGTTTATTATTATTTATCTAATACGTCAATGGAACCCTCAGTGAGAAAATTGTTATGTTGTTGCGTTTCTGTATAACAATTTGAAGCTTGTTTTTATTACGCTCTCTGAAGGTATATGATGTTATTTGGTTAAAAATGATTACCGATATAACGATACTTTCTTTTGACAAACTTTAATTAGTAATTAGTGAATATATATAGTACTTTTTGAAATATAACATGTATATATCGATATTTCGATACAAAAAATATCGACACTTTTTAAGTATCGCCGATCTCTATTGTACGATATATGGCTTTACGGATGTATTACAAGATTCTATATTACACAGTAAGGAGATGTTTGGCCAAATTGAGTCCCCGCGAAATTCAAAATAAGTAGCTAAGCCAATCAGCGCAAGCGTTGAGAGTCACATGATCACGATTGACCAATCACAACTGGGCCGAGCTTAACATTAGTGCAAGTTGGTGTCAATATATTTATCATATCTATGCAATATATTGGGTGTTAGAGACAAGTCTGTGGCGCAGCAAAGCCACGCAGAAAACCAGCAGAAAAATCAATAATAAAGACCATGTATTTATTGCACAAACCAACGCTATCTTTGGGGAAATTTGTGAAACGCTACAAGTAAGGGAATTTTTTCTCTGAAAACGATATATTTTATGCTCTTATAAATGTATAAAATGCAAGTGTATTAGAAATCGTACCAAGCTATGAGTTAAGTTAATAAAGTTTAGACTTATTCAATAATATCAGGAGTGGACCAAATATCTTCACATTTTTTTAACTGTGACGTCATCCAATATTTGGCACATTTCTTTCAGATCAATTAAATCAGCATTTTTTTTATGTTAAAAAAAAGAGTCTTATTTAAATCTATAGCCTGAATGGCACGGAAATAATTGAGTTGCAAAAGTTAGCATTTTTTAAAGTAATTAATTACAACAAAAATCATTAAAATTACAAAATAATTGAATCTGTGTTAATTATTGTAACATGTTGTAACAAAATGCATTAAAAGTGCCCTTAAACACCGTTACATTATAACATTTTTTCTTTTAAATTTTTTCAATTTAAGGTGATTTGTTTTTTAAAAAAAGCGATGCTGAGACCGATATTTTAAGTGATATCTATTTTCTCTGTCTTACATATAAGAACTATTGTATATGGTCGTTCAAAGTTATTTCACTATTTTCTGTATCAGGCACTTTTTTTAAAAAGTCCCTACAAAGTTGAAGTTCTGACATAAAATATATGACTTAAAAGTATCACTAGTTAGTTTCTATATCATCCTCAACAGCATGCATATTTTTACAGCAATATCAAAGATGCGCGGTTTCAAGCCTTAGGGAATTGAAAAAATCCAGACTCAAAAATAATGGCGTTATTGTAAACAAAATCTCAAATGAAACGAAAACAACAACTAAGCATGCGCCGCGGCCATTGCGTTTAGGTGCGTACTCGGGATAGTAACAGATGTTTACTGTGCAAACAGGTGTCTTTGGTGCAAACAGGTGTCTGTTACGTAATGTAGTTTAACTTTTAACCTGAGTGGCGCTAAAGTCAACACAGAAATAGATGCCACAAAACCAAAGTGAAAATCAATAATTTTATTAAAGATGAACATTTACAAACTAGCGCTTTAAATTTTTTTAAGATAGTTCTGAAACGCTGAAAAACAAAATTAAATATTAAAACAATAAGAAAAAAAAACAACATATAATATATTTATCTATTAAATATAACAACAGAATTATAATATTAAGATTGGTAGATGAAGAGATTTGTCGACATTAAATCATATAACTTTAGGATTGTTCACCTTCTTCTTAAAAAATATTCTAAACTAGCAAGTCACCGACCTATAGACTCTCTTCACTATAAAGGCCCTTGCTGGTTTTTTCTATCATTTTCTTTCAAATTTATTACACTGAAGTCGTAAAATCACACTAACAAACTATATAAAAAAGAGTTTTGTTTCAAACAAAAAATTCTAAATCTGAGGATATTTAACATTGCTTCTTGGCACTTATCTAATAATAAATTGTAGGAAAGGAAGACAAGATAATAACCTGAGAACCCACATACAATTAAATGAATTTCAACATCTTTAATGTGTTAACGAAAGAAAAAAGTAATTTATGGTGTATTGAGTGCTTATATAATTTTAAATAGTTAATGTTACTTTAATTTGGAATTAAATGCGTTGCACAAGATGACTTATAAATGATATTATGTAACGTAGTTACTATATATAAAGAGTTAAGTTATTATTATTAAATTGTTATTTTATTTTAGTTAAATGTTTAGATTATATAATTAGAAAATTTTGACGAGACGCATGTAGTGTGACATATTATAATGATGTGATGTTACTGTAAACTATTAATGTCAAATAAATTAAATTAATAAATAAAGCATAAAATATTTTGGTTTAAATTACTGAAATTGCACTAGGATAATTATTATGTATTTGTATGTATATGCAGTTTTCATTTTATTATTTGATATAATAATTTACTTTTTTATATATTATTAAGTTATCACTAAATTATGCATTAATGTAAATACATTTTTGGCACTTTTTTCTCTCTTTCACATATGTATTCAATTAATTAGGAATTTTCAATTATAAAAATGTAAGCGAAAAGAAATGTAACTTAAATTAAATTGTGAGTACATAAATGAACTAGTAGTGATAAAAATTTACTATCGAAAGTCAGGCCTTTTTTCTGCTTTCATTGAAGACAATTAGTTGTTTATTATTATTTATCTAATACGTCTATGGAACCCTCAGTGAGAAAATTGTTATGTTGTTGCGTTTCTGTATAACAATTTGAAGCTTGTTTTTAATACGCTCTCTGAAGGTATGATGTTATTTGGTTAAAAATGATTACCGATATAACGATACTTTCTTTTGACAAACTTTAATTAGTAATTATTGTATATATAGTACTTTTTGAAATATAACATGTATGTATCGATATTTCGATACAAAAAATATCGATACTTTTTAAGTATCGCCGATCTCTATTGTACGATATATGGCTTTACGGATGTATTACAAGATTCTATATTACACGGTAAGGACATGTTTGGCCAAATTGAGTCCCCGCGAAATTCAAAATAAGTGGCTAAGCCAATCAGCGCAAGCGTTGAGAGTCACATGATCACGATTGACCAATCACAACTGGGCCGAGCTTAACATTAGTGCAAGTTGGTGTCAATATATTTATCATATGTATGCAATATATTGGGTGTTAGAGACAAGTCTGTGGCGCAGCAAAGCCACGCAGAAAACCAGCAGAAAAATCAATAATAAAGACCATGTATTTATTGCACAAACCAACGCTATCTTTGGGGAAATTTGTGAAACGCTACAAGTAAGGGAATTTTTTCTCTGAAAACGATATATTTTATGCTCTTATATAGACCCCTTGCACATCCTTGCGCTTTGTCGCCATTTTTGTGGTGACTAATGCATTGTCCAGCATAGGGGAAACTTCGTTTTTCCTAATTTTTCACATAAAAAATTGTTTATTTCAACTCAACAAATATTTCTCATATCCTTTGAGCTTATTAGGAGCTAGAAATAAGGCTTTGGTTGAGGTTTGAAGCTTCTTTTGCTATTAAAAAAATAAAAATGATGTTTTTCCTATGCTGGCCTATGTATTCCTGACCAAAGAAATAGCGGCTCTTAAATATGAGTGCAAGCGGTCTATATGTATAAAATGCAAGTGTATTAGAAAACGTACCAAGCTATGAGTTAAGTTAATAAAGTTTAGACTTATTCAATAATATCTGGAGTGCACCAAATATCTTCACATTTTTTTAACTGTGACGTCATCCAATATTTTGCACATTTCTTTCAGATCAATTAAATCAGCATTTTATTATGTTAAAAAAAAAGAGTCATATTTAAATCTATAGCCTGAATGGCACGGAAGTAATTGAGTTGCAAAAGTTAGCATTTTTTAAAGTAATTAATTACAACAAAAATCATTAAAATTACAAAATAATTAAATCTGTGTTAATTATTGTAACATGTTGTAACAAAATGCATTAAAAGTGCCCTTAAACACCGTTATATTATAACATTTTTTTTTTAATTTTTTCAATTTAAGGTAATTTGTTTATAAAAAAGCGATGCTGAGACCGATATTTTAAGTGATATCTATTTTCTCTGTCTTACAGATAAAAACTATTGTATATGGTCCTTCAAAGTTATTTTACTATTTTCTGTATCAGGCACTTTTATAAAAAAGTCCCTACAAAGTTGAAGTTCTGACATATATGACTTAAAAGTATCACTAGTTAGTTTCTATATCATCCTCAACAGCATGCATATTTTTAACAGCAATATCAAAGATGAGCGGTTTCAAGCCTTGGGGAAATTGAAAAAATCCAGACTCAAAAATAATGGTGTTATTGTAAACAAAATCTCAAATGAAACGAAAACAACAACTGAGCATGCGCCGCGGCCATTGAGTTTTGGCGCGTACTCGGCATAGTAACAGATGTTTACTGTGCAAACAGGTGTCATTTGTGCAAACAGGTGTCTTTGGTGCAAACAGGTGTCTGTTACGTAATGTAGTTAAACTTTTAACCTGAGTGGCGCTTAAGTCAACACAGAAATGGATGCCACAAAATCAAAGTGAAAATCAATAATTTTATTAAAGATGAACATTTACAAGCTAGCGCTTTAAATTTTTTTAAGATAGTTCTGAAACGCTGAAAAACAAAATTAAATATTAAAACAATTAGCAAAATAGAACATATAATATATTTATCTATTAAATATAACAACAGAATTGTAATATTAACATTGGTAGATGAAGAGATTTGTCGCTATTAAATCATTCTTCTTTAGGATTGTTCACCTTCTTCTTAAAAAAAAAATCTGTGCTAGCAAGATAGTCACCGAGTTAATCTTCACTATAAAGGCCCTTGCTGGTTTCTTCTATCATTTTCTTTCAAATTTATTATACTGAAGTCGTAAAATCACACTAACAAACTATATATAAAAGAATTTGGTTTCATGCAAACAAAAAAGTATAATTTTAAGGATATTTAACATTTCTTCTTGACACTTATCTAATAATTAAATTGTACGAAAGGAAGACAAGATAAGAACCTGAGAACCCACATACAATTAAATGAATATCAATATCTTTAATGTGTAAACGAAAGAAAAAAGTATTTTATGGTGTATTGAATGCTTATATAATTTTAAATAGTTAATGTTACTTTAATTTGGAATTAAATGCGTTGCACAAGATGACTTATAAATGATATTATGTAACGTAGTTACTATATATAATGAGTTAAGTTATTATTATTAAATTGTTATTTTATTTTAGTTAAATGTTTAGATTATATAATTAGAAAATTTTGACGAGACGCATGTAGTGTGACATATTATAATGATGTGATGTTACTGTAAACTATTAATGTCAAATAAATTAAATTAATAAATAAAGCATAAATTATTTTGGTTTAAATGACTGAAATTGCACTAGGATAATTATTATGTATTTGTATGTATATGCTGTTTTGATTTTATTATTTGATATAATAATTTACTTTTTTATATATTATTAAGTTATCACTAAATTATGCATTAATGTAAATACATTTTTGGCACTTTTTTCTCTCTTTCACATATGTATTCAATTAATTATGAATTATCAATTATAAAAATGTAAGCGAAAAGAAATGTAACTTAAATTTAATTGTGAGTACATAAATGAACTAGTTGTGATAAAAATTTACTATCGAAAGTCAGGCCTTTTTTCTGCTTTCATTGAAGACAATTAGTTGTTTATTATTATTTATCTAATACGTCAATGGAACCCTCAGTGAGAAAATTGTTATGTTGTTGCGTTTCTGTATAACAATTTGAAGCTTGTTTTTATTACGCTCTCTGAAGGTATATGATGTTATTTGGTTAAAAATGATTACCGATATAACGATACTTTCTTTTGACAAACTTTAATTAGTAATTAGTGAATATATATAGTACTTTTTGAAATATAACATGTATATATCGATATTTCGATACAAAAAATATCGACACTTTTTAAGTATCGCCGATCTCTATTGTACGATATATGGCTTTACGGATGTATTACAAGATTCTATATTACACAGTAAGGAGATGTTTGGCCAAATTGAGTCCCCGCGAAATTCAAAATAAGTAGCTAAGCCAATCAGCGCAAGCGTTGAGAGTCACATGATCACGATTGACCAATCACAACTGGGCCGAGCTTAACATTAGTGCAAGTTGGTGTCAATATATTTATCATATCTATGCAATATATTGGGTGTTAGAGACAAGTCTGTGGCGCAGCAAAGCCACGCAGAAAACCAGCAGAAAAATCAATAATAAAGACCATGTATTTATTGCACAAACCAACGCTATCTTTGGGGAAATTTGTGAAACGCTACAAGTAAGGGAATTTTTTCTCTGAAAACGATATATTTTATGCTCTTATAAATGTATAAAATGCAAGTGTATTAGAAATCGTACCAAGCTATGAGTTAAGTTAATAAAGTTTAGACTTATTCAATAATATCAGGAGTGGACCAAATATCTTCACATTTTTTTAACTGTGACGTCATCCAATATTTGGCACATTTCTTTCAGATCAATTAAATCAGCATTTTTTTTATGTTAAAAAAAAGAGTCTTATTTAAATCTATAGCCTGAATGGCACGGAAATAATTGAGTTGCAAAAGTTAGCATTTTTTAAAGTAATTAATTACAACAAAAATCATTAAAATTACAAAATAATTGAATCTGTGTTAATTATTGTAACATGTTGTAACAAAATGCATTAAAAGTGCCCTTAAACACCGTTACATTATAACATTTTTTCTTTTAAATTTTTTCAATTTAAGGTGATTTGTTTTTTAAAAAAAGCGATGCTGAGACCGATATTTTAAGTGATATCTATTTTCTCTGTCTTACATATAAGAACTATTGTATATGGTCGTTCAAAGTTATTTCACTATTTTCTGTATCAGGCACTTTTTTTAAAAAGTCCCTACAAAGTTGAAGTTCTGACATAAAATATATGACTTAAAAGTATCACTAGTTAGTTTCTATATCATCCTCAACAGCATGCATATTTTTACAGCAATATCAAAGATGCGCGGTTTCAAGCCTTAGGGAATTGAAAAAATCCAGACTCAAAAATAATGGCGTTATTGTAAACAAAATCTCAAATGAAACGAAAACAACAACTAAGCATGCGCCGCGGCCATTGCGTTTAGGTGCGTACTCGGGATAGTAACAGATGTTTACTGTGCAAACAGGTGTCTTTGGTGCAAACAGGTGTCTGTTACGTAATGTAGTTTAACTTTTAACCTGAGTGGCGCTAAAGTCAACACAGAAATAGATGCCACAAAACCAAAGTGAAAATCAATAATTTTATTAAAGATGAACATTTACAAACTAGCGCTTTAAATTTTTTTAAGATAGTTCTGAAACGCTGAAAAACAAAATTAAATATTAAAACAATAAGAAAAAAAAAACAACATATAATATATTTATCTATTAAATATAACAACAGAATTATAATATTAAGATTGGTAGATGAAGAGATTTGTCGACATTAAATCATATAACTTTAGGATTGTTCACCTTCTTCTTAAAAAATATTCTAAACTAGCAAGTCACCGACCTATAGACTCTCTTCACTATAAAGGCCCTTGCTGGTTTTTTCTATCATTTTCTTTCAAATTTATTACACTGAAGTCGTAAAATCACACTAACAAACTATATAAAAAAGAGTTTTGTTTCAAACAAAAAATTCTAAATCTGAGGATATTTAACATTGCTTCTTGGCACTTATCTAATAATAAATTGTAGGAAAGGAAGACAAGATAATAACCTGAGAACCCACATACAATTAAATGAATTTCAACATCTTTAATGTGTTAACGAAAGAAAAAAGTAATTTATGGTGTATTGAGTGCTTATATAATTTTAAATAGTTAATGTTACTTTAATTTGGAATTAAATGCGTTGCACAAGATGACTTATAAATGATATTATGTAACGTAGTTACTATATATAAAGAGTTAAGTTATTATTATTAAATTGTTATTTTATTTTAGTTAAATGTTTAGATTATATAATTAGAAAATTTTGACGAGACGCATGTAGTGTGACATATTATAATGATGTGATGTTACTGTAAACTATTAATGTCAAATAAATTAAATTAATAAATAAAGCATAAAATATTTTGGTTTAAATTACTGAAATTGCACTAGGATAATTATTATGTATTTGTATGTATATGCAGTTTTCATTTTATTATTTGATATAATAATTTACTTTTTTATATATTATTAAGTTATCACTAAATTATGCATTAATGTAAATACATTTTTGGCACTTTTTTCTCTCTTTCACATATGTATTCAATTAATTAGGAATTTTCAATTATAAAAATGTAAGCGAAAAGAAATGTAACTTAAATTAAATTGTGAGTACATAAATGAACTAGTAGTGATAAAAATTTACTATCGAAAGTCAGGCCTTTTTTCTGCTTTCATTGAAGACAATTAGTTGTTTATTATTATTTATCTAATACGTCTATGGAACCCTCAGTGAGAAAATTGTTATGTTGTTGCGTTTCTGTATAACAATTTGAAGCTTGTTTTTAATACGCTCTCTGAAGGTATGATGTTATTTGGTTAAAAATGATTACCGATATAACGATACTTTCTTTTGACAAACTTTAATTAGTAATTATTGTATATATAGTACTTTTTGAAATATAACATGTATGTATCGATATTTCGATACAAAAAATATCGATACTTTTTAAGTATCGCCGATCTCTATTGTACGATATATGGCTTTACGGATGTATTACAAGATTCTATATTACACGGTAAGGACATGTTTGGCCAAATTGAGTCCCCGCGAAATTCAAAATAAGTGGCTAAGCCAATCAGCGCAAGCGTTGAGAGTCACATGATCACGATTGACCAATCACAACTGGGCCGAGCTTAACATTAGTGCAAGTTGGTGTCAATATATTTATCATATGTATGCAATATATTGGGTGTTAGAGACAAGTCTGTGGCGCAGCAAAGCCACGCAGAAAACCAGCAGAAAAATCAATAATAAAGACCATGTATTTATTGCACAAACCAACGCTATCTTTGGGGAAATTTGTGAAACGCTACAAGTAAGGGAATTTTTTCTCTGAAAACGATATATTTTATGCTCTTATATAGACCCCTTGCACATCCTTGCGCTTTGTCGCCATTTTTGTGGTGACTAATGCATTGTCCAGCATAGGGGAAACTTCGTTTTTCCTAATTTTTCACATAAAAAATTGTTTATTTCAACTCAACAAATATTTCTCATATCCTTTGAGCTTATTAGGAGCTAGAAATAAGGCTTTGGTTGAGGTTTGAAGCTTCTTTTGCTATTAAAAAAATAAAAATGATGTTTTTCCTATGCTGGCCTATGTATTCCTGACCAAAGAAATAGCGGCTCTTAAATATGAGTGCAAGCGGTCTATATGTATAAAATGCAAGTGTATTAGAAAACGTACCAAGCTATGAGTTAAGTTAATAAAGTTTAGACTTATTCAATAATATCTGGAGTGCACCAAATATCTTCACATTTTTTTAACTGTGACGTCATCCAATATTTTGCACATTTCTTTCAGATCAATTAAATCAGCATTTTATTATGTTAAAAAAAAAGAGTCATATTTAAATCTATAGCCTGAATGGCACGGAAGTAATTGAGTTGCAAAAGTTAGCATTTTTTAAAGTAATTAATTACAACACAAATCATTAAAATTACAAAATAATTAAATCTGTGTTAATTATTGTAACATGTTGTAACAAAATGCATTAAAAGTGCCCTTAAACACCGTTATATTATAACATTTTTTTTTTAATTTTTTCAATTTAAGGTAATTTGTTTATAAAAAAGCGATGCTGAGACCGATATTTTAAGTGATATCTATTTTCTCTGTCTTACAGATAAAAACTATTGTATATGGTCCTTCAAAGTTATTTTACTATTTTCTGTATCAGGCACTTTTATAAAAAAGTCCCTACAAAGTTGAAGTTCTGACATATATGACTTAAAAGTATCACTAGTTAGTTTCTATATCATCCTCAACAGCATGCATATTTTTTACAGCAATATCAAAGATGCGCGGTTTCAAGCCTTGGGGAATTGAAAAAATCCAGACTCAAAAATAATGGCGTTATTGTAAACAAAATCTCAAATGAAACGAAAACAACACCTGACATGCGCCGCGGCCATTGCGTTAAGGCGCGTACTCGGCATAGTAACAGATGTTTACTGTGCAAACAGGTGTCATTTGTGCAAACAGGTGTCTTTGGTGCAAACAGGTGTCTGTTACGTAATGTAGTTAAACTTTTAACCTGAGTGGCGCTTAAGTCAACACAGAAATAGATGCCACAAAACCAAAGTGAAAATCTATAATTTTAATAAAGATGAACATTTACAAACTATAGCGCTTTAATTCTTTTTGAGATAGTTCTGAAACGCTAAAAAACAAAATTAAATATTAAAACAATTAGCAAAATAGAACATATAATATATTTATCTATTAAATATAACAACAGAATTGTAATATTAAGATTGGTAGATGAAGAGATTTGTCGACATTAAATCATATAACTTCAGGATTGTTCACCTTCTTCTTTAAAAATATTTTGAGCTAGCAAGATAGTCACCGAGCTATAGACTCTCTTCACTATAAAGGCCCTTGCTGGTTTCTTCTATCATTTTCTTTCAAATTTATTATACTTAAGTCGTAAAATCACATTAACAAACTATATATAAAAGAGTTTGGTTTCATGCAAACAAAAAATTCTAAATCTGAGGATATTTAATATTGCTTCTTGACAATTATCTAATAATTAAATTGTAGGAAAGGAAGACAAGATAATAACCTGAGAACCCACATACAAGTAAATGAATATCAACATCTTTAATGTGTAAACGAAAGAAAAAAGTAATTGATGGTGTATTGAATGCTTTTATAATTTTAAATAGTTAATGTTACTTTAATTTGGAATTAAATGCGTTGCACAAGATGACTTATAAATGATATTATGTAACGTAGTTACTATATATAATGAGTTAAGTTATTATTATCTAAATTATTAATAAAATTATAAAGAAATTATAATTAAATTATAATATTCAGTATCAACAAAATATTTCTTTAAATAAAATTAACGGCGTCCTAAAAAAGTGTCAACTTAAAACATAATTCTAATTTACGACTTCAACTAATATTTTACTAAAAAATAATAATAATAAGGAATTGAAATAATATGCTTCATTTTTTAAAAGAGTACTTACATTTTTATCAAATTACTTAAATTCATGTCAATTAGAAATACTATCATTTAAATTTTTTTTTTGAAGTTCTAAATACAGACAAAGCAAAAGACAGGTTAGGAATGTTCTTATGTTTGTTATTTTCACCCACAATTGATGTATGTAAGCAATTCCAACGTTAAAGGGCTCCAGGCCTCAAACAATTGAATCAAAAACGTAAAAACCATGAGATGGGAGCATCATTCATACACATATTATATATACTTCAACTCTTCCATAGCCTCACAAACTATGATTGAAAAATTGTAAAGTAGGCAATTTTAGGAATTTATGACGTCAACAATTCCGGGTCTACAATAGAAATTGAAGCGCGGGTTGCCTACTTTACATGTTTTCTTCCCAGTTTGCAAGAGTACTGAAGGGTTAAGGCACAAAATAATAATCCTATCTAATGATTTATAATTAAGAGGAAATTTGTTTTTGAGGCCAGGGGCCCTTTAAGTGTAATGACAAATAAGGGAGTTTTTTATAGTGAATTTTACGAAATATTCATAACTTTTATAAAAATATTAATAATTATTATTTTTATGTCCACCTATGCATATGCCAAGTAATTGATGAAAAACTTATTAAATATTTTAATTACTGTATTTTTTTTTTCGAGACATTTGAAGCCCAATCTCAGTACGCCCTAGACGTATTTGATATAAAATGGAAGAAAATGGCTAAGATTGTCAACGTTAAAATTTAATTGCAATACCTTTTGATTTAAATATTTTTTATTTGCTGTAAAGCACGTAAATAAAAGTATTAATTCTGTATGCAAATATTTAGTTCCTAATTATTGTTTACTCGACAAACCAAAATAATAAAAATAAAAAATATAATTATAAATAATAATAATCTATATATATTTAATTACAATTTATTGTAAATATTTTTTTGACAAGACCAACGCTTGTTGTAACACATGTTACTATGAACTGCCTGAGACAATAAAAAAAATCTTATTCTTATCTTATTCTTATTCTATAAAGAAAGACAAACCAGGCAAATTGTAGAAAATCTTAAATTCAAATTAGTTCTTTATTCAGCAACAGAGCAAGTCCAAATACACTAAATATAAAAATGTCAAAACAATGCAAGAAGACAAAACAAACATAAAAGACACATCGTCCATGCCTCAATTAAACCTCCCTCCAAACGCATGCAAAGATACGTCTGGAGGGAGGTCGGAGTACGGCATAGACGATATAAAACATGAAAGAAAAAAAAGCATAAAATATAGTCATTTACAAACAAAATCAGCATTATAGCATATTTCAAAAAAGATTGTGATTCAGTTTGTGCCTAAATATAGACAGTGACATATAAAATAATAAGTCAAGCTCACAACATTGCAAACTGCTGACAAGATTTGTATAATTTCTTTGCACTCTGTTGCTAAAACTAAAGTGTGCAATATTGATACGACAAAATTTAGGCTTAAATAGGTTGAGTTGACTATTAATGCGAGTAGGTGCGTTAAAATTAATTAATTGAAGAACTGATGGTGCATCAACTAGATTATTCACCAGCTTATATAAAAACAGATAATCATTAATATCACGACGTACCCCTAGCGAATGAATACCAGCTTCCCTACAATGCTCTACATAATCACATTTATTAAATACAACTCCCGATTTAAAACACCATGTTCTTAAGAATGTTTGTTGCATCCTCTCAATGTGGTCCATCGCGGAGGTCCATGAGGTGACCACACAGGTGATGCGTATTCCAAGATCGGCCGCACGAGAGAGCAATATAAGCGACGATATGTCGACGCAGAGAACTGCATCGAGCACGATCGTCGCAGCATACCTACCACTTTCGAGGAACTTTTGCATATTTTTTGTATGTGCTTATCATAAGACAAATCATTGCATAATATGACACCCAAATCATTTATTTCATTAACCTTTTCAATTAAAAAAGTCCCGATTTGGTAGTTTTTTATTTGAGTAATATTACACATTTTGCAAATGTATCACGAACCATCAAATTACACACAAAATTTTTTTTTTTTGAAAAATTATATATATTTTTTTTCTCTTTTGCAAAACATTTGTCAAAACAAATAAATAAAATATACAAGCCTATGGTGTCAACTTTCGTATTTTGGCAAACTTTGTGTTTAACTACACCGAAATATAATGTAGAGCATTGTGTTTTTACTGTAAATAGTCAATACGTATTCGCTTGGACTCCATGCAATCAGGTCTTAATACTTTATTGCATAGAGTGTTTTATTTATTTGACTATTCAACTAGTTAAGGGGATGGTGGACGGTATATGTAGGCAACATGCCTTTTTCGCCGTACCTAACGGGTACAATTTTACATATTGTTTAATTTTTTTTAGTTGTTACTCAATAATTAGTTAATTTTGTAATAACGTAAACATTTAATATTTCGCACAGCCTATAGTCATGCAATGGACAATAATACAACCAAAAACAATAACCAAGAATACAACCATTAGCAGGCAAATTTTAGCACCACTTGCCGCAACTACTACTAGCTTTTTAAAAAAATCTATCTTTACAAACTACAACAGCACCTAGGATCTAAAACAACAAAATAGTTACCAAAATAAGGTTCATAAGGTTCTGCAAAGGGAAGACGCACAAAACATGATTGGCTGCTTTGAATAAATATACACTTTCATAATAATAATAATGATAATAATATAGATTTATTGAGCAAGGAATTATACAGACATAACAGTCAAAGTCACAAATGATGCAATTGCTGGTTGCTTTTTATTATTATTATTATTAGTATGTTGTTGTTTTTCCAATTATGGAAAATGAGTTTGCTGTTGAGGTATGTAACCTTTTTTGGTTTCGAAAATCTCATCTTAGCTCGAAGGAAAAAATTAATGTGTTTTTTTCCAGAGCAGTGAATCATCATTCAATTTCTATTCTTCACTTAAATTTTCCACACCAACTAATGTGTCAATTCTTTTCAAGTATGTGGTGCTTGTCTCGTGGGCAAAAAGTTAAATTTCTAAAGCATTATTATTTTTATTTTTACTAACGATTTCTGTTTCTCTTTTTACGACAAGAACTCTCAAATTAGATTATCTTCAAAAACAAATAAATGATAATGCATAATATGAATAAAGTATTATCAAAATGTATGTATATTTAAAAAAATAAAAAATAATAATAAAAAAAGATAAGCATGAAACGAAAACATCTCATAAATAAAAAATTTAATTCCTCTTTAAATTTTCCTCACACAAGATGGTAACATCCTCTTTAAAACTGTTGCTACAGCTGCTGGCTGAACGCTCATATTAAGTTACTGGTTTGCGGCAGAAAACGTCGTTGCCATGGTAACAAAAGTCAAGTGGTTTGTTTGCTGTAAGATAATGCTATACTATATAACAGGTATGCTACACCCATCGCAAAAATGTAAAAAATACTTCGTTCTGATTGGTTCATAAATTTCAACATGGCCCCTTGGCAGCTTCAAACCTACCCTCGCTCAACAATGTAGAATACCTCCTTTTGTATATTTATCTACCTTACTGGTGCTCGGCAGACGACGCCGTTGCCATGGTAACGAAGTACAAGCTACCGCAGGTTGTGTTGATAAAACTCTCCACATAGCGTGGAGTTTGGGAATATCATTTACTTTAACGAGTAATCTCAGATGTGACGCAACATTTTTTTTTTTTTAATTTAGCATACGTTTGTATTGCCGGTGTACCAAATTTCAAATCAATTTACCCCCCTATA
This sequence comes from Ecdyonurus torrentis, assembly GCA_949318235.1. Classification (NCBI taxonomy): domain Eukaryota; kingdom Metazoa; phylum Arthropoda; class Insecta; order Ephemeroptera; family Heptageniidae; genus Ecdyonurus; species Ecdyonurus torrentis. The sequence goes on from OX439127.1 coordinate 21,136,833, forward strand.
TTTACCATGTCATTTTTTCCCACATAACCGATGGACAAATCGATTTGAAATTTGGTACACATGCTGTTGACGGCAATACAAACTTATGCCAAAAAAGTATATAATATAATCTATTGAAAAAAACAATCCTTAAATTATGCGCTTCTGTACAATATGGGTTAGAACATTTGGCTTTTTTTATGACTTTCGATTTTTTAACAGTTCCCAAGAGTACATTTGGCAAGAGTAATTTTGCAATTTCAGAAAAATAAAGATTTTAGTAGAAATATTTACAAATAATATTGTATCTGAAAAAACTTTTTTTGTTTTTATTTATTTTACAATATTGTATAATTTCATTTTTTTTTTCTTTCGTATTTATTTCTCCTATTGCTACTTAAATTAAAATAGAGAACAGCAGAATGAAATTTAATTTGTTCTAAAGGAGGAAGAATATCATTAAAAATACTATGTATATGTAAAAACCCAAGTTATAGAATTAGATAATTACTTTAAGATCAATCAAAATACTTCTATAGTACTACAAACCTTCTAAAACAACAAGAGGAAGGGAACTTGCATATCAAATTACTTGAATATAATTTTAATTGTTTTATGCCTCGATTCATTAAGAGAAACTAAATGCTATATAGTAGAGTGAATGATTGATTACATTAAAAAAAATCAAACAAATGTATAAAATTAAAACTTTCTCCACATATAAAAATAAATTCATATTTTAAGTTATGCAATGAGGAAACCAAGACATTTAGGGAGTAATTTTACTGCATATTCTAAAAGAGGACATCGTCCTGAGTCGTTAGATATGTGAAGTTCTAATTTTTGAGTCCATTGAGTATTTTTAATAATTTTTTTGAAAGTCGCAAAATGGCGTCACAGTCGGTAACTTTTTCTTATGCCCACATGCATAAGTTACCGATCGTGATGTAATTTTTCAATTTTCAAAAGTTAATTAGTGAACTAAAAAATTATGCATCCGCACATCAATCGATTCAGGACAATATCTTCTTTATTATCCCCTAGAAAATACTGAGCATGGCCGAGTGGTGAAGGCAACTGACTCGCAACTCTGTACTCCTCACCGAGTATAGGTTCGAGCCACTGCTGGGTGCGTACGTGAAGTGTGAGAGCACAACACGTTGGGTGCATGTTTACATGCGTTCCATGACGACGCACAGTATTCAGGAGGTGCATGATTGATGTGATTGCACTGACCAGCCTGCCTAGATGTTTCCACGGTTTCTCTATGCTGTCATGGCGAATGCCGGGCTGTGTACTTAAGCCGTGGCCGGCCCGTGTGTGCTTTCCATTAATTGGAAAGTCTTTACCTATCGATAAGACAATGTCTTGACTGGGACTGGGATTGGTGTATAGCACAATAACACAATATGGTAAGAAAAAAAAAAAAAAGAAAAAAAAGAAAAAAAAAAAAAAAAAGTCATCCTCATTACTCTGCAATAAAAGCTAAACTCTCCCTCTGCAATTACTGTTACTAAAATTTATTGATCGTGTCGTTTATAATGTAAGCCTTGGATACACTAGATATTAAAATCATTGCATTCAATGCTAGAAATTCTAATTGCGCAGATGTTTACAGCTTTCTGATTATTGATTTATTTATAGTTATTTTTAGCATATTATAGCTATACACCATATTTTATATTAAAAAAAGGAACAACTAGGTAACGATGTTTTTGCACAAATGCGACATCCAGTAGCTGAGTTTCAAACTAAAATAGTGACGCAATGCAACAGTCACTATTCAAAACATTGTTTTAGCCAAAAACATAACTTTATTGAACGTACAGAAACTCAACAATTTGACTATTAGGGTTACATGCCATGTAAAGGACATCCAGGACATGATGATAAGAAAGCATCTTAACAAATTATATTATCATTTTGGACCAAGTAAAGTTTTCCTGGAATGACATTTGCATCTATTTTTTATTGCGTTTGTAAGCCATTTTTAAACATACGTGTAATGCCCAAAATTGTACAAAATTAAAAATTGCAAGGTTATGTTACCCTAAACCTTTAAAATCTACATTGAAGGATGATGATAAACTATATAGAGGCGACCTATATAGGCAGCCGACAAGTGATTTTAATAATTTTTCTCGAACTGACAGAGCGTATTGAACTTCGTAAAATTGATAATATAGTTTTGAAATTGGAAACAATTGGAGAAAGAAATGAAATAAACAATTTTTATTTTCACTTTATATTACAAAAACGGCGTGTTTTTAATTAATCCCCCCTCCCCTTTCTCCCAAACTTCGCAGTGTTTGAAATGCGGTATAATATACAATATATAATATACATATATCAAGACATTGTAGTTAGTTTTATCAGTTATAGGACATGGACTAAAATAGATACGTACGTAATAATTATGTAAATCCGTTTTAAGCAACATCGTTTCGTTAAAACATAGCTTATTCTTTACTATACATAATAACTATAGCATAAATATTATGTTGTACAGCACAATTATTTATGATGTTCCAATTTAGCAACATTTATGCTTTGATTACATAAATGCAGCATAAATTACTTAATAATTTCATAACATTAATGTACGTCAGAAGAAATTGTTATATGTATATATTATTATATATTAAAATTGTTTAAATTTAGTATCCAGTTCTGATTTCTTTGATAGCGCATCAAAATGTTTCAATTTACATGTTTTATATGTTTATACATTTTTATTTCTAATAATTTCTATACATTTTATATTGTTGTCCTCCTGGAAATAGTAATAGTTTGTAATGCTATTCAAATTCAGTTATAATTCATGAGGTCATGTTAAAAAAAAATATTTCAGAAAGCAAATAATATGTTTGGTATTTATAACCAACTTGAAATATGTGGCTATTTTATGTAAATCACTTATTGCAAATCAGTAATCCGGAGAGAGAACGATTAAGGATTGACATTTAATAAACGCTTATTATTTGTTAACAATACTCTTCTTCACCAGAAAAAAATATTATTGAATGGCCACAACTTGTAATGGTTTAGAGTTTGGTCTTGACATGGGTACCCCCTGTCACTTCACTCACGCATGCAACTGAGCACTTCTATATATTAGATTTATTTTACAGTAAAATACGAAGTGCCCAGAAAAAGAATATAAATTATCTTAAAAGTAAAAGGTAGCTCGCAGCTCAGGCCTAGCGGTACTGGTGCGATTTTTTTTTCTATCTTTTACCGTCACGTGATTTCCGTTTTCGACACTTGCTTTTCCGATTTTTAAATGTTAAAATAATGTTTTAGTAATTTTAACATACCTCCAGTGTCTGCTCCAGGTTTTCATCTTCAAAATCAATTAGAGAGGGTTGCGTTTCGGTTATAGTGCTGGTTTGACGTTTCACTAAGTAAGCTCCTCCGACCACATCCTAAAATCAAACATTACAAAATTATTAGCAATTTTTACCTATACAGAGGGAAAAAAATGAAGTTCTACATGCGAAAGAATAATAATAAAAAAATAGATATAGCAAACCAAAGCATTAAAGACAATATTAACCCCATGTATCAATGCCTGAAATTTTGACATTCGCACATATTATTAGAAGTAACTGCATTTAAGTTAACCGCAGACTTTCAACAATAATATTTAGGAAAATACAAGATGATTAGAGACGTTTACACGTTTAATACATTTTGTGAGCACACTAAACAGAAAAAAAAAGTCTGCTGTGCAACATTAATGCGCTTTTAAAACATATACACTAGATAAAAATTATGGAAATAGAGAAAAATGTGCTCAACAACTATGTTATGAATAATTTTTGCGTATTTTGCATATTTCTTATACAACAAAAAATGTAGCCCCTTTATTTTGAGTATTAAGTGTACTTTTGATTGCTGTAGTATGAAATTTCCGAGCTATATACACTTGCATTTATACATTCCAGTATCATATTTGGCATCCGTGATAGCAAGGTTAAAGACATGTTTTATATCATATTGTATACAAATTTCTGTGTTCTTCTTCATGGAAAGCTAATACTGATTTTATAATTTAAAGGCGAAGATCACCTTCAAGACCAAAGTATGATAAATAAGCACATAAATTAGATATACCTGACACATATCGTAATAATACCGTTGATTCCGCTCTTTCGGTTGATTTTCCATTTATTTTAGCTTGAAATTTTTAACGGTTCTTTTTGCGGGTAAGTTACGTCATAGTATACTCCGCTGTTGGCTAACAAAAAATTGCGCGACGATGTTTAAAACATTTTTTTACATACTTCCTTGTAATTCAACACTTATTATATAATTCTTGATCGTGATAGCTGTAATTATGTTAAATACTATTAGAAAGCATACACTTTACAACAAGCAATACAATATGATGGTCAAATTTGCTCTAAATCACAGTGTCAAGGAACCCTGACCGTCACTCCTCGATCCCCGCTTGCACATAACTGCAAACAAGCGTACTGCATGCCTGCGTGTGTGTGTGCAAGCAGGCTGCAAGGAAGCACCGATCATCACAGCATAGGGGAGGGGGTTGGTGCTCTAGCAACCACTAGAGTGCTATAATCACCGCGCCCGCCTGTGCCTTGCATATAGGATGCGGGAGCGAGCGAGCTAGGCGAGCTTACTTGTTTCAAAGCATCAGCACCTTTTTACCCCGCAAATGCTTTTAGATGCTCCCTCTTTCCTCCTACTCATATACTTGCAAAAAGTAAAATATCGGCCTCTTTCGTTGTCATGTGAACAAGGAAAAAAATAATTTTTATTGTTTTCATCGAATAATAGAATATTATACCATATAGTAAAATTATTTTGCAATTAATAAAAAGGATTGAAAAACAAACAAACTATATAATAGGGACTATATATATATATCAATAATTTTTATTAACTTTACAGTAATTTACTTTACATTGTTATGAAAGTTAATTTCTCTTTTGTAATAATAATATAAGTAAAAAGTATTACGCACGTGTGGACTTAACTAATACGTAATAATTATGCTAGTTGAATGCAGCAACATTTATGCATAATAAATAATAACATAAGAAACTTATGGTATATTGTATGTTTTCATATTTATTTTCATATTAAATTTACCTAATTCGTATAAATCTTTATTTATACCATGGATGAAAACCATAAAAATTAATTTTTCCTTGTTCACATGGAAAACGAGAGGGGTTGATATTTTATTTTTGCCAATTATATAAGTGGGAGGAAAGAGGGAGCATTGACGACCATTTTTTTTTTTTTTTTTTTTTTTTTTTGCTTTTAATTTGAAACAATCTAGCTTGCTCTCCTCTTCAATGCAAGGCCGAAAGGCACAGGCGGGCGCGGTGATGATCGTGTTCTTCGTTAGTGATAGCTATAGCACCGACTCCCTACCCTATGCTGTGATGATAGCTGCTTCCTTTCAGCACAATAATAAAAATAATAAAAAATAAAAAACGCAGTACGGGCGTTCGCAGTTTAATGCAAGCTGTGACCGGGGAGTGAAGGTCAGGGTTCGTTAACACTATGATTTGGAGATAGTGAGCGTGGCATATCAAAACTCGGGATTACTTAAATCATTAGTTTTTCTATTGCACCATAACAGTAATAGAAAATATTATTTATTGTAATATGTATGCTTTCTAGTAGTATTTATCATAATTATAACTATATCACGATCAAGAATTATATATAATCAGAGTTGAATTACAGGGAAAGTGTGTCAACAATGTTTTAAACATCGTCCTCAATTTTTTTGTTAATCAATAAGAAAAGAGAATATACCTTTACTTAAAACTGCACAAAAAGCGTAGTATAATGTGACATATCTTACCCGCAAAGAGAACCGTTAAAAATTTCAAGCTAAAATAAATGGAAAATTAACCAGTACAGTATTTACCACGATGTGTGTCAGGTATGTTAAATTTATGTTATGTGAGTATCCTGGTGTGTATGCAATTTCACGACACAAGTAACCAACTGGTTGCATAACTACAAACCTTGCAGGCGCGCTCTTTTCTCGCATATAAAAACTTCCTACTCTTAAAAAGTATGTATCACTTCTTTATCCTTTCAGTTTGATCTCACATCTTCACTCATTACTAATTATTCTTGACATTAATTTTATTTATATCAAGATTTATGTTCAATTTCAATTTCAAAGGGTTTTTATTGTCAAACATTACACATAATACATGGTAAGGCACAAGTAATTAAACCATCGGCCGTCTCAACCCCAAAATATATTATAAAAATACAAGAAAATATCCTTTTTTTTTTTTTTTTTTTTTTTTACAAGTTTCTTAAAAACAAAAATTCCACAAATAAGGAAAGAAAAAGAACAGCTGCAGTTAAGTTACAACCACCGCACCAAATCATGTGTGCGAAGTAAAAAAAAATAGAACAGACACTTTTTTTTTTCTTCTTCTTTCCTCTTAAAATATAACATATGAAGTAAAGTATATATAAAAAATAAAAGCATACCCTTACTATAAATTTTTTTTTTTTTTGTTTTTTTTTTTCGAAATATAATAAACATAGAGCATAATTATAAAGGTTGAACACGAGGAATATTCAACTTTTTGTTTCTTAAGTTCCGAATTTTATTTAAATATAAACCTAAGTTTTCCAACGTGCACGCATGGTTTATTAAATTTGATTGTGATTGTGGCTCTAAAAATAAAACAAAACTGCACAATAAATATCATTATTTTAAGCACTTTTATTTTCACCACCAAAGGTAGGAAAGCCATCTCTCAGTTTGATTAAAGAAGCAATTAATAGTGCTGCCTTTACATTAACAAATTAAAAAAATCACAGAACAATATACGTTTTTCAAACCAAAACAAAGTTTTGCAATATTTTAAACATAAGTTTCACATGATTCTGAGGGAAAAAAAAAAAACAAAAAAAAACGCATGACTGAAGGCATGATTTTTTTTTTCCAATTATTGTTGCATTTTTTTTTTTTTTTTTTGTAATTTATTCAGCAGACTTGATTGAGACCTCATCAGAATTTAATGAAAAGTAACATGATTTTCTCAAAAATATAAATGCGTAAATTAATATTTTCTATAATTACGTTACCGGTTAGTTTGTTTGTTTGTTTTTGAAAATTTTACATAATCATAATGAATCTAACAAATAAAATGTATCAATTGCATAGTTTTACACAAAGCTATTCCATTCTAGATGAAGCAGAAATAAGAGCATACAGTAAAAAGTATTGCATAAGCTCGTTCTGTAAAGTAAAGTGAATCTCAATAACAGTGATTGGCTGACCAACAAAATAAGACACGTTCATTGGTTGATCTTCTTTTTTGAGCCGATAAAAGTGAGTCGCATGTTTCGTTTGGAACTTTTTTTTGTGAGTTTCTTTCATTTTTATCAAGTTCAAAGTTCTAAAAGAAGAAATAACAATGATAGACCATAGCTTGTTCTGTAAACTACACACAAAATTGAGCCAATGCTTAGAACTTTTTCCTTTGTTATTAACATATGATCACGACGTCACTGCATATTCGAGACGTGTATTTGACTTTTACTTACGATTTCTTTCAGTAATAAATTTCCCTTCATACGTTTTATTAGATGAATATTATTATAATTATTTTTCAACGAGTAAAAATGTATCAAAAATGTTTGATTCAAAAAAAAATTAAATTTTGGCTTGTATATAAATATGACTTCCGTCGCAAATGCTCGACAGGTGAGATAGCTCGTCTTATAGCTCGGTACATGCCTGGCGAGAGTGTCCGAATGACATGAGGCGCCATGAGGTGCCTTCTGATTTTATTCTGAAGTCAAATTCATACACAAGCAAAATACATAATTTTTTTTTCTCAAATCAAGCATATTTGATACATATTTACATGTAGAAAAATATAAAAACGATTTTCAAATATAAAAAAGTGCTTAAGAAAATTTATTTTCTGAATAAATCGCAAGTAAAAATCTAAGTCACGTCATGAACAGGTAGCTACGTCACGATCATTTGTTATTAACAAAGAAAAAAGTTCCGAAAACTGGCTCAATTTTGTGTGTACTTTATAGAACGAACTCATATGAATAAACGTAGTAAACAGGTAACGACGGCATATCCAGCTGTTTTTAACAAAAGAACATTTTCGAAGCTGGCTCAATATTTGTGTGTAGTTTATAGAACGAGCTATATTGTTTAAAGAAAGTCAGAGGACCGTAAGTGGGTTTGAACCTTTTTTGGCCTCTAATGAAAACGAAAGCCATTTATTATTATTACTAAAATATTTATATAGACAATAACAGAATATTTTGAATAGCAGCGATAAATATTTGCACTAAACTTTTAATTTTGAGGCCAAAATATATATTTTAAAATTGCGGCTGAAGCCAAGCTGTTCCTAATTTAAGGTGTTTAGCTAAAAACAATAGTAAAAAAAAAAAAAAAAAAAAAAAACTGCAAAACGTAACATTAATCCACGCTCGATACTTACAATAAAACTATTAAATTAAGGATCGAGCTTGGAATAAACAAGTTCTCGAACGGTGGAACAATTAGTCTGGCTCTTAAACGTTTTTGTTTGTTTGTTTGTTTTTTCCCAAATGGTAGTTTGCACTTTTACGCCAAACAAATTGTCAAACAATGCAAACTTATGAGATAAAGATCAAGCTCAAATGTTTCCATTGATTTATTGATTTATTATTATTAATTTTTTTAGTGTCCATTACTGCTTCAAATTTTTCCTTTTTACGCCATTTACCCATTACTTTTTTTATTTTCACGTGGTATTTAATTAATTTGTAAATTATTAATAAATTATTTATTAATTAATTTTCCTACATTGCCTTAAAAAATATATATGTTTTCTCAAATCAGTCCGTCTCTTTCTTCTCTTACTTTGAAATTCATTTTTTGATCGACTCGACTCGTAATTATATTTTTGTTGTAACAAAAGGATTGGCGGCGCCACCTTATGACTGAAGAATTGTAAAATCAATACTTTCATTGAGTTAGTAACAAGTAGATGGCGAATGAATCACTGAAATATAAAATGAAGTGTAAAATTTTGCTTGTGCGCATAATGCATAACACATGGACCGCGTATGTTTACTCATAATGCTCAAAATGCGGAAAAGGAAGTGCCGGAAAAGGAAACCACGTGACGGTTAAAGTGGAAGGTAGTTCAGACCTAGCTTGCTAATGATTGCTTATGTTTACTCAAAATACGGAAAAAGGAAGTGGCCGGAAGAGGAAACCACGTGACGGTACAAGTGGGAGAAAAGTTGGTGCCAGCAGCAAGCTTGGTCTGAGCTACCTCCCACTTTTACCATCACGTGGTTTCCTCTTCCGGCACTTCCTTTTCCGCATTTTGAGTAAGCATAAGCAATCACTGGCACCAACTTTTCTCGCACTTTTATTGTCACGTGGTTTCCTCTTTCGGCAATTCCTTTTCCGCATTTTGAGTAAACATAAGAGGTCATGGTTTGACGCACTTTTCAACAATCAACATGTCAAGACTAAATTTAATATAACACAGTACTTGCAATTTGTATTATACAATTTCACAACAGCCTAAATTAATTTCATTTTCTGAATCTTTATCAGCATAATGGGACACATTTTTTTCAAAACGTACTCTCAAATATTTCATTGATAGACGTTTTTGTTTCAAATCATAAATTTAATTTCTCTCAAATCTAATTTGTCATTTTTGCATCGCACGTTGTTAAAATTCATTTTTGATAGACTAGTGATAAAGTTTGTTTTATTAGAGAACTTTATCAGAGAAGTGACGTCCCAAAAAGTTAGGCAGACCTGCAACACTCATTTCTTTAAAATTGGCAACGATGCAGACGTAATTACTATAGCGCGCTCTCTTATTGGCGCCTTGATTTGGCCACTTCTGGCCTCTGATTGGTGCTTCAAAACGCAACGTTGCCAAGTCAAAATTGTTGAGTGTTGCAGTCTGCCTAAAACATGGGGATGTGGCTTCTCTGTTAAAGTTCTCTAGTTTTATAGCAACACAGAGCCCTCTTGCGACCTTACGACTCAAGACAAAATCAATAAATCAATAATCGTGTTCACCTAGCTGCAAGTAGATGGCGAATGTATAAATTTGTTGGCTTGTGTACGGTAGAGTACAGCAAACAACAATATCCGTACGTGTTGTGAAGCGCTTTAAAATCTCAAATCCATCATATTACCGATTAAAAAAGGTTATTAATATTTATACATTGGGTGCGTACCGTATTTCAATGAGAGCGCTGTGCAGTGCTGTGGCAATACGGTACGTTTTCTGCTGAGCAATTTGGATACTTTGCGTTAGCAAATACGGTACGCCCGACCTCTGTGGAGCGCCTCACCTACTCACCACCAGAAGCCGGCAGATCTTCTCAGCATCAGCTGTTGCCCGTTCGGGTCTCTTCGGTAAACGCTGTGAAGCGCTGACTATAGAGTTATTATAGAACCTCTTATATATAACCTCTTTGGCGCTGACAGAGGTGATACGGTACGTTTTGTCAGCACTCTCAGCGCTCGCAAGTGAATACGGTACGCACACATTATACAGTACAGTATATTGTACTGTAGTACAATCGGTGCAGTTGCACAGGGCCTTGCACTTACAATAATAAATAATAATAATAATAATAAAACAAACTTAGCAAATGTGCAAAAATTACATCATGATACATGTAAAATCTAAAATCCAAATAATTACACCGGTGTAATCTTTAGGCCAAATGTAAAAAATATGTAATAAAAATTATATATATATTTTTAACGTCAAATTTTGAAATCGAAATTGTAAAATCAGTTGCTATGATTCTTATTCCAGAATAAACTTCAAGTTACTTTTACATAATTTTTCTAAATATGTAAAAATTCTAAACCATTTTCTAAATATGGTAATTACACTAAGTACGATAAGGTCCTACTTTATAACTCAATTATATAAGACTATCTTTTTTTCTATAATAATCTTTCAAAACTATCCGTATTATATATTAAACAGCAAAATATCATGATTTGATTTGCTTGAATTTGACTGACTATATATATATATACAGGGTTGCGCACCTAAATCCGCAGTACATTCAATTTTGATTTCCTGCCCAACCGTTTGTGCGATTTTCTTCCCATTTGGTTTTTCAGATAGCTGATGATATGTAGAACATATGCCGACCATAAAACATCAGAAATTTTTAACTGCAGTGTTTGAAATTGGTAGATGAAATTTTGGTACAAAAAACACTCGCGCCCAAAAATAACTGACCCAGACTTTAAAATTCTGTACTTACAATAGATTATGCGTGTATAAGATTTAATCATAATTTCCTGAAGCCAAAAACTATGCTGAAAGGGCACACCTACCTTTGAATATAAACAGCATGTAAAAAAAAGGGTAGTAAGTACCCATGAAAGCGAAAAAAGCAAAAAAAAGTTAAGCAAAAAGGGCCCATAGGTATAAAGTGCCATAATTCAGGTCTAAAATTAAGTGTCAGCACCTTGCAAAATGGCTTGCATTGCAGAAGAAGACCTCAGTTAACATATTTTGTACCATTAAAGTTCATTTGACACTGATGTGTAGATGCAGAGTAAAAGGCGCTTAAGCTTGCGAAATTCGATTTTTAAAATGTCAAAAAATGACAAATCGGTAATTTTTGTTTTTATTTCGGATAATATAACTTCCTTCCAAAACGCAAAGGTCACTAACTGGGATAGCAGATGGCTTGCTTATAAACACGCGGAAGTCCCCAGGTGAGCTACGACCCAATTTTCGCGATAGTTTCCACGTCCTGGCCGTAGTTAAAAATGACTTTCCGGCGTGAGAATTTTCGTTACTGAAACTGAAACTTCATCTACCAATTTCAATCACTTCACTTAAAATTTTCTGATGTTTTATGGTTGGCATATGTTCTACATATCATCAGCTTTCTGAAAAACCAAATGGGAAAAAAATCGCACAAACGGTTGGGCAGGAAATCAAAATTGAAAGTACTGCGGATTTAGGTGCGCAACCCTGTATATATATATATATATATATATATATATATATATATATATATATATATATATATATATATATATATATATATATATATATATATGTAGATATATATATGTATGTATGTATGTATGTATATATATATATATATATATATATATATATATATATATATATATATATATATATATATATATATATATAATATATTATATGAATAATAATAGAGATGATACAATATATCAACTCCCCATTAAATGAAAACATAATAATGAAATACATTTAACATCCTAGATATGAATTTGCTTTTTATTTCTTGCTTCATAAGTTTAATTTTAAGTCTTAATTTAAATGTATTTTTAATGTGGTATTTATATCTGTATGTATTAATTTTTACATGAATACGCATTTTCTAACATAAATAAATAAATACACGTGCGTGCGTATAGCCGTATATATGTGTTCGTATTATATATGTAAAAGTCGCAAGGCTTGCACTGGCATTGACGCTGTGGGTCTGTTACGATATTAGAAGTAGATGGTGATTTTAATTATCTCTCAAAACATAATTTCAATAACATTAAGAAAATGTTTTCAGGAATCTTAAAATTCTAAACTTACAGTATAATAAAAAAGCATAAAAAAAATTCCTTTTGTAAAATAATGTTTCTGGAAAAAAAAAACTAATAATAATAAAAAATCTTTTTGCTTTACTTTAATATTTGTATTGTCAATTCAATTTTTCAATTCATTTTACACATCACAATAATTTGTATTTCATGTACTCTGGAATAATTGAAATACAAACCTAAATAAAACAAAATCATCGACGATAGTGCATAAATTTATTTCAAATAAATTATATCATGAGATAGTTATTCCAGTTATTATATGAGTTGAGAATATAGTTGCAAATAATACTCCGATCATAATACGTCGGCATAATTAAATAATTATTAGTCGAGACGAACATCACACATGAACCGAAATCGGACGTTATAGTGATTTTTAAATGAAGTGGACATAGAAGAGCACCGAAGTCTGTAGATATAAATGTAAAACTACTATTTATATATGTATGAATGTGGCAGTAATACCACAAACGTCCAAGTAAAGAATAAGATATTGTTTTTCAATACAACGATCTTGTGTAATCATATACGTATATGATTTACAAGCATAAGCAAAACTTACATTTTAATTATTATTTACATGACTCGTGAATTTGACGCGCGTCGACGCTCGTCGGCCGATAAACAAAGTTGGGACAATTTAAATAAATGAAGCCGTTCATATGTAATTTTCAAACTCAATGTGAACGGCTTTATTTGTTTACATTGTTTCAACTATTGTTTATTCGTTGACGGTTGACGCACGTCGACGCGCGTCAAATTTACGCGTCCTGTTAATAATACTTTCCTCTGTAAGACAATTATTTTGATAAAGCCATTAGTCTTTTAGAATATTGAATATTTTATGAAATATACACTATTAAAAATATTGTACCAAACATTTACAGAGTATGGAGGAAAAAAATGTCATATTTCTAACTGATTATTGCATATGGACAGAATAAACAGAATAAACTACGTAATTTTATGCTGCATCTACAGTATAGTCATATCATACATCTAGGAACAGCATAAATATAGTTGTGCTATGCAACATAATCTTTACTATTATAATATAGTTATTATTTATTATGCTGTATATCATTAAAAAGTTGTAATGCATATAACAATGTTGTTGAAAATGGACCAGCATAAGTATTGCATATTTATTTTTGTCCGTGTGATATATTACAAGAAACACAAAACCAAAGCATTTTCTATTTCAAATAAACTAACTTGCCAGTTACTTCAAGTGTAAAACGTACAAGAAAATATATAAAATTTGGATATATCAATCGAATAACAAAAGAAGAAAGAGAGCTATGAGACAAAGTTGATACTGTCAAAATCCATTTAAAAACTTAATTTGAAATTTTTAGGATTGGAGGTCAGCATGCAATTTTTTTTTTTTATTATTTATTTATTATTTTGTTGTTGTTGTTCGTACATATATTCAGTGGCGTATCTACCGAGGGGGATGAGTGGGAGGTTCCCCCGGGCCCTCAGCCTGGGGGGGCCCGCGGGCAGGCAAAGAAAAAAAAAAGAAAAAAAAGAAGAAAAAGGAAAAAAAAAAAAAAAAAAAAAAAAAGAAGAAGGAAAAGGAAAAGTACTTGCTCTTTACAAAGATGATAAATCTTTATCTTTACTCATTACTTTTTCTTTTTATATAATAGTCTTTACACTATCAGTTGTCTAAGTTTGAGTCATTTTAATATTGTTATATAGAGCTTAACCTTATTGATCGCATGATCCAGAAAAATTAAAAAAATTCTCAATTAATTTGATTACAAAGAAATGAAAGAAGCTTCCTTTTATACCAATGGTGCACCAATTACTGGATACTTGGACAAGAACCAATTTTCCGGACAGGTCGTTGGTTTAATTTCGCGAATTATGCAATTTTAAGCATTTTTAGAGGGTGTCCGAAAATAGGTCCTCAAAATTTCCCATAAGATAAATTCATATTGATTAATATGATTATATTATTCTGATTTTAACCCAACTGGGCCCTTATGCTTCTTCTACCTGCATATAATTATTATAGAGAGCGGAGAAATAGGTGTTTTTTTCGGCAAAATAGTTGTTGTTTTTTTGGACAAAATAGTTGATAAAATAGTTGATTTTCTAGAAATAGGTGATTTAATTAATAGTTGATTTTAATTTTATTACATTTAAAAAAAACTTTTTTTGCGTATTTTTTATTTTATATTACTTTTTTGCCCTTACAAATCAAGAGGCTAAGCACAAAAATCAGCCAAGAGCACTGTCACCATGGCAGCCTTGATTTTCAAAGTAGTGGCACACCAAGTAGATTTCCAAATTTTCATTAGTGAAATTACGTACATACGTCGATCGCTTTTAATTTATTTTTGTAAATAGAAAATTATCTCTCAACATCACAGGAGGTAATCTGAGCAGTGTCGGACTAGCCTTTAAAATTAGCCAAGAATACCTGATGGAGCCCTCCTCGTCGTCAGGGGCCCTTGTTGTTTAAAAAAAAAAGAGAGAGAGAGAAAAAAGAGAAATAAGAAAGAAAAAAAACTTTAAAAAAAACTAGTCTTTAACTCTGACAGTGTCTCTTTCTGTGCTGAATATTATTTTTTCGCCCTTTTAATTAATTTTATTTATATTGATTAATTATAGAAATTAAATATGTAACAACACGTAATTTTAAGAAAAAAATAGGTATAATGTCAGTTTCACTAAACTATATACATAAAAATTATTTTGTTAAATAATATACAATTTTTTGTCTTTGTATTATGCTAACTAACAAGTAACACAGGGTTTCTTTCCGAAAGATGGACAGTGCATCGGGGGGTTTGGGAAGCCAGGGCACCCTAAAACCTGTTGGTGTAAAATTATTTAGTCACCTTCCTTTGAGTATTTAGTAGGATTTTTTTTTATTATTTTTTTATTACGCAGTTCCCAGGAATCGTTAATATTTTTAATGCCGTTGATTTTTTAATAATTTTTATAATTAAACCTTTTTTTAATTAAAGTACAGAAAGTATATCTGATTCACATAAGTGGTCAGTATATGAAGGGCTATAACTTCTTATAATTACACGCGTAATTGTTATTTATGGAGATTTAATTTTTTTTTAAATTTCCTTAGAAATGTACACGTTTCCAATGAATCGTAAACAAAAGATGAAAATAGTTGACAAATAGGTGAAAAATGTTGAAATAGTTGTTTTTTATGAAATAGGTGAAAATAGGTGATTTTTAGATGGGGTCAAAAGTTTACAATTCAATGGATCGATGGAGATCTGGTATAATAATTAAAATAGCACCCATAACGCAAATAGTTGAAAAGCTATTTCTGCGCTCTCTAATAATTATGTTTCATCTTCAACATATTTAATAGAGACAATTATCAAGTATTACTTCATCCTCTTTAGTATTTAACGCTAAATTGGTGCATTTTGATTATATCCATTGCTATGCATTTTTTAAATTCTTAAATCAAAATTTTGATGCAAAATGAATACAGAATATAACAATAGTCTTACCACAGGGTGGTACAGAATTAAATAAAATACTTCAACCTAATGAAGGTATTACAATGTTCTATCATACAATTCTATTCATTTTGAGCCTAATTGAAAATTTCCTGTGGTAACTTCTCATTCAAATTCAAAATATCTTTATTAATTTCTTTCATCCTACAGTCAAAATACACAAGTATATGCATACAAGCTTAGAAATGATAGTCAAAGTTTACCAAACAAGAATAATAAAATCAAAATAACATATACCTATAAGCAATTATATGTGTCATACAAAATTGAGGAAAATAAAATAAAAACATCGAATATGGGATACTATTATTGGTGCAACATAAACTCACTAACTGAGTAGTATTGTTTGTTAAGAAGAAAAGTTTTTAAGTAATTATTTTTTTAAATTGAACATGGTTATTTATTTGTCTCAAATAAGTACGCAATTTACTATATATCTGCAGGCAGCTACAAAATGGACCTCTGTTTTACATTTCTGTTATTTTATTAAGTATACTTTTAATATTACTTTGTATATTTCTTGTCTTATGATTGTGCTGAATTTCATGTTTAGTAAATACTTCAAGATTTAATTTAACTTTCATAGCACCTTCCAATATATACACACAAGAAACAGTAAGGATCTAAAGCTGGCACCAAAAATTATTCTTTTTTATTATTATTATTATTTTTTTTAAGGCTGAAAACTCTAATTGCTTTGGTGGAATTTCCCCAGCAAATTATACCATATTTTATGTGACAATGAAATATATGACATTTTTTTTATGAAAAAATGTATGTATTTTTTTTTTTTTTACTAAAGTAGTCATCCTTGCTTTTTTTCGCACACTGATAAAAAGAGAGGAGCAAAATACAGTATAAAGAAAAGCTGTGTATTTTTGAAATAAGTTTTGCTTAAAATAAGGCTCTTTTCATTAATCAAACTATAACTAAAAATAGTCACGTGGTTCAAAAAATTTCGCGCCTGCGGCGGGCTAGCGCGCTTCGCGCGTTTGGTTTTGGGGGCCCGGTCCCTTTTCTTCCCCCGGGCCCAAAATTCGTAGCTCCGCCACTGCATATATTATTTAAGATTTAATATGATTTACACCCGCAAGCATGTTTTGACAAAACTTTAATCGTGCCACTTTGAAACGTTAGTCAGATCGATGTAGGTTTTAAAAAACATCATCTTGCAAAACCAATATTTAGTAATTTAACATTGCTTTCATAAACTTTAATTTTTGTACTATACATTTGTTTATTTCTTTGATTTATCTCTTAAAAAAATTCATATTTAAGATGGAAATGCCGAACCTTTTAGTTCAGCCTTTTATACCTAGAGAGAGCCACCTCTCAGTTTGATTGCAAATCGAAAAGTATGCGATCAATAATTTACGTCCAGAAGTTACAAGTAGATGGCGAACGAATCTCTTTGATACAAACAAAATAATATTTGACTTGAGATGATGATGAGCTCTACAACAACAAATCCACGTGGTTTGATATCACGTGATGTAAGCAAATGTCACAAATGTTCACCCTTTAGTAAGCCTATCATAATTGAAAGTGAACGTAAATATAAAATAAAAATCACAGCAACCCTCTTCCGATCATTTCTCTCTCTCTCTCTCTCTCTCTCTCTCTCTCTCTCTCTCTCTCTCTCTCTCTCCGTAAATGGAGTTTTTGCAGATTTTTAGACACTTGAACGATTTTTTTTTCTTTGTACATCCTAATGATAATATCTGACTGTAAAGTTATAAATATGTATGCTTAAGAATTGTAATATAGCTGCGGTATAATTTTAATCACCTCGCAACTTGATTTAAATAATAGTAAAAAATTTCATTTGTGGCTCTTAATAAAATGGTAAATATTAAATATAACTATTTATAAAATGAGAGATATTAGTTCTACCGCTTTATATACTGTATTATATTTTTTAAATATGTAATTTGAATTAATCTTATGCACTTTGTGCAGTCATAATAGTTCCAAATAAAAAAACTTTATTTATTTAAATTTGTATTCAGATCAAAGAAATACGGATTAAAAATCCTGATAAATGGGTAAAAGTATACGAACTTGTTCCGAGCTGATTTTTGTAGCTCTTTACCCCATAAAGTGATTTTACTTTATTAATTTTTCGATCCTGAATTTTTGGATCCATTTACAAGCAGTAATGCAGTGCAGATTCGAATAAAATCCAGGTTGCTCGGTCTTGATAAGTTCTTCTCTGTAATCCGCATAATCTGTATAGATTGTTGGCAGTGCACCACAAAAAGTAATATTAATTTGATTTGGTAGTATAATCATTGTTATATTACGCGTTTTTAAATTTGATTTTATAAATTGATAATTGGTAGATTAGATGTATTTCTTATTTACTCTGAAAAGATTTAATTAAAAGCCAACAATAAAACACTACTATCGACAATTATTATTCCACTGAAAAATATTGGTATTGCATCACGGAAAGTTCAAATAACATAATTTATTATGCTCTAAATGACATTATACGATAAATGATTCTAAATTAGAACAAAATAAATAATAATGCGGTACAATATAATATATATGCCATTAAACATAGCATATAGCATAGATCATTATACTGCAGTAAACAAATAGTACTGAAAATGAGCTGCAGCCATAGTATTATGATATAATAAAGAATATAATACATAACTCTATAACATATGGAGAGAATGTCACCGTTTTTTTCTCATCATTTTAAGGTTGTTTCTGTCACAGGATTATGGTATTATGTTATTGCATAACATTATTGGCTATAATTCACTAATATGCAATACAATTAGCTCAACTATTGACTACCAGTTTTAATTTATTTATTGAATGTCGGAATAGGAGACAATTTAATAGAATAAATGTAAAAATATATTTCAGTGGGTTTGATATTTAACGATTATTTTGTAATATAAAGTTAAATTACAAAAAGCATAATGCTTCAGACTTCACACGAATAGGCATACACAAAAATATGTCAGGTGTCAGAGTAAAATTTAGAATCAATTTGTATTTACAATATACCATAATATATTCAAAGTTTTTAAAAAGTAATAAAAAATTAATGAATAATAGCAACAAATTAATATAAAATGCAAAATAATAATAAAAACTTAAGTTTATTGATGAGAGTAGTAAACAGAATTAAAAATTAAACGCATATCCATGTACACTTCTCCCAATACTAGTTCGAGCGGATACAGTATAATTAACTATGTAACGTCAACTGTGATTGGCTAGTAGGTTTATAACACGCTCTCTGAATGGTTTAGCACCGCGGATACAGCTTTTGGCGGGAACGACCTTGTTTTGGCCAGAGTGTATGTATACAGTACATAAGTTTTTATGCACCTTATGAGGTCACAAGGTCGATCAAATTCTGGACCCGAGGTGAAAATTTTACTTAGACCCTATTAGGATTAGACTACCGTTTCAATTCAGTTTTTGGGGAATAAGGGGGGCCCTATACTGCATATGTTTTATTTTTTTTTTTCTAAAAATATTATAATACGTATAATGCTTGGTAAAGACTATCTCGAGATTCCTTTGTTTAGGTAGTAACGTAGTAAAGTATGTGTTTACTTTGGGTTGACACTTGCTAATGCTACTAAATTACACTTAAAGGAATAGACCATGGCATTAACATAAATAATTATAGTTTGTCTCAAAACCCAACAGTAGCCCCGTAGCAGTGATCAGAAAATTCGATTTATGCGACCCGCACAACATTTTCATACTAATTTTTGCATGTTTCTGACGTCATAAACATGAATTTTCACGCAAAGTGCATACTTTACAGTTTTTTCACGCTCTCTTGTGGGTCTACATAAAGCATTCTGGTAAAACTTGTCATCAGTTTTGAAGATCCCATTTCGTGGTTATTCATTGAAAAGCACATATAGTTTTATGTGGTCTATGGCTTTAATGAGGGTAAATGCTTCACAAAATATGACTGGGCATTTTAAAATTTAAATCAATTAAAAAAATAAAGAAGTCATTTTTGTTGGATGTTATTATAAATTATAATTATACTGTGTGTACAATCAAGTTACTTACATTCACCACCTAAAGAAATAAAGCTCCGCTTTAAGATCACTCAATTTTATAACGCACATTGCAAAACAGTATAGGGTGTGTGCGGATGACGTCATATTTATTGCGCTTGGAGGCCATACTGGAGTAGTGAATAACATTGCTCAGCATAGGACAAACTTCATTTAAGCCAATTTTTTTTGGGGAAATCGGTTCATTTTTTGTTATTGTTATTTTTCTCACATACCTGAGATACTAATTCAACATATTTACAGCATGCAGTGTTCTCAAAAATATTGCATAGTGTTTTTAAACTGGCAAAATGATTTATTGTCCTATGCCACCCATGTTATTGAGTTATCCAACATGGCGTTGACTTTAACATGAATGCATAGACCTAGACCCTACAGTATAGAGTATAGATAGATGTCCCCGCCAACAACAAAATGCTATGTTGTGGAAACATATTATATAACTGTTGTACTCATAATGGAGGTTATCGGGAAAAAAAATAAGGCTCGATCACAACAAATAAAAGTATGTCTAGTATTCCTCATTTAAATATATCCGGCCTCGGCGCAGTTGCTTTCTCATACCGAGCTGGTATGGCCGAGTGGTGAAGGCAGCTGACTCGCAACTCTGTACTCCTCACCGAGTATAGGTTCGAGCCACTGCTAGGTGCGTACGTGAAGTGTGAGAGCACAACACGTTGCACGATGCATGTTTACATGCATTCCATGACGACGCACAGTATTCGGGAGGTGCATGATTGATGTGATTGCACCGACCAGCCTGCCTAGATGTTTCCACGGTTTCTCTAGGCTGTCATGGCGAATGCCGGGCTGTGTACTTAGGCCGTGGCCAGCCCGTGTGTGCTTTTCCATTAATTGGAAAGTCCTTACCTGTCGATAAGACAATGTCTTGACTGGGACTGGGATTGGTGTATAGCACGATAACACAATATGGCAAGCAAGCAAAAAAAAAAAAAAAAAAAAAAAAAAGTACCACAATGCTAAAGGATAGAAAATTAGGGGTTAGCTTTTCCCGCGCGCTTTATACCGATAGTATTGTGATAAAATGATTAAAATTCATCCTTATGATTCTTCTCATAAGAATAGCATTGCAAATATATAGCACGAGCTTTTGCATGGCAAATATAGTATCACATTATGAGATAATATATATATGATATAACAATGATATTTGCAATTGAGTGTACAGAAGAGTGAATTGTATTTTTCCCAGTGTTCGATATACATTATTTTAATTATTGAACATTAAATTTGGCACTTCCAATTAAACTAATTTCCCCTTATGAGTTCAACATATATTTGCTTTACAAGAAGTAAAAAAACGATCATAATAGCTGTGTGTTTTTTTTTGTAATTTTTTTATATAATATACTTATGATATTTTGTGATTGACGCCAATAGAAAAAAGAAAAGAAAGGAAATGGGGGAAAAAAAGGCGTTCGCATACAGTTTTCTATAAATAGGGTCCCGGAGTCCTCTCATATTTTTGTATTAGAAGAGAATATAATACATAATAAAAATAATAATAACCAGTAAAAAAAAATATATATATATATAATTGGATAATATACATATAACTAACGGTTTTACTTTACCGATATCACGTGTCGTTGAAACACGAAGACTAAACCTATAAATTTAATTAACAAATAATTAAATTAAAAATTATACAATTCAATAAATTACAGATATATATATATATATATATATATATAATTATATATTAAACCCCACCGTCCGCAGTGTCTACTTCCATAACACCCTCTGCCAATTTTTTTTTGTTTTGTTTTGTTGCATTTCAAAGCAAAGGCTTGAAAAAAGCTCAGATTTTTTTTTTTTTGTCTCCATGTATTTCAATAATTGACATTTCTTTTAACACTTTATATAATTAACTTTAGTTATATACTCTATAGTATTAAAAATTGTGCTAACATGTCTGTAATGATGACTCAGAAAGAGTGTAAATTTTACAGTGTAAAATCATGGACAAAAACCTTTGATCTTTAAAATGTATACAGAATGCAATTTAAAGGCAATGCGAATCGGGCAATGCGGCATGTGCGAAGCTAATATGGAATGTATTTCTATGAAAGTTTCATAATTTTTTAATATCATATTTTATGGATTTTGTTTTTAATAGAGCTTGTCTACAACCAGCCTTCGTGGACGCTCCCAAGATGTGCCTATCAGCAGCATTTCACTGAAAACTTGTAAGTTTTATAATTGTATGCTTTCATCATACCGTCAAGTTTTTAATATAACTTACAAAGTAAGCTTTAAATATGATAGCTCTAAATATATATTAGTTAACTTTAAAAAAAATATGAAGATTCTGAAGATGTTGTATATTAGACTGTCCTGGGCCCTCTGATATGACACCTCAACTTAAAATTCATTTTAGAAAGTTTGGCGGTACGATCGTAATTAGTATAGAGAACGTTAAAAGAGAATCGAAATCGCTCAAATGCAGGAATAATTCTGTATGCTGTATTGATATCGGAGCTTGCCTAAATTTCTAGGATGTCGTTTCTCTTGGCAACGTTGCTTTTTGAAGCACCAATCAGAGGCCAGAAGTGGCCGATTCAAGGCACCAATCAGAGAGCGCGCTATAGTAATTTCATCTGCAGTGTTGCCAATTTTAAAGAAATGAGAGTTGCGGGTCTGCCTAACAGATTGGGATGTCACTTCTCTGTTAAAGTTCTCTACTAATGACAGGTACAGTACAGCCATCTCTCAGTTCGAATGCAACTAAATGCCATGTGGAACAAATGTTAACTTCAACTATCTTCAAGTAGATGGCGTACAAATACCTTTATTTACCTAAAATACTAAAAATAAGTTTGTTTGAACGCTACAACAACAATATCCACGTGGTTTGACGCACTTCATTTAGTGACTGAAAACTGAAAACTAATAAAATTTTACAAAGATTTGTACATAACTAATTTAACAAAGCTCTGCAAATTGCAGCATCGTGACAAATACAATTTCAAGTATTTCAAGTTTTTTTTTTTCTTCTTCTTTTTAGATGTTGTAAATTTTTTTCTGTTACTCGCTGTTTTCCTAGTAACTTTTCTTTATATATTTTTTTGTGTTATTTGGTATTATTTGAAATTTTAATAAATTTCAACATAATAACATAATTACGAATGGCTTTTCATTTTTTTATATCATCTTTAAATACATATGATGCGAAGGGCATAATAATATTATCTAATTGTATCACTTAGGATTCAAGAAGAGGATTATCGTCAAGGAAAATATCGCGACAACAATGAAGTGTAAACAGTATGCATCACATGTACGCACAAACATTTGCTATTTATGTCAGGATGCGAAGTGGCAAACTCATTTTTAGTTTTTGCTAATATTCATTTCTAATTTTTGTCATATTATTTATCTTTATACTTTTATTTATTTTTATTAAAACTATATTTTTATTTATTTTGGAGTTTTAATATGGATACCGCATGCCTAATATAATAATAAAATTAACTCAATTGATTTTTTACTAATAAAAATAGCTTTATTCGTAGTGATAAGAGTGAAATACGTATCTAAAGAATTTTGGCAAGATCCGGGCATTCGGTATAGCAAAAGCAGTGCGTGCGTGGGATTGGTATGCGGTAGATGTTCACTCTCGGTACTGTGCTGTACCGCCAACGTTCCCGACCCGTTCCCGACCGACGTTCATCGCGCCCTCCATGCCGCCGACGTCTCATCGATCTCATGAGACAGAGAAGAGGTAGAACGAGAAAAAGGGGTGTACTAGAGGGTTGGGGAGAGAGCAAGCGATTGTCACGATGACGTAATGAGCGAATGGAGGTTGGGGAGTAAATATAAGGACAAAAAAATTATAATACTAAGAGAAAGAGAGAAAGATTGGTATATCGATCAATGTTTTAATAATAACAAATCATATAATTATAATAAACTATATGCTATATGAACAAAGTACTGCCACATAATGAGCTACAATGCAATATCCGACTTTACGCGGTTGTTGAAATCTCTCAATACTATAACATAATATATATTATATAAAGCCATTTATAACTAATCTTACAATAATTTAATAATAACGGATGTAGCTAAGCATTTGATTTTAAAAGAAATGAATTAACATATTCTGCAGTTTTTTTTTCTTCTTCAATTAAGGGAGTAGGGGACCGACGTCGGCCATTAGACTCAAACTTTTCTCTTCAAAAAAATCTGAACTTTTGCACAATAATACTTCAGCCTGAATCAATTTCAAATATATAAAAATTTTGGGGGGTCACCGTGCAAGTTAATTTTATATGATTTTTTTTTTGAAATTGTAAGCTCATATAAGGCCCAATGTTAATTTCCATAATTTTTTTCTCTTTTTTGGGACGGTCAAACATCATGAAATTTTTATCACGGCTAGGTGTGACTCTTAGCTACACAATGACACCAAATTTAGACCCCAAACACTTCTGGTTTTTGAGATATAAGGTAGGTACCCTACTCCCTTAAAACTAACATTTCATTATATTTATAATATATAATAATTTCTTTAGAAAAGATAGCAGAGGAAGCGCAGTTAAAGTGTGGATAATAATAATAATAAATAACATTATGTTATTTATTATAACTAAATTATAAAAGAATTTGGTTCATTTTTGTATTACGAGTAAGTTTTCTACACATAAGATATATGAAATCATATATTCATATCAAATCATACAACTAAATTATTTTGCACTTCTTTTATTATTTGGAGTCTACCGAAAAAAAAAAATGTATGTCATATCGTCATATGTCCTACCCCCCCCCCCCCCCCCCAACTTCCCAAGAAATTTATTCAAAGTAAAATAATTAACAACTGTATGAGTTGAGAATTAAGATAGTGCTAAGTGCTAATAATATACGTTTAGCTATTATTATATCTAATATCGTATTTCGTTTCATAATATATATTATATTATACTAAAATTGTTTGGGGGGTTACGTGTAAAAGTGGACCACATGTAAAACTAGAACTAAACCTGCCTAAACTTTGCCCTTTCAAAAATGTATGTATGTATATTGTTTTTGAAAAGATTAATTTAAGGGAGTAGGGTACCGACCTTATATCTCAAAAACTAGAAGTGTTTTGGATCTAAATTTGGTGTCATTTTGTAGCTAAGGGTCACACCTAGCCGTGATAAAAATTTCATGATGTTTGACCGTCCCAAAAAAGAGAAAAAAATTATTGAAATTAACATTGGGCCTTATGGGCTTAAAATTTCAAAAAAATCATATAAAATTAATTTGCACGGTGACCCCCCAAAATTTTTATATATTTGAAATTTTCTCAAGCTGAAGTATCATTGTGCCAAATTTCAGAATTTTTTGACGAGAAAATTTTGAGTCTAATGGCCAACGTCGGTCCCCTACTCCCTTAATAATCTATCGACAACACAATTGGATACAGCGTAATACAATTTTCAACACAATAATAATATACGTATATTATATAACGAAGCTAGATCGCACATGATATAAGTACCAAAATGTATGGTTATTTTAGTACATCATATTGATCGTTATTTTTATATCCACCCTCCCTCCCAATCCAGTCATAGACTTACATAATAGTATCAATGTATTGAAAAGGGGGGTTGACACAATTGAAATTGTGAAACATTAAGGACCACCCCTCTCATATGTTAGAACATGTACCGATATAAACCACACTACCCACCCTATTTGTTTCTCTTTCTCCTGGATTTTTTTTTTCTTAACAACTTCCTATTTCATTTTGAATGTATATTATTTACTACAGAATTGAAGATCAGTAATGTATTAATATACATATAATCTAAAAAAAAAAAAGTATATAATGTTTGCATCGAGGTGTTTTGTTCCTGAACCCAGGCAGCGCGCAGGACAGCTCTTGCTGCCTGCAGTCCTTGCCAGCCTCCCCAGGTGGAGGAATCAATAACACCAGCCAACAGCAGCCAGCATACACAGCTACCGCGCAGAACTCGTTACTTCGTTTGCAAGTTTCGCTCACTCGCAAATTCCACCCTCTATAATATATCCACGTTTTGTTTCTATACTGTATATATTTGTAAAATATTTTTGTTGCTCTTTGACCTTTATCCATTTATTCTGATGTATATATTTATTACATACATATTTTTGTAGCAAAAGGTAGCATAGGCGTGTAATTAAAAAATGGGTTCATGCAATGTTACTAAAATAGCCCTACATTTACAGAAATGTAGTTGAATATTGCGTTGGACTCGAAGACTTCTTGTAGTTAGTCTAAAATTGAAAAAGCATCAGGATATTGGAGGTTATTTATTTGGAGCTTATAGTAACATAAATAATCAATAAATGGTATTTTACTTTTTTTTTTTTCATTTAGCAAATCTTTTTATTTATTTGGAAATTTAAATATAAAGCGCTAATACTCAGTGGAATGCGAAACAGCTAAACATCACTCCGCGCATGGGAGAATTGAGTTTGCGCAAATACTCGCAGACTTGGGGTGATCACGGGAGGAGTAATTTTATTTAAATTTACTATTTTTGATGACTTAAATAAATATTAAATACCTTTGTTCCCATCAAAGACCAGCCGTCTGACAGAATGTTAGAGATGTCTAACAAATGATTTGAGAAGGTGAGAAATTCTTCCCAGCTTATCTTGCCATCCATTAGAGGGAGTAGCAGGAGCGTTGCGTTGCTGCCGCCGGTGCTTGAAGATGAGGTGGTGGTGGTGGCGATACCAAACCCTGTATCACAGAAAAAAAAAAAAAATGATAATAAAAAACCCTGGTGTTTGGCCTCCAAGTCTGGTTCGGCGGCGGCCAAGGTCCTCCTGCTGCTGCTCTTGTCCGTGCTGCCTGCCCCGCCGCGTACAGTTTGCTGCGTTGCCAGTTGGCTGTTATATTAATTTGGTTGTTGATGGTGTTCCATCTAGTCGGTTCTCCCCGCCCCGGGTTCTCCCATCTCATCTGTCGCTTCTCCTACTTTGCCACCTCGTCCTTGCGGCATCAACTCTCATTCCCTATCTCATACCGACGTTCACAAGTCACAACATTGAAATCTCGTATATTACACAAGTAATTTCAGACGGTCTCAAGCGTTAATTTGTCTTCGGGATATTATATATTTCTTTTTGAAGGAAAAGTCACCATGTTCAATGAAAAAGTTACTAAATAAATAAAATTTATATTCATCCCTATCAAATTTAAAGCAGACAACAAATTATAAGTAAGATAGCTGACAAAATGAATAGCAGAAAAGAAAGTATATAAAATGTTTGTTCTGTTCAGTATTGAAAGAGTGGGATAAAAGTATTGTAGCGATGTCAAACAAATCTCTTTAATGCAACAAGCAACAACGGATTTAACTTGAATGCATCAAAAATGACTTTTTTGAAAAGCTCTTATGTTAATTATTCGATAAAAATATGTTTTATTACATATATGTAATACTTTATTTACATTATTTGCATAATTATGCGGCACAATTCAGTCGCGATGCATGCAGTCAGACCGAAACTTTGATATTGACTGCTGAAATGTGAAACCCTGGTTTGTGCCTCTACATATCCTAAAGTGCTATTCCTTACTTTGCACATACCCCCTTTTACTATTTTTTTTACTTTTTATGCGTTTTTTTGCACTCTAAAATGATTGTTTTTGGAAATTTGACGTAATTTAAGACACAAAAATTAATGTTGATCTAGTAAATTACATTTAACATTAAATTTTTACATTTTATCATATTTTGAAAAAATCAATAATTGTCTGTCGCATTCTGGCAACAGCGCACATCAAATATAGGGGGGAAACATAACATGAAATAAAGAGCCACCGCTCTATAATGGTCGAACCAATGGCGGCGCACTGCATGTGTCTATCTTTCTCGTTTACGCAAACGCAAACCATAGTAGTGAGGAGGCAGAGGCTGCCCACTGCCAAATGAGCAGCACAGCCAATCAGCGACGCGCGTTTGACAGCTCCCTTAGGTTGCCATGGTCACGGGGTCACTGACGGCCTTGCTAGTCTGACAGGTGCGTGACACTTCAAGTCTACAATATGTACGCCAAGGGGAAAGGTTCAACGGTACCTTCAGATGCTCAAGCACGTGAAAAGTAAGTATGAAAATAATAAAGTGACTTTTCTTTATTACTGGCAAATATTATCCTGAAGTCCATGCCATGTCTTGCCAATGTCCGGCAAAAAAAAGCCGGTATGTTTGGGTTTCTTCCATGTGCTTCAAGCCGGCTTCTCAGTGATAAAGTGTCAATAAAGAGAACTATGTCTCAAGTGAATGAAAAATAGTGGTCAAGCTTGTGTTGTGGTGTTAAAAATATTAATCACGTGTGCTTATAAAGAGTGATTTGGTGTGATAACAAGAGATTCATCGTATGTAAACAACATCTTCGATCCCCCATTATGTTTTCAGTATTGAAAGAATTTAGTAATTTGCCAGTAATAATTTTTATTATATTGTGTGTGTATGCGATTTGTGTGTTTGTTTCTAATATGTAAACCTTTTATTTACTTGAAAACACAATGTCGATGTAGCATGTTATGTGTTGATTATTGAATGTTGTATGTATGTATTGTACCTACCTACTGCATACAGTAACAGTACATACTACATAAACATAAAATAGTTTCATCATACCTCATTATTATTGAGCTATTTTCCAATAAAATGATGTTTTTACACAGACTGAAAGTTGTGTATACATACATGCATACATGCATACAAAGACTGTTGACGATTCTGCACTGTTGACAATACTAACATGACATTACATTCATCATATTAGCCCATTGTCTTTAATGTCTTTGCATAATTTATGAGATTTTCATTCAAGCTTAACTCCTTTTCGTATTCATCCCGAACCATTGCATATTGGTGCTTACAAGGAGTTTTGTATGCTACATACATACTAACACTACATACTATAAGTATAATACTAACATTTACATACAGTACATACATTGCATTGAATGAAACAATATTATTATTTTTTTAACAATAAAATGGTTATGGTTTATTTATTTATATTGTCAATCTCTTCGTTACATTTTTTTTTAAGACCTCAAATCTATAGTAATATAATTAAATATTCCTAATGTCAACAAATACATCATATCATATATTGTAGGTAGTTTGTACACTACATCCTCTTTCTCATACACTAGCTTTTTTTTTTTTTTCATGTTGACTTGCTGAATATGCCGGTAACCGGTACTTTTTTTTATTTTTTTTACTAACTATTTCTATATAATTTTGTGTTGCATTTTTTTAGTGTTACATCCATTCCGACAATAAATTTATTTGCTAAGAATGTTTCAATATCATATCACGATTTATCGTAAAATGCATGGAAGCATCTGTTAATGATACTGAATGTATCTCTCTTTTTTTTTTTTTAACGGCTTTTGCACGAAAAATTGCATTCTATGTGCATAATTGTTTTTTCCTATTGATAAGCTCGTACAATTTTATCATTCCTATTGCATCCGAATGAAATGTACACGTGGTAATAGCTTGTAGTTAATAGCATGCTATGTTGTGGGATACATTTTCGTTTTTGAAAATGCATGATAATGGGTTTTGTAAATTTTTTAAAACTAATTGAACTCACGTATTTACTTGATATTCTTATAGAGTCCTTAATTTTATTCTATTATGCCTTATGCCATGTATTTATATTGAGCACAACGTTACTTATAAATTTCCATTAGAATGTATTGTTATGTCCGTAAAGCCATAGTTGAATGATTTGCATCGCAGTATAGTACAGAATTGTAAATAATAATAATAATAATTATGAATCTTAATAAATTTTAATTTGAGTTGTTAATGCACATGCAATGTATCGAAATTGCAATGTATGTTCAAATGGCATAAGTATTTTAGGATCTATGCAACTATAGTTATGGCTTTGTGTTCATAAAACTGAGACTGTCATATTCACCAACAAAATAACATGACAATTAATTGTATTTTCTTCTCTATAGTGTTGGTAATCTCCTTCAGCATTTCTTGTAGTTAAATAACTTAAATTATTATGTATACTATATATATATATATAATATGTATATATATACACACCATTACCAAAATAAAAAGAGAGGATATTACAACCAGATACACCCCCTTTTCTCATATTCTAATCAAGTTATAGAAATTATATTTAACTTGTATTAACTTAAATATTACATTGATCACCTGTAAATTTTTGGTGTTTATCCGTTGAAAATTGTTTCAAAAAAAGGGGTGCATCCGGTTGTAAAAATCTCTGTTCTTATTTTGGCCAGGTTGTATAAATTTATATTATATTGAATACAGTATGTTGTGATAATGTTTCTTCTAATTATTTTTTTCACTATCCCACAGTTTCAAAAACTTCTATCCATAATGCAATGATACGTACTTAAATGTTTTTGTAATATATGTTTAATACAAAAATCAATAAATATACATAGCCATGCATTCAAATGTAAATTATATCCTATTTTACTAACTAATCTGAATTGCAGGTTTCCAAAATTCTGCTTGGATAGCTAAGGATTGCATACAACGAAGACAGATGACAAATAACTGACACACGACTACATTGACAAATGACATGGGTTTTGTTTACTGACAGAAATTTCAATGGTGCATTGAAATTTCTTTATTATTTTTTATTATTTTTGTTACTTTAAAATGCTATGAAGAGTCTCCAAGAATGTCATTATTGATGTTACTTGATTTGGCAAACAATTTGAAAGTAACCAACAGGAAAAATAAGTACTGTAAATTAAGCAATTACTCAGAGCTCTGAATGTACAGTACATACTTATTTATGTTCAACCAAATTATCTGCAAGCTATGATTTCTTTATTCATAAGCAGCTAGCACTATCAAAAAAAAATATAACAATAATAATAATTTACAAACTTCAAAATAAATGGTGTGAGTATACACATATAATTATTTTTTTACGTGTATAATATTACATCATATAAATTCTGTGTTTGGTTGTGAACCTGTTGTCATTTGCAGAGTTTGCAACAAACATCAATTAAAACGAGGGAAGGAATCGTCCATTCAGTCAATTAGGAATTAGAATCATTTTGAGTTAAAAAGGCAATGATTTCATAGACATAAACATCCTTTGAGACAGTTTTTATACATATTATACTAGTTAAAACATTCAAACCCAATCAAACGTCTACTTCAAAGTTCAGTATCTATTATTCATCACCTATAGAAAGAACATAATATTATCTTAACATTTTATTACAGAGATGCATATTTATGTTGGAACCATTCTGTTGTTGTTGTTGACAGTATAATGTCATATCTAACAATATAAGTTATTGTAATTTTCCATTAATATATATATATATATATATATATATATATATATATATATATATATATATATATATATATATATTATATATATAATGGTTGACTCAATAATCTAAACAGGGTTTCAATGATGCAAATGGTGAACAAAAATGTTTATGTAATATGGAATTTGAGTGGCATTTAAAATTTCAGGATATGACCTTGCAAATTAACAGCAAAATAATATCTTGAGTAAATTATATTAGAGAGAGAGAGAGAGAGAGATAGAGAGAAATAATACCCCAATGGGTAAAATGACACATCTCTACAGAAATTCTACTGTCCTGTTCGTGAAAAGAAGATTATAAGTTGATAGTAGAATTTATATATAAATATACATAGTTACACAAACACACACATGTTATACATATGTAAATAAACAAAATAAGCAAATTAATATCATGAGTTAGTAAAAAAAAAAAAAAAAAAAAAAAATGCACTATCCAAGTAATGTCCAAAACCGTTTAAGTGGCAATCGTATGTATATAGATATGAATGCTCTACTGGTACGGAGAACAAGTAAAACTCTACTTCCTTACTATCCAGAAAACCCTAATATTGTAAAATAAAGTAATAATTGTATACTATGGTACAAGGAAACTAATTAACCTTTCTAACCATGTTTCCAAAAGATGAATAAATAAATTACAAGGACACTAAATTATGAATTGTACTGTCTATTTACTTAAAAATGAATTTTTATTGGCTTTTGGCCGTACAATGCGATCAGATGGAGATTTCAGTTGACGCAAAACTCCATTCAAATACAAGTTATTCCCATGCCAATAGAAATTCATTTTTAGGTAAAATGACTAATATCAAATTTAAAAATACTATGGTAGAATCGATTGTAAAAAATATAATTTACCATTTAAATCCAGTGTGTGTTGTTTTTAGAAAAATAACAGAAAATTGGGCGCCAGTTTTTGAATGGTAAAATATACTATCCCTATCGTGTGTACAGGCTTCTGTTTTTATTGAAAAAAAAAATAATAATAAAAAAAAAAAAGGCATTCATTCTTTCACTATAATATTTTACTATAATTGGTATAGAAATATAATATGAAGCAGAAAATAAATTTTCTGTATGTGATTGTACTAATTATCGACAGGCCACAGTTGGCGCCAGATTGTGAAATATTGAAAAAAAAAATTAATCTGTTAATAACTAGTACAATTACCATATTATGATTATTTTGGGATTCATTATCAAATTATTGTGGTTGTAAAAGTTTGTATATATTGTGATAGCTTTATTGTCATTGCCTGTAACTTCATTTTTCTTTATCTTGCTTAGGTGCAAAATATGCCTAGAAAGTTTAGAGTACCTCAAGTAAAATGGAGAAGAAAATAAGTGTCGGCAATCATGAAAGCTATTTATCAGATCTATATAGATAGACATCTATATATATATATATAAAGAAGAAAAATCTTATTATAAAGTTATGTTACTTAAATGATTGTAAATAAAGGCACAGGTAGTCCTGATAAATACCCTTAATTTAACAACTGTCACCAAAGTGCGACTTCAATTACTGTTGAACTCAGCTCTACTGTCATCCTACTGTTCTGTTCGAGAAATTCAAAATAATAAACAAATAGCAAAGATACTCTACATACACAGTGAACAATACACATATTTATGAAGGAAAGAAGCAGATAAATATTATGAATTATGAAGTAATATTTTTATATTATTACTATAAAAGAAAACTGATAACTTATTATTTTATCCAAACAATAAAATGTTCAAAATCCGTTCAATTGGAAAAGATTTATGTCTAATTACATTGGAAGCAATTGTGAGACACGTGGATGTATAGATACAAAAACGTCATCAAAAGTTTCGTTGGAAATGCATTTTATTATTATTATTTTTTTTTTTGTCAATTTTTTATTGAGTAATATTAGCAGCAGTTTTTATTAATTTTCATTGACCGAAAATATTTGCTGACTGCAACAACAGTAACTTTGTACCAACAAAAGTGATACTAAAACATTGCTTTCGATGAATTAGATTGCTCAATATAATGATCTGTACAAAACTGCTACGAAAATATCAAAATATTCTTTGCAATATCTATAATATGGCACAAATATATATTTTGTTTTGTATCAGTTTATTGTGCACTGGTGTTTTGAAAAACAACGTGCAAAAGATTAAAAAAAAAAAAAAAAAAAAAACATTCCAGAGGGATTTAAACTTTTTATTTTTGTATAATTTTAATGTGTCATACAGCGTCAGTTTTCCTTTATAATAATAAGTGTTTTGTAATATTAAATTATGATTTAATATTTTATTGGTTGAAACAATTCTTTCATCATTGTTCGTCCTTTTTTAGTTTCAAAATCAGATCTCATTCCTTTGTTTTGTTGGGGTATTATACAAATTGTTTCATTTTGAGGAAACTATTATTAATTCAAAACATACTTTTTAGAAAAATGTATAGTCCTAAATTTTTTAATTAACTTCGTGAAAAAAAAAAAAAAAAAAAAATTGGTGCATTTATGGCACACAGAATAAATGTTAACTTCTCGTAATAATTCTGAAGTGAAATGCGTACATTATAGTGCTGCTCAGCATTATCTTAATTCAAAAAGCATAAATTATGTGATTAATATGTATTTATGTATATATATATATATATATATATATATATATATATATATAATTATATATAAAATATATATCGTCAGTGGAATATAGAAACCTCTGATTAGGAATTTGAGTGTTTCTGAAGTTTGAATCGTCATAATTCAAAAATAAAAAGTAATAAAAAATTGAAATTATTTTTGTCGTGCGGCTTATATTTCTGACAATACATTGTATTAATTTCATATTTTTATTTCAAATAGTTCGCTCACAATTCATCAATTAGTATACTAAAACACCCTGTTTTAGCACTGTTAAAAAAAGTGAAATTAAAATTATTATTCCCATGCAAAAGTCAGCAATAAAAATTTCAAATTAATATCTTAGGTTCAAGAAATGTTGCTTATTCTAAATGTACAGTTGAAATTTTTTTGCAAGCAACCCCTTTGCCAAAATTTGCAAAAAACGGAGCTCGCGTTCTTTTAATGTTTTGAAGCTCAAAATTATTTTAGGGGTGCAATTTTGAATCTCTTAAATGTTCATTTGCTAATAATGTAAATATCTTATTTCTATTATATTAAATTAATTTTTAAAAATTTAATGTACTGCTGGTTGCGGTCATCAGGCATTTTATGTACTGCTTTTTGCGTAAATACAAGGGTTATAAATTAATAAATTCATACATTTTAGTTAATTTTAAAATAATTTTGTATATTGCAAAGAAATCTTTTGAGAATATGAAATTGCACCCCTAAAATAGTTTTGAGCTTCAAAACATTAAAAGAACACGAGATCCATTTTTTTTTGTTTTTTTTTTTTGCAAATTTTGGCAAAGGGGTTGCTTGCAAAAAAATTTCAACCGTACCTTAAGAATAAGCAACATTTCTTGACTCTATGATATTAATTTGAAATGTTTATTGCTGACTGTTGCATGGGAATAATAATTTTAATTTCACTTTTTTGAACAGAGTGTTTTAGTTTACTAATTGATGAATTGTGAGCGAACTATTTGAAATAAAAATATGACCTTAATAAAATGTATTGTCAGAAATATAAGCCGCACGACAAAAATAATTACAGTTTTTTGTAACTTTTTATTTTTGAATTATGACGATTCAAACTTCAGAAACACTCAAATTCCTAATCCGAGGTTTCTATATCCCACTGACGATATATAATATAAAAATTATATTATATTGCATTCGAGCTAGCATAAATATTACGTATTAAAAAGGATATTGGAAACAAAATTAATATGACTTTAAATTCATGATCATATTTGATTTTTATTACTGCTTTATCATGTATTATCAATGTAAATATTAAATATTAATGAATGTATTTAACATTTCGTACATAATACTAAGGCATAGAAAACATGAAAACATTTTCATTTACATCACAAAACACTTGATGAGACTTAAATAAATAACGTTAGTTGGTCTCAAAACCCAACTATAGCTCCGTAGCAGTGATCAGAAAATTTAGATTTATGCAACCCGCACAACATTTTCATACTAGTTTTTGCCTGTTAATGACGTCATAAATAGGAATATTCACGCAAATTGCACACTTTACATATTTTTCTAGCTCTTTTGTGGGGCTACATTAACATTCTGGTAAAAAATATAATCTGTTTTGTAGATCCCATTTTGTGTTTAGAACATGTTGTTTCATTGCTTTCTATGCCTTTAACTGAAAATTTTCTGTAAATAAGTTGGTAGATACGAAGAAATTATTGCAAAAATAAAATTAGCGTCCTTGTTTGATGAATTGTTTATTTAACCAAGAACTGTTAATATAAAATGCGCTGTGATACAAACTAGAGTTGTCCTGGCTATACTCGAGTCATAAAGTTCATGTAGCCATGGCTTATTGTACTTTGTTTTAAAATGAAAATATACCAAAACTGCATTCACTCAATCAAAAATTATCAATTGCATTTCCTCCACAAACTGTATTAGCAAATAAGTACCAGTTAAGATTAAATA
The DNA here is from genome assembly GCA_949318235.1 of Ecdyonurus torrentis. Lineage (NCBI taxonomy): Eukaryota > Metazoa > Arthropoda > Insecta > Ephemeroptera > Heptageniidae > Ecdyonurus > Ecdyonurus torrentis. The sequence continues at coordinate 21,172,972 of OX439127.1, forward strand.
TAACAATGTATATAAACATTGAGAAACGCTCGCAATTATTGCTTTTAAAGATTTTCCTTGGCTTTCTAAATATTCATTTTACTGTTCTTATTTTATTTTTTAATTAATTTGATATTAAACGTTTCTTAAGTTCTAACTTTGTTAAAATTTAATTGTCACTGAGCAGTTGGATGAAATTTAATTATTTTTTTTGTAACTCAATGGAAAATGTTACGAGGATATTTAATTATATCTCCCTCAATTTAATTATTTCTCCCTCAATTTCCCGGCTTCTGAGGCTGGAAGAAATTTGTATCATGGCTCACATTTTTTGTTATAATTACTTTAATTATTTTTTATTCTTATACTGTTAAGCAAACACAAATAGTAATTAAGAGATCCTTGGTTCTTAAAATGGTTAAATAAAAAATAAAAAAACGAGGTCTTAAATTAATTTCACTGTGGACGTTTCAGCTATTGTAATTTTTTCTTCTTCGTTATGTTGACATTATCCATATTTACACGCCATTAAAAAGACAATGGGGGAACAAATAATAAATAAATAAATTTACCAATATCCATTGAATTGTGATGACAGTATTCTGTCTTTTGTGGCTGTTTAAAATTTTTTTTTTTTTTTTTTTATGTATGTTACTCTTGGGTAAAAACAAATATGAATAATTATGCTAGCCTAATTTAGCATCATTTCTTTATTAAAATATAATTTATGCTTTATTGTATAACAATTATGATACCTGGTATAATTGTGACTGTGCACCATAATTGTTTATGCAATTTTAAAGTAGCAATATTTATGCTCTACGACGTAAATGCAGTATAAATGATGTATTTTTTGAAGTGCTGAAATAAATGAAATTCAGTTTAGTTAACCTGTGTATAATCGCTAATGGTTTTGAAAATTTTGCAACTACTTTCCAATTTTTGTGATACATAATTTTCATTAGTACATATAAGTATAAATGTGAAGGAGTTGATTGATAATCAAATAACATGCAGCATAGACAATAATAAATATATTATTAAACAGAAAGGAGTGTTTGTTTATAATATGTAGAAAGTAATAAAATAAAATGTCTGAATGAAAAGAAATGATGTGAGCAAATTACTTTTCTTTAAGTTGATATAACTGCATCCTCAGAACTTGCATAATAGTGTCTCGAAATCATTATTAATTTATGAAATGCTCTGGCACTGACTGCACTTTTTAATTATTAGCTTCAAAATTGAAAGAAAAAAAAAATCAAAATACTGCGTATTTCGAGCAACTCAAAAATTACAAAGTCTGCATATGAGACTGAGTATCAATTTTTAATTGTAATTCATGAATTCATTAATATGTCTTACAATTTTTAGTTCACTATTAATATAGAACAAATCCAATTCTATTTATTTTATAATCACTAGTGGAAGTCCACAAGCCTATACTACCATTTATCCTGACGTCACAAATATTGAAATAGTTATAGTGTAGGCATGATACTGCCTTGCCCTATGCTTCGGTAAAAATAAAAATAGTACACTTGTTTTGTTTTTTAGTTTTTTGCATACTAAGATCAAATAATAAAATATCATGTCAAAAACGCTTTCATCGTCCCGAAAAATCTGACAATTCACGCTTAACTTTTATAGATGTAAGGTATTTTTAAAATTTAAAATCTGTTTATCACACTAGCTTTATCTTTATATCAAATTTTACGTGGCTATACTGAAATTTGGGGTGGCGTTATCAAAAACAAAGTTATTATAACAAAGAAAGTAGGCATTTCAAGGATTATTTTGGTATATTATTTTATTAATATTGAACCAGTGGTAAGGGATATACGATGTACAGCACACTGAAGGTCAGATACAGGGCTGTCATGCCCTCAAAGCTTTAATAAAGTTACTTATTTATATAAATATAATAACCTTAATGTGTGATAAACAAGAAGTATTTAAAATTTTAGAAATATATTTTTTTCTAAAGAAAAAGTAAAAAGTGCATGCACGAGCGTGTGAATTTCGTTATTTTTCAGGATGTTGAATGCGTTTTTGAAAGAAGGTATTTTTATATTTTGCTTTAGTATAGTGAGCACAAAAAATCAGCAAGTTTACTTATAATATAAAACCATATCATGCCTACACTATAATAGTAAATAAATAAATAATGATAATTATTAAATAATATTTAGCATTATAATGAATAATATATGCTTATAATAATATTATTACAGTATACACCATGCGAAATTATTTACAGCAAAAAAGCAAAAACATACGTTTTAAAAGGACAGACGAATAAATTAGTATCACTTCTGAAATAATAAATATTTTATGTAATAAATATGCATTTATTTGATTAATCAACAATTGATCATTATTGTTGTTGCTGTTTTTATTTGAACATTTATTGTATTACCATACCTGTAATTGTAAAACAATGATTCAGATTATGTTTTGGATTTTTGTTTTGTTCGTGGGTCAAATTTGTTATTATATGGGTCCAGTAGATCAAGAATGCAGAAAACCCCTGCTTTACCTTCTTGTTCTTTAAATGTTCAATATAATCTTCTTTTTTTTTTCATTTTAATTGTTAACGAACTAGTGCGTGCATAATTTATTGCAGTATAATTTTTTATTTCAGCTAATTACAATTAACAAATAAGTACGTAATCACAAATTCTGAAAAAATAAAACTTATATTAAAAGATTGCTTTTTCTTTTTTTTTTTTTTTTTTTTTTTTCTTTTTTTGCACACGCTTTACTCGTAAGTTTTCAAATTTTATTTTCAACGATTTTCAAACTTAATATAAAGATGAGATTTGTAATTTGGTTTACTAATTACAAAAAAAGTAAAGAAAAGCTTTTACTGTTTGTTGACACATTTAATCTGTTCAATTAAACAACAAAAATAAATTGTATTTTGCAAACAGTTCAATGGTATTATAACAGTATCAACAGTAGTTGATTAATACTTAAAAATTTAAAGTTATTTGCAAATTCAATGCACAATTTTATGCTTACAAAAATGCCTAAAAAGTGTAGAAAAAGTAAACATCAAAAACGAGCTGGTGGTGTATGGAAACAGCTTCAATTACAGTAAAAACTTATAAGCATTATAAAACTAATAGGTATAAATAAGCCTTAAAATCGTATGAATTCAATTTATTTTTAAAGTCAACTTAGGTTTATAAAAGTAAAAGATCTGAACACACGCATAACTGAGTCTTTGTTCACGAGAGCTACATTATCATTTATCATAAATAATTGTTATTGGTATATATAATATATATACCACACACACACATTTTACAATTCCTTGTTTAGTTCAATTTCACACTTGGACAAAAATAAATACGTAATAATTATGCTTGCCCATTAATATCATTAATAATGCTATTTAACAATATTAATACTCTATTGCATAACAATTATGTAACATAGCATAAATATTATGCTGTTCCAGTATTTATGCTAAATAACAATATAAAATGTACCATTAAAAACGTAACTTATTCTTTACGTGCAGTTAACAGTATTTTCAATTTCACAGTGAATAGTAAAGAAAAAAAAAGTATTGTGTTAATGGTATGGGGCAAGTAAATTGTATTATTAGCTATTAGAATCATTTTAGCAACAATTTATTCACAATATTGAATATGCAAAGTGACTAATTTATTATTTAATTATTTATTATTATATTTTACGTAATGCAAATTGGTGCTAATTTGTAAATGTATAATAGTTTTAATTAAAATTGCTATTAGAATTACTCCTTCATAGTCAAGCTCATATTTTTGCATTCATTGGTTCTACAACAACAACATAAGAAGCAATTTGAGTGGCAATAATACATAGCCACGACGTAATATTAAAATGTGTGATCTGTTATGCACTTTACAGTAAATCGTTCTTTATGCAAATTGTAGCACTATATTATATGTTGTTATATTAGTACGCTATAATACAGATATGAATTAATTATAGCATTGTTAATCGTTACCATTCATTCATCAAGTACTTATACTGATAGGGTAGAATATCAGTTCAGTTCTTCATGACCATCATTAATATTAAGTTTGAAAATGTTTGAAAAAACAATGCAAGATATTTATTGATTATGAATACTTTTGACGTTTTCAATCACTTTTATTGAAATCTGACATTTCATTTAATGTTTGCTGATACTTAGCTGCTGCATTCATTACGCTTTATCAAAATAAACTACACACACACACACACACACACACACACACACACACACACACACACGCGCGTCATGTCTTCTTTTCTGCGAGATAATAGAGCCGCCAAAGAGAATGTACTTTGATAATATCTTGTCGTATCGTTACTCTGAATACTGTTTCTAATCGAGAGTACCTTATGATTTTTGCTCAGTCTCAATTTTGCGTTAATATTTTTTATCTATAGGAAAGTTTTTTTTATGTTTTTTTTTTATTTAGAATTTGTTGAGAGACCATTTTTTTAGAAGGCTTGTGGGGGTATATAAATAAGTGATGATTCTTACCTACATATAATTGTATTTGATTGCGAATAAATGATCAAAATTATTCAATACTTAACATACCGACATGACTAGCTGCATATTAAACCTATCTCTCTTCTCTCTGCCAAGATTTTAAAAAGAATTAAGAGTTTAATAGTTAATGTTGATGCACTTGGTCGTCATAGTGTAGCTGGAGAAAGTTTGGTAGGCTGAGGAGGCTCAATGTTTACATCGTAACACGTGCTAGAGGTGGCACGCCCATGTTCATCCGAGCCTCCTGAAACCAAGCTTTTCGTATTACAGAATGATAATGCCGTATCCAGGTTGTTAATATATATATTATATATATATATATATATATATATATATATTCTTTTTCCTTTTTTTAACTATATAAATTTTTTGGCTTAAGAATCATGATCAAGAAATCGAGAGAAACAATCAAATTGGAAAATTAAGTTTTATTCTGTAAAGTTGAAGACTGGAATTTGCGAATATCTTTCAATTTCGACATATATCAATACTTTTTTTTGTTCCCAAGAAATATCTTGCTTATTTGTTGATAAATGACTTTCAAGTAAATGTTAATGTTTGCATGATTTTTGTTTCACATTTAGTATTTACCTGTATTGGTTTTTAATTATAAATATTTCTTGTTTCAGGCTAGCGTTATATGTTTACGAGTATTTGTTGCACGTAGGAGCACAAAAGGCAGCACAGACGTTTTTATCTGAGGTGAGCTATAATTTAATTATTTAATTCTAAATTCTATTTAATAATTGTGGGGAGGGGGGAGGGATTATTGTGTAGTCGGATTTTGGAACTCTGCTTTTTATCCTGTTTGTTTTAGTCTGCTGTAGAGGTACAGCACTTTATGAAATTGGACTCATAATCCGGACTTAGTAAATACAACAAAAAAGATTATTTTTTTTTTCCTCCGCCATAATTAGGCTATCGTAAAGCAAACTGCGACGTGAATATTAATATACTAGGTATAAATAAAATGCATATACGTAGAAATTGAATTAAAACAAAAATCGAGTAACAATAAATTTCTTACGTTACACGTAATCTGATTGTGGTTGATTCATGTTTATTTGTTATTAAAAAAAGATTGTATTCACGTCAAAAGGGATTCAAATATTTGTTTCGTACGTGATAATTTCCTATTCTCTAGTTGCACCGTAAGGAAAGCGAAACGAAAAAGTTTCGCAACTTCGTTACGAAAATATAGGGCCTTGAGAGCTCGTAGAGTTCTTACAGTGCGATATTAATAATATCCACGTTACTTATTATTTAGATAGTATAGTTAAGTATCTGTATCAAATAAAGGATCGTTAAAGTAGCTTTAAGTTTCTGTATTTTTGAGCTTACAATGTTTGTAAGAAGAAAACAAAACTATGCAATTGATATTTCATAATAATGTTATAGGATTCCATAGAATTTTGTGAAGTACATGAAAAGGAAAAGTAGACTGAAATGTAATTGTTCATGTAATTTAAGTTTTAAAGCCTCGTTACCTTAAATGCGATACTAATAGTTAATAGAATACGATACAGTTGTATTGTGTGCATATTTTATAGTCTTCAGTTTCAAGTTTCAACCTTTATTTAGATTTTGTCTCGTGTAAATCGTAATTGGAAAAATAATATTCTTTATAAAAATAGAAATGATATTTTTGTGTAAGTGACATGTTTGGAGCGGGGAAGACGTCAGCCTTCGTTTTATTTAGTATCTCAAATCCAGATATACACCTTTATCATTATGATAAAAAAAAGTTAAGTTACTGTAGTGCTCATCTTTCTTAGAGGAGGGAAACTAAAAGCAACGAAAAAAATGCACCTCTTTATTTTTAAAATTCCGCGTTGCCGGCTGAGCAGATTATTTTATAGTGCGGGGTTGCCAAGTTTTATAATAAACTAAACATAAAGTGATTTTTTCCCTTTCGTTATGAAAGGACAAGCTTTCTTCATATCGTTGCTTATTATTTTATTTTTATTTATTTATTACTTTTTTTTTGGGAGGGGGGGGGGGGTATTTATTACCATTAAATTACTGATTTTTTCCCCTTATCCTCGCGAACATCTCTTGTTGTCACTATAAGTTCTTTTATAAACTTTTTTTTTTTTTAGTAAGTCACATCCAAACGCAAACAATTATAATATTAACATTGAAAAATGTTTAAACATAATTTTTATATTATTACTATTATTCCATACATACATGGATATTAAATTAAAATATGTTATATATATATATATATATATATATATTATATATATATATATATATATATATATATATATATATATATATATATATATATATATATACATATATATAATATATATATATATATATATATATATATATATATATATATATATATATATATATATATATCTCCCGGCAAGTTGTATGGTAGAGAGGAAAGCCCCGTGCAAAAATCAATACTCAGTGGATTTTAGCGTAGGACGAGGAGGAGGCCGCTGCTGAGTTAAGAGACAGAGAAAGGGGGCGAGAGAGATGGCACGGACCGGGTTATGGGCAAGCAAAATAGACAGAGAAGATGCTATTTTACTCGTTACCTTTGTATCATTGAGTTTGCAAACGATTCAGTTAGCACACTGCAAAATCATAATCCAAATTTAAAAAAAAAAAAAAAAAAAAGCGAAAAAAATAATAATAATAGTATAGCAGCTAAAATTGTATGTATTTTTGTACGCTTGTTTTTCTTGTTGCTCCTTTTTCTCCGTATGAAAAATAAATATACTTTTTTTTTTCCATCAGTTCCAAAATGATCGAATTTATAATGTAAATCTAATTAATATTTTCCTCTGTTAATATATGATTTTGTTTCTGTTACAGATAAGATGGGAGAAAAATATAACGCTAGGAGAACCGCCGGGGTTTCTACACTCTTGGTGGTGGTAAGTAACGTGTTCAATGAATTTTTTAATATCAAGGACCTCAATTAGTGCAGCTAAGTTTATGATAAACGAATGCCGAAATCCAAAGCACAGTCTTGGCGATAAAATGTATCTGGCCCCCGAGACTGTAAATGTAATCAAACAAAGGCATTTCGATTCAGGAATATTAGACAAACTGCTTTGATTTGGGTGGGTAATGGTTTTTAAAGACGTATTATTGGAGCGCTTATAATTGAATTCTTAAGCTTTCATACCTCGTATATTGAAATCGTTTTCCAGCATTTAAGAAATATTCCGTGATCAAACTGACTAGGCTGGGAAGAAAATGAAGGAAGACGTGCTAATTATTGATGAGCTTGGTTTTACCGATTTATATTATAAATGTTGCTTAAGATTAAAATACGGGAGACAAATGCATGGAGAATATTCCAGTATTTTTTGTGCCCTCTAGGTTATAAAGTTACGCGAGGCATTCGTAGTCTCTGCAGTTAATTCTTGCATCTCCCCTCGTATTATTTTCTCGTTCTCCATCTCCCTGCCTCGTTTTATTTCTCGTACTGAATCGATTCCTATTTACTTCTCTTTGCCATGAAAGACAGAGAACAAAACATTTGGTATATTTTATCTCTGTTCTGTACCTAGTTTGTTCATAACTTGGTGTTACTGCGCACGTTTAAAGAGAAAAAAAAGTAGTACCAAAAGGGCTGATTGTAATAGTTCAGAACTCATGATTCAAAGTTAAATTATTATCATGCAATTTATAATATGGATTGGATGACGATTTATAAATATTCTCTATCGGTCTAACTGCCTAATTTTATAATAATATACTGTATTCGTACACTACTGAAAATGCAGAACTTGGTTTATTTTTTATCTAAAAGAGGTAAATGAAATAAAAAAATCTGACGTTTTATTGCAAAGCTATAGTGTAAAGAGAGCTGTTCACGTGAAATATATTCTACTTTTTCCCCCAACAATGAGGAAGTCTACACAAAGTTAACCCCTATGTTTGAATACATCATTTGAAAGAGAAAAAGTAGTAGATAAACTTAGCATAGGCAATTACCTGGAAATATGACGTTTTATTTAATAAAAGAAGAAATAAAAAATTTCAATTCCCAACCCTTTGCCGACTGTGACATCATTTGTTTACATCCGATTTTCAATTGTTTTCTGGATTTCATGCAACTGCTACAAATTCAAAAAAATTAACGGCCAACGGTCGCCTTTCAACAATGGGATCGTTTGAAATCCAGAAGACAAATGAAAATCGAATGTAAACAAATGACGTCACAGTCGGCAAAGGGTTGGGAATTGAATTTTTTTTATTTCTTCTTTTATTAAATAAAACGTCATATTTCCAGGTAATTGCCTATCCTAAGTTTATCTACTACTTTTTCTCTTTCTAATGACGTATTCAAACATAGGGGTTAACTTCGTGTAGACTTCCTCATTATCTATCGTAGGAACTTTTAAAAGTTACTTGTTTTTCAACATTAGATATATATTTTATATAAGACTATCCAATTAAATTCTTTATGTTACGTATCGCAAGAAGAAAATAATTAATGAGTTGTTAGTAATTAATTATTTGATGTTGGTAAGGCATGCTGCGCTAGAATGACATAATAGTGACTCAGTGGAGCACACAAGAAGTAACATCGGTCTAATAATCTGTTCATGATTTCTACTTGTGCTGAAGCTCTGCCCTAGTTGTTGCAAATACCTGTTCTACTTTCCTTACCTGCAACGCTTTTACATAAAAACATTAAGTTCGATATATATATATATATATATATATATATGCTTGATCATTGTGATAATTTTTGGATAATTAACACGGTTTTGACTGTAATTCTCGTTTCTTTCTATTTTTTTCTAAAAATATAAGAGATACTTTGATTTATTATCTCTATTTATTTTCCAATATATATTTCAGACTTTTGAGTAAAGTTGTATTTATATGGCTTTGTAATGGAGGGAATTTACTTGAGCTAACTTTGAATTGTGTGATGTTAATGCTAGTTTCAACTTCCAGTCGTGACCACGATTCTCTCTGTCTCTCT
>OX439127.1:21182656-21296643 GCA_949318235.1 Ecdyonurus torrentis
CTCTCTGTCTCTCTCTCTCTCTACTGTCTTTCTGTATCTCTCTCGGTGTGGCTTGCCTTTGTTTCGTGACCTTAGTGCAGACGAGAGTCCGCTGTTCTCTCTCATCTCACGTGCTAACATCCTATATTGTACGGGTACCTACATATTCACTTGACTTAGCAACATAATATGAACCAAGCAATGCTACATTATAACTTTTCCAACTATATACATACGTCATGTCTGGAAAACAGTTGAAGTAAATTTTGTGTTAGTGTTTTCATTGTAGTGATGCTCAACATATTGTGCATATTCTTAAGTTTCATTTTTTCTTTTTTTTTTTTTTTTTTTTTTAATTAAATTGCCTAAACTGCCGCACGGCAACGTAGATATTTATTTTTTTTTCACAAACGTATCTATGGTACAGATTAGAATTAAGTAGAAATTATTGCTATTATTAAGTAAATTATTGTTTAAATGTTCATATTATTTAGTAGACTTCACGAGGCTTTTTGAAATATTAAAATACGTTAAGGGAGTAGGGGACCGACGTTGGCCATTAGACTCAAAAATTTCTCGTCAAAAAATTCTGAAATTTGGCACAATGATACTTCAGCTTGAGAAAATTTCAAATATATAAAAATTTTGGGGGGTCACCGTGCAAATTAATTTTATATGATTTTTTGAAATTTTAAGCCCATAAGGCCCAATGTTAATTTCAATAATTTTTTTATTTTGTTCGGGACGGTCAAACATCATGAAATTTATATCACGGCTACGTGTGACCCTTAGCTACAAAATGACACCAAATTTAGACCCAAAACACTTCTAGTTTTTGAGATATAAGGTCGGTACCCTACTCCCTTAAAGGTAACATTAAGCATTTTCTTTCACGCTGAAAGCATTGAGTTCAAAACGCGCTAACAAAACACACTTGATTGCACCTATAAATTGAAATATGTATCGAACGTTTTGAGTACCAGAAGAATACATAGAGAATGGATAAAAAAAGAGAGAGAAAGAAGAATTCAATACAAAATTCATTTGTTTTGCTTGGGGGACATAGGCAAAAAAAAAAAAAAAAAAAAAAAAAAACAGAAAAAAAGTAGCTCTGATACAGAAATTTTGTATTTTAAAGAACGAATCAGGGTAAAGTTAACAGAAAATACCTGCTTCTACTTGATAGTATAATTCGCCACCTCAGAATAAGAATGTCGTATCTGCAAAAAAATTTGATGCAATTCTGAGCCTTATGTTGATAACAAATAAGGCTCAGAATTGCATCAATTGTTTTTGTAGATACGACATTCTTATTCTGAGGTGACGAATTCTTACATGCACTAGTGCTGGAGAGAGAGAGAGAGAGAGACTTCAATAAACTTGACTAAAGCTGATTGCAATAATGTAAAATATTAATGAAGTTACGTATGCTAGTTTAAGTTTTGAATTACTTTAAACAAATCTTTTAAGATGAATGTTACATGTACAGATATTTCTGAATACGGTATTTCAAAAAAAAAAAAAAAAAAAAAGCTAATTATTTCACATTATTGTATAAAATGTCTTGAAACTTTCTTTCATTGTATGAGAGTAAATTGATTTGAACACTGCAAATTTAAAGTTTCCGTATTCTTTATAATCAACTTTAAGAACTGCAACCGATATGCGAGAACAGAATAGCATCTACATAGTTAGCAGTAAATCGCTCTAATTCCCGTAATTGCTTCTACTTTTGTAAATTTCAAGTCAGTCAAACATTTCTATATAAATTTTTTAAGAGATAATGTGCACACATTACTTGCTTCATAAAAAGATTCGTTCGTGTTGATACAGTAACAGATTTAATGAATAAAATATATTTGTTTTTACATATTAATTTATGTATCTATCTAAAAAGTTAAGCAGCAAGAGAGATTAATTCATTCACACTTTAAGTGGTAAATAATAATAACAACAATTGTTCTTTTTATCATTGTTGTCACTTAAATATGTTGTTTCATGCATATGTCTGTCAGAGAAACATAAACTAAAGCTAGTTTGTGCTTCTATTTGCTATTTATGACATCCTCGCGTGACCTGGGAAAACGGAAGTGAAACGGTTATTCAATATATACACACAAAAAAATTATTATAATTGCCGTAATGAAAAAATAAAATAAAAATATATAAGAAAACAATAATTCATAAATTTTGTGATTGCATCATGGACGTTAAAAAAAAATAATAATAATAATGGCCTTGTTTTTATATATCACAATATGTGACTCTCTGGTATTGATATTTCAATTGGTACTTAATCTGGCACTCTTCTCACGTTGATTGTACAGTATACTCTCACCTTGTCACCTGTCGCCATTGAGCTTGTTGTAAAGCTGGATGGATAGATGGATGGAGAATAAAGATTTTTTTTTTTTTTTTTTTTTATTATTTCTTTTTTACATTTTCTCGCCTGACTCGTTGTTTTAAAAACGAGTGGACCTACCTAGATCACCTTGCCTTACGTGGTGTTAGTGTTTATGCTTTACATGGTAACTTCAAGTAAATGTCCCCACTGCTTGCAGGTTGACTGCTATAAACACGTTACTTTTGACGAGTTACTTTGATGAGAAACCAACTTGACCACATGCATGATTAACTTGCACTATGTTTTATATCATTTGCTATAAACTCAACACTTTTCCCTTTGCGTCAATGTGTTCATTCATTAGATTTTTTTTTTAACTTGATATTAATAAAAGGTAATAAGAGAGTAAAATGTGGTTTCGTTATTATGGTTGTGTACTGCTTCATTAAAATAAAAAACAATGTAGTCGATCTTAACATAATAATTAGAGCGACAATTGAACAATTAAAACATTATATAGACTTGTCATAAAGCATCCTTTCAAATAAGGCAATGAAAAAAAAAATCTCTCTCTCTCCCCTAGATTTTATTTTTCCTGCTACATATTTTGCATTTATTTTTATAAAATTATTTATAATGTAAATATATTTTCATTGCAATAAAAAAAAACCTTAACATGATGATTTAAAAAACGTATTAAAAAGATACAAAAGTAATTGATGCCATGAAAAAAATAAGCAAGATAATGTCAATGAGATGTTATTCGATTTGCTACTAACCTATTTCAAGTGCTTATATACAAGTACTTGAATGTGTAAGTGATGCGGTCTAGTTAAATATTTAAATAAAATAGTATTGCTTTTCTTGACCTCCCTTATTTTGTTCTACATTGAGCAGGGTTTTATGATGATATAATAATAGATGAGAAAAGCGTCCAATATAACAAATCGACATTTTTTTGTTTCATCATTGTTTGAAAGAGAGGACAAGAAAGCATGTAAGAAATCAAACATTGAGACATGTCCCATGTTATTGTAATGTAAATACCACGTCCTGTACAAAAACAATGATGAGAATGTTAGAAGACTTTCGGCATGTCTGAATTCTTGGAATTCCTAATTTATATTGTTTTGGAACGTAATATAAGTGTGCTTACTATAAGCATGTTTGTGTAGCATCGAAATATAAATTGAATATGACGGAAGAAAAAAATAATTACTTTCTGAAATGGCTCATATTTTTGTGAGGGGATACTAATTAATGAAAGTTTTATTAATAATTGCAAATTTATCAAGTAAATTACCATAAATAATGGAGATTTTCTAAAAAAAAAAATCACAATTTTATTTCTTTTCTTTACTATTCTCTAGTGTTGAAGACTCCATTATTTTGTTTAATAATAAGAAGTTAAAATGTTGGCAATGCAGTAATAATAATTACAGTGATTTCGAATAAGTAAAATAAAAACCTTCTTTTGAGCGAATGTTATTATTTCAAAATCTTCAACATGATAATTTCAAAAAAAACAAAAACATTAATATTGCTTTAATTCATCATGTTAGTTGTAAACTACAATGATATAAAATATATTAATTAATAGATTGTCAGTGTAAGAGTTGACAAGCACAACATTTTACTACTATCAAAAGTAATGTTTATCACTTATATGTGTATTTAATGCTTTGTTTACGTTATGCAAAACAGCTGATATTATGCTGGTCAAGTGCATATTATGAAATGATGTCATTAAAATAGCTAACGACGTGAAAAATAAATAATGCACATTCAGAGAGAGAGAGAGAGAGAGTAGAGCTGCCGCGTAAGCATAGCATAGCACACGAGCCTATAGTAAGCAAATTACACATGTGATTCATGAGCGCAAGAGTGCTATGTAGTGCAGTTTGTGAGGCAGCCAGCCAGACAAGCGGGCATGTGTCATAAAAATCTCAGCAACTTGCAAGCAGATACCATGCTAGTAATGCATAATCTCATTCTTATTTTTTTTATTAATTAAAAATAATGTTCATTGAATGCCTTCATGTTTATTTTTTTTACTGGATTGTGTGCGTCGCCAAACAAATAAAATATTATGTATTACTTTATTTTAGCCATTACACGTATAATTGTGTTATTCTTTTTAAAATTATTAATGAATTTGGTTTCAACGCGGCTCGTTTATGGCGATAAAATGCATGAATTTAAATGGGGTAATTCCTAGTTATTTTTATTCTGCAGTTCATTTTGTTGTTAACCAATAAAACCGCTAACAACTTCTGCTTGTTTTTCCCTGCCAAGGCTGGGAAAAAGGACAGGAAAATATCTTATCTCGAAACGAATAAAGTTCCCTGTACAAATTTGAATCAAAGATAGAAAGAGCTTATGGCGATATATTAACGCCAATTTAAATTAAGATTTTGGCTAATATAAAACGGCGAGGTTATTAGCAAAAATTTGTTTGAGAGAGACGGTTAATCAAGGCGTCATTATGCTGAAGTTAGCTGTGTTAATTAGTATACCAGGTGAAGGCGCGGAAATAATCGTTGAGAAAGCAAGAGGGAGAAGGGGGCGAGACAGTACATAGCATCTTGTCGTGTTAAACGGATGCCCGGAAACTAATGATGACGAGAATCCGGCCCTTTAGTTAAATTTCACTTTGTATCAAAATTGTTCAACTTTTTTTAACTTACGTTTTTGTTTCACCTTATTATATTATCTAATGCATCGAAATGCATGCAGTAATAATTATTTTAATATTATTAAAGCTTGAGTTTGAGATTACCGTTTTAACGGTTACATAATGATTATTCATTGGTTAAGAAGATATTTATTTAATTTGAAGCACTATGAGGTCCTTTTAATAAATTTCAACTAATTCTAAATGGCACTTTGATAATTTTATGTGTAATAATTGTATAATTATTTTATTTCTTGTTGCAGCGTGTTTTGGGATTTATATTGTGCAGCGCCAGAGAGGCGAGACACTTGCGAACATTCAAGTGAAGCCAAGGCTTTCCATGACTATGTAAGTACTAAGTACAGTAATGGATTCCATTTTTTTTTTTCCACATTTGTTAGCTATTACTTCATAAGCTTCGAGGAATCAAAGAATCTAAAGGCGAAATAATTAGCAACAACAAGACGAGCCTTGACTGGACAACGTTCACCATTGCACTAAAACACTGTTGGACTGCAAGTAAAATACCACTTAGTTAGAAGAGAGATCAATGCATCAAGATGAAAACTTTTTTTTTTTTTTTTTTTTAATATAAAAGCCTCAAAAGATACTGTTGTAAATTTTATAATTACAAGACCAATTAGATATTAGATTTAGATTTATATTATTCATGATATAATACTTCTCATTACTTAATACTTCGTTGTCCGCAAGAAAAATAAGGTTAGGTGTGTTAACTCTTGCCTGCAAAATAAATGAAGTAGCACAGTGTGAAATATTAATCTTTATTTTTTTGTTATTATTATTATTATTATTATTATTTTTTTTGGTGTAAATAAATTAAATACACGGACCCTAATCCTGACCAAAGTTTTAATGGAATAGGTTAAGATTTTTTTTTTTCCTATTAGGGAAGTGAAGTATTATATTTAGGTTAAAGGTATCTCTTTTAGGACAGAAGTTTTTTTTTATATATATTATTATTGGCTAGAAAAAAAAATAGCAAAGGTGCATTCAAAACTGTAGTATTACAGTATATTCTGCAGCTTGAGGAATTAATGGGGATCAATATCACTAGAAAACAACTTACGTATGAAAAGAGCTGCATGCAAGGCACGTTTGGCATTTCGTGACTACGATAGAACCTTGACATCATATCATAACACAGCTTTACGTGTTCAGATGAATCAACGTGTTAGTGCTTAATTTGTTATTTATACCAAATGAAGAAGAGGAAACTCGAGACAACTAGAGTGGCGATCAAGACTGCTCGATTTGTATTTAATTATCAGAACAATAATTATTTTCTCCATTACTTCGATACTTTTTCTTTAAGTTACGAACATATAGTATGAAAAATACATAGAACATGTCAAAATCTATTAAAAATTGCATTCTTCGAGGGTTAAAAAAAAATATTGTAACTGCTGGCTTTTTGGGTGGCTATTTGTTTACCTCAGGTGATTGACCTGTAAGACACCATTCGGCACTCAAGAAGCTCTCCACCACTACTCTCCATGATCACGGCTTGCTATTCTCTCCAACCTTACTTCATAATGGGAGAAAAGAAAAGAGAAACTCAAGAAGCTTTGCAACTGGTTTTGTTCCACTCTAATTTTTTGTACCAAACCTTTCATTAACTATGAAAATTCGTGACTTCTAAGAGATAGCAGAAAGATTTTCTTTAAACCGACTTTTTTTTTTTTTTTATGTAAGCTTGGCGAGCAGACAATCATTTCCATCATAACTAATTAATCTAAATATAACCGACATTTGCGCCCCTTAAAAACGGGGGGTTGGAATTAAAAAAGACTTGTAAAATAATGTCACAATTCTGTCCCTTATCAATTTAAAATTAATCTTATGATTGTAATTTTGTATGACTGTCATTATTTAGTGGTCATTGTTAATATAAAGTTCCTAGTAACATGTATGCAGTATAGAATGGAAAGTTAAAAGCATTATAGTTGAATTTAAGTATTGTAGATGCACTTGCAGTCGTATAACACTGCAGTTGCTTATTACTGCAAGTTGGTTGTCAAGAAAGGCGAGCAAGTTGATCATGGCAGCAGACTGTCGCGACGTGACTGGACTAGTGTGGCTTGCACTTCGTATAATAAGAATGCATGTACTTACAATATACACGTACGTGCACTTGTGTGTATAATATATTAATATATATATTATATATATATATATATATATACACACACTCACACACACACATATTATACACATAATATGTTTGTATGTATTTTCCCTTGCGAGTTTGTTGGTGATTAAGATTAAACGTGGTGCTTCTTAAGTTAGCGCGACTACAATAAGAGCAACTAAACTTCTTTTGTCCGCCCATTTGCGCTTGAGCGTATTGTGTCACATCATGACTTGTGCCATCCACGCGGCAGCAATCACATGGGATTAAATAAACAAAAGATTGCTTGTAAGGATTTCCTATTGGAGATTTTCTTATACATAGAAATCTATTAAAAATTTAGATATAATCATTTTTTTTTTTATATACACACTTAAGATGTGTTATTAAGTCCATGGAACATGGGCAATGTAGTTATTGAATTGCATATTTATATTGGAGAGACTTGGGTGAATGTTGCACCGCGCGTTGACATCCCTAAAGTTTCAGATCGTTAGGCTAGTATGTTAGTTTTGACAATTCGTAATACAAAATCATTGAACGATATTATAATTTTTATGTATAATGTGTGTACGTTTGTATATAATTCAAACTTGATGGTTATGGACTAAATATATGACGTGAGTTGTTAGTGTTAGTAGCTTGGGCATGGTTGAGCCACCGTTGGTGTATTGCTGAGGGTCGCGCGCGCATTGCACGGAGCAACAAGAAAGAAGAGAGAGAGAGCAGCAACAGCGCGAGCACATCACAAAAAACCGCCAGGGTCGTGATTGCTCCGGGCACGAGAGAGTTGGGGGCGGGCGGGGGCAGGGAAGAGGTGGGTACTGGCCAGGCAACGCCAAGCAGGCAGGCAGGCAGGCAGATTCATATATGTGGTAGGCAAGCACCAGTTGCCGCTCACCGAGTGAGGCTAACTGCTGGCCGGCCTCAGGGTTGCCACGTTGTGCCTCCACCTTCGTCCTGGACCTCATCAAAAATGCATACTTAAGCACTGGGCTCGAAATAGATACTGGGCAATCATCATAATATGTAGATTTAGATTATATAGGACTAAATATGAGCGCTGATAGCCAAAAAAAGACAGCCTCTTGTTTTGTAATGTACAGCGCTTTCAAATCAATCAAAATATCTTTTTCACCTGTATAAATGCAAAAGTTCATTACTATATAAAAGAAGTAACATTTCCAAAAATTTGCAATATTAGTTTTATGAGATGTGCAAATTTGAAGAGAGAGAGAGAGGAGCCAAATACGAATAATTTATCCAGCTCCATTGTTATCTTCATAATTATGACAGTCGTACTTTGCAAAGTATAAGATTTCAAAGTAACTGCAATTAAAACAAACAAGTATAATAATCTGCGTGTTGCCGTTCAGGGTTTAGCCAGGTATTATGTACTTATCTAGTTTAAACAGAAAAGGTTTATTTAATGTTTAAATTTAGTTAACATAATATCGATTTTATCCCGTTTGAGATGTTTTTTCTGGTATTTTAAAAATCAATATTTTTATTTCCAATAGGTGGTAGCAAACCTGTTGCTTAGAAGGACGTGCTACGAATGATCGAAATTGGAGTACAATAAATCATAATAGGATTAATGTCTGCAGGCTGCCGCTTTGTTCGCCACTTTGTCTTTGTGTCATAAGCACCTCCTTTTTTTTTTTTTTTTTTTTTTTTTTTTCTTTTTTCTTTTTAAAGTATAAATGAAGTACGATATATTTCTGGTATTTTTGTATGTGTGTGTTCAAAATCAATTCAACGTCGTAAGTTATAATTGAAAGTCAACAACATCCAGGTTTCGAATTACGAGCAGACTTCTTGTAAATATGCTATTCATATCATCTTTGGTTTTGTTAAAATGCAAATTAGAATAATCTAGTACCGCGGTAAATCATTTGGTGTGAATTTCTTAAATAAGATAAAGTTTAGTCGGGATAAAACGTAGCAATATTTCCAATTTTCAATAAATTTTATTATATGCCTTTTACATTTACATTTTTAAAATTACTTTTTAAAAGTACAAGTTTGTTGCACAATAAGAATTTGTTCCGTATGCAAAGGCCATACAGTTTCTTTTTTGGATTTTGTTTATTTCATGTATAATAAATGTATTTATTTTATTCATTTATTATATTAAAAAATATGCAAGATTCACATTTATAACATACGACTAGGGCTCTTTTAGTTGTAAGTTGTATCTAATATCTAGTTCTCTATTCACAATCCGATGGACTGAACATTCTCAGTCAGTACGCAATACAAGAAACACTTAAGTGGCTTGAATTATGTGAAGCAATATTACGTAGTTTCAAAGTTTTGTGTAGAAAAGAAAAATAATAACGAAACTCAGAAATACAAACAGGGAAGGAGGGGGGTATGGAAACTTTCTCTTGGTCAGCAATAATAAGCCATATACTTCACTTTGATGTGGGTGGGTGCGTTAGTGACCAAACCTGCTTCCCACACATATATTATATATATATATTATATATATTATATATATATATATATATATATATATATATATATATATATATATATATATGTATATATATATATATATATCGTTCTACTTTAGTGCTTACGCAGACCTTCAAAATAAATGTAAAATTTGTTCTTTCTGTCTTCAAACAAAGTGCTTAAGATAGCAATAGTCTTGGTTTATAATTGCTTGAACTACAGTATATTGGTTCAGTCAATTATTAAAAAAAATAAAATAAAAACTTTTATTTGGTACAGTAGTTATGAAAAGATACTATTCACATATTTTGTTGTGTGTGGATAAAATTAAATGTGTAATAGTAATAATTATGCTAGCTCAATGCAGCAACATTTATGTCTGAACATAATTAATCAGATGTTCAGCATAATTAAGTAATATTTCTGTGTGTATATTTATGTATATTATGATATACACGAAAAGAAGGAATTATACGAATTTATGCTGCATTTAGGTCATTATAGCATAAGTGTTGCTGAAATAGATCAGCATAAATAAATATCATACACAAGTTAATATTTATGCCATGCAGTATAGCACAAATTATGTTGTAATGAACTAATGTTGCTGAATATAATTATGGGCTAGCTTAATTGTGTCGTATATCTTGAAGTGCATCGTAATAATGTTGTAAAATAAATATAAAAATAAGAGGTTATGCATAATAAAAATAATGTCACTGGTCAATGTTATATTAGTTTGGAATTGAATTACATATATTATAAAAAAACGTATATAAACATATACAGTCAACCGGGGTGAAATTGAAAGCCGGCGGGGTGAAATTGAAAGGTTACTAAATTTTGGCTTTGGGAGGTCTTATCTCAAAACCTAATAGGTCTATTGCACTCAATTTTTTTTCAAGCACACTATAAACCTTTTAGGTCACTTTTAAGGTCTATTTGGGGTCGCAATGTAATTTGCCCATTTTTGGCAAATTATTTTTCTAGTGAACCAAAAATTAGGTAAATAATTAATTCCACAATAATTATTGGCTACAGGACAGATAACAACACTCTGAAACTTCCAATGATATTCCAGGTACTAGAAATACTCTTATGACGAGGTGTACCAAGTTTTTTTTAAATTGGACCATTGGTTAAGTTTTTATGGCCCCAACATTCCTCCGGGGTGAAATTGAAAGGTTTTTAGAATCCAAACCAATGTTAAATATTGACTGATAAAGGAACAACTGTTTTGAAGCCGACTGTAAGCAATTTCGCTCATATCCGCTTCCGTTTTGACTTACTGCACATGCGTAGAAAGGAGAAACGGAAGCGGATGTGACCGAAATAGCTTATAGTCGGCCTCAAAACCGTTGTTCCTTTACTAGTCAATATGGGCAAAAAATTTTTTTTTATTTTTGAGCTGAAAATTTGCACACTTAAGTTTAAGAGTGCCCTTAATTAGACTAAAATCAAAATTCTAATGTGACCCTAATTTTTGACCCTAAAACGACCCTGAAATTTTTGTCCCTTCAAGTTAGGTCAAAAATAGCCTAATTATTGGCTTTGTTGACCCAGAAAACCTACAAATTAACACCTCATATGCCGATGTACTAACAGTTTTGCCCAAAATATGACTTAATTAAATTAGGGGTCCTTCCGATGACCATGAGTTTGACCCTTATACCAAAAAGGGAACATTTTCCAAACACAGCAACCATGATATGTTTTATTGTGTTTTTGGGGTCAAGGAAGCCAATGGCTTTGTCAGATTTTGCATATCTTCAAAGGGTAAAAAGTTCAGGGTCAAAGATCAGGGTCAGGGTCAAATTAATTAACTGCCTAAACTAGATACTTTTTGAATTGTCACTAACAAAATTTTCATGCCAAAATAATTATTTTTATTTTTTGCCCTATCTTTTAACATGGGGGAGCTACATTAAGGGGGAAAAAATAGTTTCACCCTTCGTAATTGAACCCTTAATGAAAAAACACAATTAAGATGTCAAGTTTATAATTTGGACACACTTTTAAGGTCAACAATAATTTTCAATACACTTTTATCTATTAGAAAGTTAAACTTTAACTTAAAAAAACTAGAAAATTCTTTAATTTGAATTTTAGGGGGGTGGGGGTAGGGTAGGGGGTTAAAGTTATTAGGAAGGGGTGCTGTAGCTTTGTATGACCCCAATTTAATTTTTTTAATTTTCTGGTACTGTTGAAATAAAAATAAATCAACTTTCAATCAGACCTTTTAATTTCACCCCATTGGCGGGGTGAAATTGAAAGGTTGGTTTTTAATTTTTTAAAATTAGGGAAATTAAGAAAAATTAAAAATTCTTGTTGCATTAAGTTGATATAGTCAAACTACACCACATGTAAAATTATCAGTTAGATGAGAATATTATTTTTAAAATTACAGTTGAAAATGTACTAAAAAATTTTCAATTTCACCCCGGTTGACTGTATAGTGGCATATTCACGATTTTGCGACGAGGGGGTGGGTTCCAATCTATATTAAATAGTGAGGGTACTTGCAGGGTGGAACACCTCCCTTTAACTCGTGCTCTTTCAAACCTGACGGGCGCGGGGTCCCCCCCCCCCCCCTTACGCCCCTGTATATGTATTACATTTTTTTAAAACCTTTTTCTTTTTCGTGACTTCGGTTTACAGTCTAAGTTTTTTCGTATTCCTTGCATCCCCGCTCCTCACCATTGTTTCTGTCTGCCTCTATTAACATACAAGCTGAGGGTATCGAACAAACGCAAACAAAAGGATATAAGAAATAGAACTTAATTTTAAATCCAAAGAATCAGTCTTTGGTTCGATTATCGTAAATACGATAACGATACTATAACGATAATCGATTATCGAAACGGTATAATAGATTAACAGTTTTATAAAAAGTTGTCGTTATTGTTATAGATTAACAAAAATTGGCGATTATCTTCGCATCTATAACGGTACTTTTTGCTCAAAAAATAATAAATTCACCCAAAAGTAAAAAAAGTGTGCAGAAAATAAGAAAATAGTACTAAAAAGTTAAAAAGTATAAATAAATAATGCAGTTTATCATTGTAGGTATAGTACAGTCATGAAGCAAGTATTTAAAATATTTTATTGCAATAAAAAAACTGCATTATAATTTATCGTTATCGAAAATCTATCGTTATCGTTATAGTATCGTTGGTGACATTTTTAAAAGTAACGATATCGTTATCGTGTGATACTAGAATATAGAATATAGTATCGTTATCGTTATATAGAAATTTTGGGTATCGAACCCAAGAATGCAAAGAATGTTACGTTACTTACTCAAGAACACGCAATTTCTCATTAAATTGAATATTGTGAATTCAGCAACAAGTCTAAAGACACTGCGCACTATGAAAAAAGGAGATGAGATTATTTATAAAAATTACATTGAAATTAAACTAATACACGAACGGCACATAAATATGCATTTACCCGTGTTTAAATACGCTTACTCTTATTATTATTATTATTATTATTTTTTATAATTATCACTGTCATGATCACGTCAATATCAATATAACTTAAAATTAACATTTGTATCAAAACTTAATTAAAGCTAAATCTTAACATTATAATATGTAGGCCTATATTAAGCAAATTTCAGGTGACAATAAAGCCTATTTTGAATTGAATGACTTTTTTTTAATAGTGATCATGGTGTTACTAAACCTCACGCAAACGCGATCTCAAAATTTAAATATAATAAAACGCGCTGAGAGCAAAAGCCCCGAATCTACGTCACAACTACCACTTGCTCTCACGCTAGTTTGACGCAAGTGTGAGTTACTCTCATTTTTGCTCTTGCTACTTGACGTAATAATTTACGCATATAAAATGTTTTTACGGCTACTGATATGTAGTAAAATAATTTATGTGAAGATAAGAGTAACTCCAGCTCGCGACAAGCTAGTGTGAGAGCAAGTTGTAGCTGTGACGTAGCATCGTCAGTTGTCTTTTAGCTATTTAAGAAAAATTCACACATTATAGTATTATTTTTTAAATTTATATTTGTTTTGATAAAGATTTCAATTTATTGTTATTTTTAATGTTTTTCAGTTTTAGGAAGAGAATCATATAATATCGAATGTGTTTGATAGTATGGATTCTTTTCAAAACAGGCCGAATGATGTTATTTTAATTTCGACATTTGTTTTATTTCTGGTATATCATAAGGGGATGTATCACGTTTTTGCTGATATTTATATCGATTATAAACATAGCAAAGATGATAATGTGAGCATTTTAAGATCTTTACATAATACAGATCGGCTTGATTCACTTTTCTTTTTTCTTTTTTCTTTTTTTTTTTTTTTTTTTTTTTTTTTTTCATAGTGATAACTACTCATTTTTGTAAGATAAATAAGCGTTGCATACATTTACTATCACACCCCCAAAATGTAATTCGATTGTTACAATGGGAAGAAATGCAAGCATAGTAAATTAAGACCAGTGATGACTCGAATGCTAAATTTCTTATTGAAAAAAGTGCAATGTGTCTAGAATTAATTTTCTTGACAACTTTGTCGTCATGAAATTTCCAATTAAGATCGTTGCATACATTTAGTACTCATTTTTGTGCATTATTAACTTCATTATAATTGAGTCATTGTCACGAGGTATTTTAAAAGGTGGATTTGAGTGTTGTGATTTGTGATGGTAAGGGAACATTTAAATACAACATTTTATTACCATTTACAAGCAATCTGCTAGTTTTATAATAACAGTGGTATTACGTGATTCATGAAATTTTTTTACAGTTACGTTTGCCTGCAATTCAAGTTCAGGAAAGCTTTTTGCTGAAACTTTTGAATTGTTCAGCATAATAATATTTTTTTTGTTCCACGTATGATAACTCATGTTAAACTAGGTTACATATTACTAGGTTGTGAAGTTGTAGATCCTAGGCCCCAGACGGGACCCCTAGGGTCACAGGGATTAAATCAGACTTTTTAATAAAATTTATTAAATTTTTTGTATTATATTTTATTTCAACGTATTAATTAATGCTGCATTACTATTTTTACTCGACAATAAGAGTAAAAAATCATGTTTGGATATATTTTACCATTCAAATGCAGCGCATGATTTTCTCATAAGAATAACATTGCAAATTTTCCGCGAGTTTTCGAATGATACAATATATTATCACAATCATTTGTGCAAAACAATGTAGAGGCTTTCAAAGTGAAAGAGCGATTTACTCGTAACTGAAATCACACAATGGAGGTTATTGGTTTAAAGGCGTAGAACACCTTCAACAAAAAAGTTGTGTAATATCCTAACAAACCTTAAAATCAACGTTGATTTGGCCGAAGTCATTGATTTCTAATTTATTATCCATTCACAAAATGCCGCTGGCGGTCACTGACGCCACAGCTCACTTCTTTTATGCACGCGTAAACCGGGCGAGCTGTGACGTCAGTGACCGCCCGGATTTTCAGGTATATTAGGATTTTACACAACTTTTTTGTTCAAGGTGTTCTACGCCTTTAAGAATCTATTAACAAATCGGTGTAGTATTGTTTTCTCAAAATTCGCCAAAAGCGCAATGTTAAAATAGGGGACACTTAGCTTTTCTCGCGCGCCATACCATAAGCTCTATTCCTGTTAAATAATAATAATAAACATTGCAATAGCAGGAAATTAATATGCAGCTAAAACATTGAAAAGCCTCTCTTTTAATTGAATTTATGCCTTGAAGGACGTACTTTAATTATCTGGTTCAGTTTAATGGTTTCATGTCTCATACTTCTCACGTGGCCACGATGCTAAAGTTTTTCAACTAAACACGTGAGAATCATCTACTATATTAAGTATTAACTGCAAATCTAAAACGAAGCGTTGTTGCGTACCTATTTGTGGAACATTGCCGTGCAACATAATACCATATATATATATATATATATATATAATATTGGGTTGGATTGTTTCGCTTTTTTGTCCCATCTCAAAGCAGTTCTCGTGGGATAGGGGTAGAAAAAAAAACATACAGGGAGGCAGCAAGCAGCAGGGGTGATGCTTATGGAGCTGGCTGCTAGGGATCACGTGACGCCGGTCCGTCTCATTGTATGCCACATTCACCGCCACTGCTGCCGCCAATCGGATCAATACGAGAGAGAGAGAGAGAGAGAGAGAGAGAGAGAGAGAGAGCAAAGAGAGACAGAGATACATAGGAAGGTGGCACATTTGACTATATTAATATAATAATGTTTCTGTGTGTATATTAACATACACACACACACTCACACACACACACATAATATCATATAAATAATATATATTTTATATAAAATATATATTGTTTGGCAACATTGCTTTACCGACAGCGATGCAAAAAAAAAAAAAAAAAAAAAAAGCATATTATATTGTTAAAAATATGTTATTATGACAATGTTTGACGATGCTATAGTGTTTGATTTGTGTTTTAAAATAGTTAAAAACCTTGATTTACCATTGTTGTGACATTTACAATCAAGCAAAAAATTAAAAATATATAACAAAAAATTAATAATAATGAAAACTGTGAACTTAACAATAAATAGACGTAGATTGAGCCATGGATATGAAAGGAATTATTATGTATATTAAAAAAAAAAAAATATATATATATATATATGGTTGATATATAATTTGGTTTGGTTTTTTAAATGTGACTTTAAAAAAATAATTTTATTTTTATTAGGTTACCTGTGACTGCCATTTTTAAGAGTTATACATTTTTTATGAAGTTATTCATAAAACTGCGAATATATTTTAATGTACTGATGCTTGAATTTTTAAATAAGCGATTATTTCACGATTTTCGTTTGTGTGTTGTGTGTTTATATATAATTTTTGGAGTGTATGCAATTTTATTATAAAATATTACAAATAAAAAAAAATTAGTAATAAGGAGCTATTAAAGAGAGATGTGGTTTCATCAAATGTTTATTTTGTCGTTACACATTGACAATATTTTTTATTATTATTGTTGTTGGGGCCTGTTCACTCAAAGCAATATTTAGACTGCACCACTAATTTTAATTGTAATTTAATTATTTTTAATGCAGATTGTATGAACCTAACAAAGTATACAATGCAGCAAAATTACTACACCATGCGTGGACAGGGCGTCAAGAATGCTCGTTAAAGTTGCATTCACAATTCACATTTAATTGAGCAGTGATTTATCGTGCGATGAAGCGCAACTAGCGGCAAATTATTTATATCTGCGTTTTTCGCACATTGTGATCACTATGTATTATTTAAATTACACGAGTTGCGCTCGTCGCGCGATGAAGCTCGTCACCATTATATCTTGAGAATAAAATGCGTTTTTTTATTTCTTTTTAAACGCGGAAAATATAGCATTGCCCTCGTGAGGATGCGTACCATGGTGGTCAGTAAGTGTCTGGTTTGTTACAAACTCAGCATGCCTTGTTGGTCTCCCATGGTCCCCCAGCCCAGCGGCCCTATCCAAGGTCGACTGGTGCTCTCTCTCTCTCTCTCTCTCTCTCTCTCTCTCTCTCTCTCTCTCTCTCTCTCTCTCTCTCTCTCTCTCTCTCTCTCTCTCTCTCTCTCTCACTTACCAGCCTCCTTTATGTCTGACTTTCGTTTTTAGCGATACGTTGGAAATTAACAAACCTGACTAATCATTTACATATACACTCGAAGCTAGTAAAGAATTAAAATATCGAATCTGCTCCAACCATGTCCATTTATCTTATATTTTATAATTACGAGTAAGGAAATGTTAAAACGGTTACCAGCAAAAACCCTATATCTAAGAAATTTAAGGCTAACTTGAAGTAAAGATTCATCTTTCCTTGTAACTTGTAAAGACGATAAAATAAATTTAGCATTGAGCATTACACTTTCTTTAAAAATGTTAAAAACTTAATTTTTAACCCAAATTGAAAAAGTAAACGTGGACAAAATTATTTATCGGAACTGTTTTTGATCTACTGTACTTAGTTCAAAAGTTAACGCGAATAAATGTTCTACCCTGTTACCAAGTCGACTCTCAAATCCCGCTTAAGATTAAATTTTTAGGAGCAACAACTGCCTAGTGGCATAGTGTTTCTTAGGACAGTTAGGACTCTTCGATACTTTTCGAATCTAGTATTGGAAGATTAAGTGAGATATAATTATTTAAAGATTTTGCATTGTATTCAATAGTAACTTGCTCTCGCGTAGCAAAATGCAACTTGGCAATGCAACTGTAGCCTCCCAAAAATGTATTTGTTACCCCGAAACCTAAAACTTGAACAAGATGTTTTAATAAAAAGTAAAACTTATAATGAGAAATATAAAAAATGTGGAAGTGAAAATGAAAACGTAATATGCTAGCACCGAGCATGCGAAAAATTGGAATTTTACTCGAATTCACTAAAAGATTTACTACAACAAATACGTGTGGTTAATTTTCTTGTCGTTTATCATTATTTATTTTTTTCAGTTCTTTTCAAATTTGTACTGCATTCAACACGCATATTTAAAACTAGATATTATTTTATTTGCAGAAAACTATTTTGAAAAGTTTCTATGCAAGGATGTAAATAATGATTCTAATGACCAACAACACACGGGGCAACATTTGCAATATGCAGTAAATTTTATTGCATGAAACTGTAATGGCTGGAACTAGAAATCACGTGCAACCAAATTTATTGCAAATATTGCCCATTGTGAACTGAACTTAATTTTAATACTTTTTTTATACACCTTTGTTTTTGCTATACTGAATGGTCGAATGGCATATTTTAGACGACATGGGGATGATATAATGAGAGATAAAATGTGTATTTTTGGTTTGCAACCTCAATAGCAATTAGTATCTGACAGCACTTGCGTGTAGTAGAACACCCCTTGGTGCATGCGCAAATGACCAAGCAGGCAGAGGCTGATGTGCTGCAACAGGTGCGTCGCAACAAAATTTGCTCTTCGAATACAAACAAATTTCCAATGTTTTTTTTCTTTCTTGCGAATTATGTTTAACTGTGTACCACAGTATTTTATATATATATATATATATATATATATATATATATATATATATATATATATATATATATATATATATATAATATATAATATATATATATATTATATATAGGTGATTTTGTTATATACTTAAGAATAAAGCAAGCATGATATGCATTAGTATAGTACACATTAGCAGGGGCTAAATGTGGTGTGACTCGGTAGGTTAACCTATAACACAGTTGTTGCACTTGGGTGTATTGTACGACGTGCTTACCCCTACTGTGAGAGCCCCTGCTGCTCCAACTATTGTTTTACGCAATAAATTGGCGATTTTGTCTTTCTAGTTAGCTCAGTTGGCGGCACAGGCGAGCGTAAAGAACAAGAAGAAATGCTCGCGACGTTTTGTTATTTCAGTTATTTGAGAACATTGCGATTATGCTCTGACGAACTGAACCATAGTATAAATATATATATATATATATATATATATATATATATATATATATATATATATATATATATATTTATACTATGACTGAACTTATTTTACCATCATAGTTTACAACTATGTAAAAATATTATGAAAATCTTATATTAGGGTAATATCATAGTATAAGTATATTATACTTATACTTATAATATACTTATACTATGGTAATATTTTATTGTAAATATTGTTGCTTTGTACACACAATTGCGATAATATAGTTTATCATTTAATTTCAGCGTTTAATATCAATCATGTGTCCATGTTTAATACTGTATGGTATACTTTTAATAAATACTTTTCTTCCATCGATGTTTTGTGGTATGTGTATGTACTGCATGCAGCATTATGTATAACACAATGTATTCAAATACATATAAAAATGCTTTGAAAGCGTGTGAACGCAGGGCTCGCTATAGGCATGGTAGGAGTGAGAATGTTTAATAGGTGCTTGCGTGGTACATACAGGTCCAGCCAGTGAAGCTGGGTTTGAGCTGATGTGAATCATTGCCACGTAATAAACAATAGCATATCACGCTGCTTTCAAAATCACACGCCAATGTGGCAACGTTGAGACTTTGCCTGCCTTCACGCACGGTGCTCATTATACTTGTGGCTACTACTAGCCAAAATAATCGTAGCAACCAAATTATAACAAAATTTTGTATGCAACACTTATTATTATGATCGAAAGAAACAAAAATCATCAAATAGATATTAATCCTTATGGACTCATTTTTATTGAAAGTTACGATTTTGTTAACATTGGCTAAACTATACAATGTAAAGTAATTTTGCGATTTTTTTTATATGTTTTTTTATTTTAAAAAAATTGCATATCAATAAATATAATATTGCTTTAATTTTGTACTGATCAAAGTCGATTTCGAATCATTATTGTATCGATATTTATAATTATTAATCGCGTGCATGTTTAAATAAAACCAAGATAGTAAGAAGATCCAACTAACGTTTTCACACAATGAATCTCGTGCATAAATCATTTAGTATTCATGTGGCGCTTAAGAGAGAAAAAAAAAACATCTCCGAGCTAACTTCATTCATTTTTAATTGGTGTCATTATTATAAAGAAAAATTATGACCCTTTGTTTTGTTGTTATTTTGTTTGCTTGTTATCTTGTTAGCGTTTGGGCCAGGTATTTGTTTGAGGTGTTTGGAGAAAAGCAAGTTGGCGCCTCGCTAGATTGAGATAGTGAAGCGTAGATAACATGTTCAATTCAATTTGCTGATGCGCCTGCACTTTGCAATGGGATACCACCAGTGGAACACATATATGTAGCACGGTTGCATATAATACCAGGCGCGTAGATTTTTTGTCACCCTCAAAAAATATAATATTAAGTATGTATAATTGATGTAGAAAATAAAATTGCAATAAAATTTTAGACTTACATAACACGTCATGAAGCTTCTTTATTAGTATGTTTTTATATTGCAGTTTTTGAAGGCAACTCTTGCATAGCCAATTATCAATTCTAAATTCTCTCTCACTCACTCTCTCTTGCGCACTCCCATAAACTTAGCTATGAACAGGGTATACTCTTACCAAATCCAACCTTTCTCCTCACACCGGAAACACTTAATATCTCTGTTCGTGAAGAACGATTCCACTCCAAAATTTGTAACTCATTAATATAATATATTACTGACAAATGCACTTGATGTTACGCTAAGATCACAAGTTGAACCAAAAGAGGTGCCTCTGATGCAAGTGATAATGACAATTTTGTTTGTAATTCTATAGTGATAGTCGAGTCAGAAGCTATAACTATATACTATAGACTGGGTGTGCAGTAAATGGATTGCGATTTATTTCAAGGAACTTGAAAGCAGAAGTTGTGCTAATGTGCAGCACTGTGTATTGTACCTAACTTAAAAGTGATGTACAGAAGTATCTGCACTTGGTATTTGTTATAGCCGACTTCAATTCTAGGTTTCATTACTTACTAGTCCAACCCAACGTATATGAACATTGCGTATTAGGTCTATGCATTCATGTTAAAGTCAACGCCATGTTGGATCACTCAATAACATGGGTGGCATGGGAAAATAACTCATTTTGCCAGTTTAAAAACACTATGCCATATTTTGAGAGCATTAATGCTGTATTGAATTAGTATCTCAAGTATGTTAGTAAAATAAAAATAACAAAAAATCAACTGATTTCCCAAAGAAAATTGGCTTAAACGAAGTTTGTCCTATGCTCAGCAATGTTATTCACTACTCCAGTATGGCCCCCTAGCGCATTAAATACGATGTCATTTGGATACACCCTATATATTGATGTGACATTACTTATAGCCATAGACCATATAAAACAACATGTGATTTTTAATGAATAAACACGAAATGGGATCTTCAAAACTGATGACAATTTTTACCAGAATGTTAATGTAGCCCCACGAGAGAGCGTGAAAAAACTGTAAAGTATGCAATTTGCGTGAAAATTCATGTTTATGACGTCAGAAACATGCAAAAATTAGTATGAATACGTTGTGCGGGTTTCATAAATTGAATTTTCTGATCACTGCTACGCTACTGTTGGGTTTTGAGATAAACTAATAATGTTATTTATGTAAGTACCATCATTGAATTTATAACTACAATGGTTATAAATTCAATGGTACCATCAAGTGTTTTGTGATATAAATACTTATGTTTTTCTCTAGTCTATTTCTTTAAAGGAATAGACCAGAGAAAAACATAGGCATTTATATCACAAAACACTTGATGGGATTTACATAAATAATTATAGTTTGTCTCAAAACCCAACAGTAGCCCCGTAGCAGTGATCAGAAAATTCGATTTATGCGACCCGCACAACATTTTCATACTATTTTTTGCATGTTTATGACGTCATAAACATGAATTTTCACGCAAATTGCATACTTTACAGTATTTTCACGCTCTCTCGTGGGGCTACATTAACATTCTGGTAAAAATTGTCATCAATTTTGTAGATCCCATTTCGTGTTTATTCATTAAAAAGCACATGTTGTTTTTTGTGGTCTATGGCTTTAAGCGAAGGTCAAAGTACATGCAACATTAGGGCTGACAATTTGATATTCTGTATAATGCAGCAACTGCCATTCATGTATTTGTTGTGCTTTGTACAACATCTTTACAAACGATAAGAAATCAAATCAGTTACACTGCATTTTTTTTTTTTTTTTTTTTTTTTTTTTTTAAACTGAAGTTTTGCTAATTTGTCGCAAACCAAAAGATTAAATGATGATAAATATTAAATATATCCTAACTATGGATAAGCTTAAGGTACTACTTTAGGGTAGGAAGGAAATTTTTTTATTATGACTTTGAATTAAGTTAAAGCTGGTATACCCAAAAATGAAATCAAAAGAATTCTATCTTAAAAACTCTCGACACAACAGAGCGTCAAAGTATCGCAAATGTCCCGCCCCTAATGCTAATAAATCTATATTTGGACCCCAATTTTGACCCACTTCAAATTTTTTTCAGCGGTTACAAAAAATAGCTTGTTCTTCGTGTTGATTTTTAATGAAAAATGATTTTTCAGATTTTTCTAGAACGAATTTGACGAGAAAAAAATTATTGCAAATCGACCCATGTTAATTTGAATATGCAATCTTCAGTAATTTTTTTCTCTGTAAATCTCTCGTAAAAATCGTTGAAAAATTAAAGTCATTAAAACTTGATCTATAGAACACACTAGTTTTTTTTTTTTTTTTTTTTATTATTATTATTTTTTTTTTTCTTTTTTTTTTAGAATGTGATTAAGAAAAATTTTGCACACGGGGAGCTTAAAGTTTTGTATGTTTTACGTGTTAAAGGGGGCGTAACCCAACGACTTTTAACGCTAATTTACGGAAGATTTGATTTGAGCCGAAACTTTTTGGAGTATAGAGAATTGTTCCTTGGTTCATTATGAACCTAAAAAAATTAAATTTTACGACAACATCGCTACCCTAAAGTAGTACCTTAAGAAATCGCAACACCAAAATCACAAATTTTGTAACTTTTTGTTCTTGTTACGATTATGTTATTTATTTTCCTATTTATTTAGCAATGAAATAAATTGAAAGTAAAGTATTGCTGATGTATGTCTCATTTGTACAATGTTACTGATTTTTCTTTCTTTGTTCTCAGGGCTTTGTAAATTCCGGTTACGGCGTCAATGGAATAGCACACGTAAGTACAATATTTGTTTTTGTTTTAATGTTTATATGTGAAAACTTTCATTGTATTGACAACTCCATATATGGAGATTCAGTAATGAGATTGATGAGCGCCACATTTAAATGCTCTGGATTAAAGCAATTGATGTAAATCCTTTCACGCATGAGGTGCGATGGAGCCCTTCATAATGAAAACTTGTCTGTCATTCTTGTCATGCGGCCATCTCGGGATGACCACCCGAATGAAGCACCGACTTGCCCATACGGCATTGTTGGACCCCAACATGAGCTTTCCGTCGCACGTATTAACTTGGTGTTGCATGAGCATGCACTGTCTGCATTTTGACGTGACAGGGGTGTACCGAATGTTATGTATAACATTTGAGCTTAACTTTTTTTTTTCGCCAATCAAAGGAAGGACAATGTTAATTTTATGTATAATTGCAATAAATTTCAATTCGCGTTCTGTATACTGAATCCGCGAAATCACTGCGTTCGCGTAATTGAGGGTACCAAAGTACCAAATTAATTAATGCAGTACGTCATTAGATTTACACTGATATTAAATGGAATACGGCTAACTTATTATGCTCCTAATACTGAGTTAAATTATATTTGTAACGAGAGCAGGAGCCCAATCTGATTGTTAATATGCTGTAAAAATCTGTGACACAGAGACACGCTAAATTTTATTTGTTGGAAGAGTCTACTTGTTGTATTGTAGGAATAATTTTTTCTAAATTTTAATCGACACCTGCCCTAGTAAAATAATAAATAATAATAATTTAAAAAAAAAAAATAGCGCACTGCATTGTGCGAAATGGGATGGATCAAGTCTGGATACAAAATTCAACATTTTAATAATAATAAAAAAAAAATGCTGGAGGAACGGGGTAGCATGGCATGGCTGGTACACAAACTCAGAATATTTGGCTTTTTTCCTGGTGTTGATGCTGTTGAAATACATACCAGATGTGTGCACGTTTTGTTGCTGTTGCCCGATATTATGTGTCCATTATTTCAAGTTGCCGCGTTAGGAAAAGAACCAACAACTCTTAGTGAATACTAATATTTTATTTGAGAGGTAGGGGGAGGGGAACTTAAAAAAAAATCAACTCGTTTTTAGATTTGTGAATGAAATTGAACGTTGTGGCGGTAAACGTGTTTTACATTAAATTGGCCTCTTTCATTCTCCTTTTTCATATAAACACTCGGACTGTCTGCCTAATTTCAATGTTTAACTTTATTTATTTATTTTTTTTTTTTACTTGTATTCTTTCTTTTTTAATTCACATTTATAAAAAGATCAAAGACTGCTTTTGTCTTTTGCAATACGTTCTATTTTTGTGGTTAAGTGGTTAATTGAGTTTCATTTTAGCGCGCGGGACGCATCCTCGAGATTTTGCACATATAATAGTGTTAGACGTGTTAATTAAACATTATCATGGTGAAGAATCATTTAGATACTCATTCAATTAAACGCAGTAGAGAGAGAGAGAGAGACGTTTTACTTTGTGATCCCCATGTGTTGAGTCACCCTAAAGTCAATTGCTGGCGGGGTGACTTAATGGAGAAAGTCTTTAACGCAAGTGCAGATAATTGTAAAGCAAGACGTGAGAGGTAAAGCAATGAGCGACCGAGTGACCTTAACTCATTCCATAGCTACGAGGAGTTTCTCTCTCTCTCTCTCTCTCTCTCTCTCTCTCTCTCTCTCTCTTCCGACCTCTCAATGATGATACCACATGAATTAGTTAATTTGCAGTTTCCCTTGTATCATACGTTACTGTGTTTGTTTTGAGAAGCAACGCATCTTTTTATGTTATTGCATAACTTAGTAATAACATATAGCATAAGTTTATATTTTAACTATGGTAATAATCTTAAAACTACGGGGTAACTTTTTTCTTTCTCCGTTGCAAATTGCCAAAACACACTTTCATAATTATTAATATTTTGATACATCGATCTTAATATTTACGCATATTTACACGATTAATAAAATACATGATTAATTAAATCTTGTTGATTGAAAGGAAAGAACAAAGCGAGCAAAAAGAAGACTATATAATGTAATGAAATAGTATAAAAATCACCCCATTAAAACAGAAAGTAATTAAATGCCGCTATATGACAAGGTTATACTTGATAAATATCAAGCTTGCTAACAAATGATTGTCAATTATTTATAGAGTTAATAATGAGTTTACTTAATAGCAGGTGGATACTTCTAATAAGTAAAGGAGAATTAATGACAAATTATTATTTATTTTTCATTGGAATTGAATTAACACTGATATTATAAAGTGTGTGTTATGAGAATGGTGTGATTTTTGTGTATCACGTGTAATTACATGTGTGCTCGCTTGCTTGTTTGTTGGTATAATATGTATGTGTGTGTGTGAAACATGAATACATAGGAATACAATGGATATAAAATATAATAAGCATGAATGTAACAGGAAGGAAAGTTATTATAACGATTGTATGTCTACATGACACTCGTGCCGATAAAGAATACTTTTTTTTTTAATTAGATTTTGTAAAAGGATTATAATGATATTATATTACCAGACTAGGTGAGTGTGTGTTGTTTCTGTCGTATATATAATAGAGTCACAAACATATGATACGTGTTGCATACACAATTTATTTCATTTTTCTAACTGCATGACCACAACCTACCTCAATGTATAGCGTTGGAAGATATCGTATGTATATATTATAAAAACAATATTGTATTTGATTTATTAATAGTGTTGTGAATAAATTATGCATGACTAATCAAAATTGCAAAGCTATGTAACATTAATTATGATTGCATTATTAATTTTTTTTTTTTTTCATTCAAGCTTTTATTAATACAAGAAATAAAATTTAATATCATTTTCTGTTTTTAACTTAATTATAGTCTTTATATTTGCAGGTTGTAATTAAATTGTTGTAATCTTATTTGTATTACCTTTAAGGGTTTCTTCTTTTATTATTATTATTATTATTTTATATTTTTCGTATGCTGTAAGACAGTACAAGATATTTTAATCACCGCAAATGTTATATTTAGCTCGCACAGAATACCAGATAGGCAAGACACGTGGGAGCTATTATTTCTACAGGGTGCGGGTGTTTCGAGAGTAAAACATACTATTAATAGATTTTTGCCTTCGTTTACATTTTTATTTTAACTTTTACTGCTTCCCTCGTACTTTGTTTATAACGTGACGTTGACCACTACTAAAGTGGTGCATCCCACAATGAAAGACACATGCCTATAGCTTTATATTTGGCCTTTGCTATTATTTTGCATGTGGTGTAATGTATAATAGTCGCATTGCTAATAATGACTTGTGATACTACATTCAAATTCTACGTTCAATGACTCCGATGATATAATTTAATTGTACCAAACTTGAAACAAAATATATTGCATTCGTTCTTGCATTTCACCATGCAGCTACCTTTATTATAACGTTCTCTACTTCTATTATATAGGCTTGATAATATGGCCGATTCTAAACTGCTGTGCTATTTAAATATATATATTTATATACTGTATATAAAAAACGACCAACAGACATTGAAAATATGGGGGAAGTTTGTACAGTTTTCCAGTGGGAATGGGTATATGAAAAAAATGCATTATGTACGTGTTGAGGGTAGAGAGAAAGTTTGGAGTGAAGGGTAGATTGAGAGTGGATCATGGCGATTGGAATGTGTGTCGCCGCCTTGTCAAAATAATAACCCTGCATTCAATTCGTCATGCTTTTATCACACTGATAACATTGTTATCATCAACTTTACCATGGAGGAAGTATTGTATAAGCGTTATGAATATATAACAGCACTGAATTAAATACTACGTGACCTAGCTGTTCTTTTTATATATAATTTATATTTAATCGTGTTGCGTTATGATATTTTATTATTGATGGCGGGATAAATATATATAAATATATTACGTGTGTATATATATATATATATATATATATATATATATATTGCGCTCTGGTTTTATTTACATTATTTAAAAACAAAAGCAGATAATGCTAGCAATGAATGATAAGGAAGGACTATTTGTGTGAAGTAAAATGATAATCCAGCGCAAGATAAAAGATCATATGGAAGACGCATCGATGATGTTGATGATTTTTCTTTGCTCAGCCGTAGGGGCGCGGTTATTGTGTATTAGTGAGTATGTTGATATGATGCATAAAAAAAAACAGGGATGTATGTTGAATCTTTTTCTCTTCGTCATATTCAAAGGGAACAAAAACAGAGGTATATGAAAAAGAGGGTGTGGATGGGGTGTTGGAGTAAGGGGAAAGGGGAAATTAAACAAGAAGACAGAGAAATTGGAAGAGAGAGAGAGAGAGAGCGTAAAATGGGGAGGCGTTGAATATGCGCCACCGCACCATGGCTGTGTTCTTTCTTTCTCCCCTTTTTTTTTTTTTTTTTTTTAACCGTGCTGTTTTGAAGCATCCAAAAGAGGGGGATGCTGGGAGCGACAGAGAGAGTAAAAGAGGGGACGCTTTTCTCTTTTTATCTGTATTTTCTCTGTCTATACATTGTACCCATCATGATGTAAATCCAAGTATATTCCAGGCACAAAAATCACACCTCCTATGATAAAATTCTCCTTGCTGGTTGAAATAACGATTTTTTTTTTCTTCTTCGAATAATGCAAGTTTAGAATGATCATGCTTCTTAGATTATTTATTTGTTTTTACTTTTTTTTTCTGTTAAGTAGATTAGTTGATTGATTCCATGTTCGTATCAAGTAAGATATAGCTTTGCATCTTTTTATTTTTGTGTGTATATCCACGGTCGAGTAATCAACGCAAAGGTTACGTTCGTACATTACGTATTACAGTATTATGTATTGCTTGGTGGTTCGCTATGCTTGATTCTCATATTTATATAATTGGTTGTTTCCTCCTTAGTCAGTAGTTGGTTGGCTGCGGTATTTTTAAGTAGTCAGTTCCCACGTAACAGCATAATATATGAGATCAAGCTTGCCTATTTTATATTACACAGTATATAGTATTAATAATTATATAATGTACTCGGTGAAATTTGCATATATTTACGACTGGCAATACCAACTACACTCATTCAGATTGGTTCATTAGATTTTCAACTTTTACGTGTTCGCTAAAATACGACAATTACGTTTCAACAATGCAAGTTAATAAACCACAGTAGCTGAAAATTTTAAGTATTGGCCTAAAAGTGAATTATTCTTTTATCGAAAGCTTACTTAATTTTAAATTCTTCATTTAAAATTTACCAATATAATATATCTATTTAGTATTTAGGTGTATAATGTTTTTTTAATATATTCGTATTTTAGTTTCATTTGGCTGGTAATCAATGTTTTACGAAGATTGTTCTATAATACTAAAATGTTAGAAATCAAATAAATTAAGGACTACAATAGTAGTATAATACTCTACACACTAAAATATGTATAGCAGTACACTGTAATTTTTCTAACACTACTTCTGCATTTCACATACGTGAACCTGAAACTGGCAAGTAGTGCATGGAGTTGAAAGTATAGTAAGCGTACAAAAGTAGCAACTGAACTAATTATACTCAACTTTGATTAATCTTATCTCATTTGCATGTGAGATGCCAATAAAAGTTAACAGTCAACAGACGACATTACACTCAATGTGTTAGCTTACGTAAATTTAATTACAAAAAGTAGTACTTTACTGTTATTATTTTATTATATTATACTTTTAGAAGATTCTATAATGTAGACGATGACTGGCAAATCACAACATCTTATCTATAGTAGAAGTTAGATTAGTTTTAATGAGAAATATAAACGAAAGTACGTAATAATAAACTTTAACTCGCCAGTGTTTAAGATCCATTCAGAAAGCGGAGCGATACATACATAATGCGCAACCCGTGTCTTATAAGAACCATACGTAAAGACATGGGAAGTAATAATAAAATCTTTAATGCTGCTCGAAAAACACCGTGATAAATAATTTGCCGACGTTGTTTTTCGTGCAATGTGTCCGCTGTATTTAAATTACGCGAGTTACAATTCATCGTGCGGTAAATCACTTCGCCATGTGTATACACCTTAAAGACAGGCATTGTTTTGTAGTATGCGATATAATAAAAAGTAATACAGTTCAGCTCGTACAATGACTGACTTGAGGACAATGTATACATTATTTGCTTCATTATTTATGATTATAGTTTTAAAATTAGTATAATTATGGGCGTCGACTATTGTCATCATCCTTTCTTATGTTTAAATATTATGTTGTGTTGGCAATGCAAAGGCTGTGCTGATGATGTGCATAAGTAAATTCAGACTAATGAGTGCATAGAAGCCAAGACAAAAGTGGTTTCCGGTCTCCCATGCCTGTCAGGTTGCTCGTCCGTCCGCCTGGCCTACCCACCCGTCAACTTTATGCCTCCAAAGTTACGTTTCTCTGGGCAGTGAAGCAGTGAAGCTAGACGTCCATCCGTCCCTCACTTGAATCGCTGCAGCAAACGCCTCATCTCCGCTTTACTCAAACTTTTATATAATTATGCATACATAGACATGCACAAAACTCACTAATGCCATGAGCTCCTTACTTATCATTGATTAAATGTATCTTTGTGTGCCACTTCCAAGATAAAAAAAGAGTGATACTTTTCACACTGATTTTTTTTTCTTCCAAATTTGCATAATGAATATTTTATTGTTAAAACTTTACAAAAATTCATACTCGCAAGAGTAGGCAAGCGCCTGCATTGAACAAAAACCCTTGATGGTTTATCATTTCTTTTCTATACAGGGGGTTATCAGCACCATGTGTTTGGCCGGGTTTAACCTTGGGAGCTTCCTCCCTTCTTACTTGGTGAACAACCTGTGATATGCAAGTTACAAATTTTAATAAAAGAGTTCAACAGTACAGTATAAGGACGTATGTATGAGCATGAGCACGTTGACAAAGTGGAGACCATTTACATTACTGCAAAAGTAAATAATCATGTGATATTTATAAGTATCCCATGAGAAAATGTGTATCAGGTTTTTCAGCAATAGAACTAAAATCAGCTAACTAAATTAAGATACATATGCAAATTACGTCATTTTATGCATTAGTATAATAATAATAATAAAAGTGTTTATAATTATTCAATTTGGCAATAATTCGTTTTTAAAACTGAAAGTAGTTCTAACCAATTCGGAGGATTCTGTGAATTTAATAAAGGATAATTCGTTACAAAATTTGAGTTTCAAATATTTAATATTTCGGTAGGTTTTCCTCCAAATTACGTAATATTCAGGTGAAATTTGGTACACGTCCAAATAATGTACACTTCAAAATTTATTTAAAATATCTAAGAGCGCCTTTTTCTCCTTCACTATGCATCCCTCTTGCTTATTAAAATTGTGCGTCGTACAGATGTAATATTCGTTCTCCTGGTCCAAACAAAGTACAAACGGTGGACGGTATTCCATGTAATTCTATAAATTAAATTTGGCTTCGTTAAGTTGGCATACACTTGCAAGTGTTTTGGCCCGGGACTAGTGACAGTAATATAAAGCCAAGACGGCGCGGGACCATGAGGTATCCCGGGCGAACGTCCAGCTTGTCTCTCTCTCTCTCTCGACGTTAGCTCAATCTGCGTGTTCTCCAAGTTGACCGCAAGCCTACTCGCCTGCGTGCCTCTCGCGCCCGCCAGCCACGGCCACGTGCCGCGCAAGCGAAACGACCAACGTTGTCAAATATATAAATACAATAGCAGTCTTCAGCTGAATGATTTTCTTTTCTCGACCTTTTGTCTTATTGATAATAGACAAGAGAGACAAATCTCAGTCGCGTGACTGACTTGTAAGCTGAAAAGTAGCTACTGCACGAGGCTTGCAATTTTGCGAAGAAGAAGAGTAAACATTTCTCTCTCTCTCTCTCTCTCCTTCGTCAAGATATAAGTAATTGATTATTACTTGTTCATAATTACTTGGTACCGGATAACATTCCTTTATTAATAATAATAATTAATACATGCATTGCTTTTTAATTTTTTTTTTTTTTTTTTTTTAGGAAAAAAAATGCTAAATTAAATTATTTTTTCAGGTTATAAAAAAAATTGCTTAATTTTCTCCCTATAACTGGCTTATAATTAATTAAAATTAATTCATGTTACGCGCAGTGTTAGGGTTTCACTATCAATCATTTAACATAAAATCTGGTTGCCTGTTGATTATAAAACGTATGTTGACATAAAAAATATATATATATATCCATATTAAAACAAAATTTCGTGACATTGTTGAATGCAAAATTTTATGCCGCGATTGCCTGAAGTAGACCTGCGACACATGAAGTCGAGTGGTGGTTTTTAAACCCACCCATGTTATCATTACTTGCCGCTGAAAGGTACAACTTATTTACACAAATCATGACCATCAAACCTGAGATTAGTTACGCTTGTCACTCGTTCAATGTTGAGAGCAAAACCAAATTAATTTGAATCTCCTGATTCCAATTGCCTAAGCTCATACAAAATGTTGTATTCCTTGTTGCAAAATATTATATTTTGTGCGTTTCAAAATATTTGAACTGCTTATTTGCGTATGCTAATGAGCAAAATAATGACAATAAATCTAATTACTCTATAGACCAGACGGTGGATGATAATAACAATTGCAATGTTGATCACATAGTAGATGTGAATTATTATTATTATATTATTTTTTGCATATTATACTTTTTATTATATTTAAATAAGCTGAGCACTGTATAGAAGAATGCTTGTGTGGTGTTATATTGTTAAGTGGATGGCCTTGGATTTCCTTCTGCCAGCCTCAACGATTTTTTTTTTTTTTTTTTTTGCCTGCGTTCTTTTATAACCTTGTAGATATTATGACTAGAGGGTTAAAATAATAAGACATTACTTTAGTTACGATAATAAAGCTTACTTTTAAAGGTAGTCACAGATATTTGCAAGTATCTCCCTCTCCTACTACACTAACTGTTTTTTTGGCGATTCATTTTTGAATTACTGTATGCCTGCATTTAAAAATGATAATTAGCAATTATAAGGATTAAATATGATTTATTAAGCAATTGATGCATTGCATAATAACATTATTGAATTACAGCAGTGTAGTATTAAACTTTAAGTTAACAGTGAGCTATTACATAACTATTATTACATTGTTTTTCTTTTATGGTCTTGATGAATATTGATCATTTTGCTAGTACAATTAAATTTTTTGATTGACGCCTGAATGTGATATCGAATTGAAAGTTTTTTTTTTTTTTTTTTTTTTTTTTTTTAACATGATAAAAGGCAACAAAACAAAAATTGACATTATTCATGTTTCTACATAATATAGCCATATAATCTAACAGAGTAATGAAACGTTTTCATATGCAAATAACATACAAAATATTCCTAGAAATGGTATTTATGGTATTAAATTTTGTATTTCTTTAATATAATGTGTATAGTATCATGTATGTATACTTTTATTATAGAATAATTAATCATGAATAGTAAAATTTAAGGCCAATCATCAATTTTGAACCTACGGAGTTAGTCACACAAGCGATATAGCTACAAATTTTAGTGTTCTATTGTTGTTGTTTATACTCTTAGCTTACTGTCCAACTGAAACTACAATTTAATATTATAATTATTATATTCTTGAAGAGAGGGATATGTAAAAATATTTCTTAGCTACATTGAAAGATTGTCTGAACTAAACTAATTGTGTTTTTTTAAAAATAAGTATATGTATATAATTTTGTAACTGCAGATTTCAATTGGTTTCTAATAACTAATCTCCACTAACGGGGGAGCAATAAGATAATTAAAATATAGCACATATCACAGTTTATGTCATAATGTTCAGTATAACGAAAAGTTTAATTAAATACTTCACATTTAAAATTACAGACGTGGTCTTATGGTATACTAACCCTAGGCCATTACTCCAACACAGGGGTAGTTAACAAACAATAATAACAATAACCAATCTTGACTATCCTCTTTCAAAGTGTAACTTTTAGGATGACTATTTCAATAATAAAAAAAATGTCCCAATCCAAGTAAGAGAAACAGTGGAGCAATTTAATGCATTTGATTATTATTAACTTGATTAACCAATGGTTTTACGGATACAAAATACAAATACACGCGTAATAAAGTAAATTTATAAGAATTAAAAATTGGTATTGGTTTCAATCATTCGATGAAGGTGACACAAGTAAGTAGGCGTGGCATGACATCGCCTCTTGTCACTTAATTAGCACCCAGCTAACTGCAAAGTATCAGCCTATAGAGATACCAACAAGCACCAGCAAATTAGACAAGCAATTGAAAATTAGCATTGTTCGTTTTTTTTTTTTTTTTTTTTTTTTTTTTTTTTTTTTTTTTTCCTCTTTTCTTTTTATTTAAACACAACAAAAGCGTCATTGAATGTGTTTATAAGTGTTGAATTCTCTTTCTCTTGGTAAAGACTTAGATTTTAAAAATTTAAAGCTTAGAGAATTTCAAAGTTTAAAACATTTTAACTATAATTTTGAATGACACTTAAATAAAGTGTGTGTCATTCCGAGGTAATGTTTGGAAGAGTGTACTGTACTTGCATTGTGGCACCCGCAGCTAAGGAGGACTTTTGTGCTAATAGGGGTCAGAAAGTGAGTGACCCCTTGTGTACATACATACAGCACGTAGTTGTCTCAATTTTTTGCTTAACGTGGCACTACATATTTATGCGCGGGCCTTAGGACACGCTTGCTTACTTGATGGCTTGTGCAACACGGTGGAGAGCAATTAGCGGCTCGTTTGAGTCGTGTAGCTAAAAAACAGGGAGGTAATTCCCAAAGGGCGCAAGCTGAGTCAATAGGCCAAGAATGGCATTCCCACTGTTAGTCAACGTGCTAATAGCAAAAAGAAAGAAATGTTTCTGTCAACTGAGACTTCTTTTCTCTGTGTTTGAATCCATGATTGTAATTTTAATTGCTAAGTTATGATTTTTTTATTTTTTTTATTTATTTATTTTTTTTTTACAATTTTCAACAATTCCTTCTTATTGATTGTTAAGTATTTATTTAAATATTTATAGCAGCAAGCTAATGTTTGGAAACTTAAATGTTGTACTACAGTGCCATTTTTCAAGCTACTGAATAATTTCATCACATTTAACTTAAGGCAAGTTACACCTGTCGTATTTACAGTATAAAACAAAACTATGAAACTCAAATCTCGGTCTTCATGCATAATGTACAAATCTTGAATCAAAGATTTGATAAACACACTGAAATTATCGCCAGCCCAAGGCGGTTGCTTAGCATTTTGCGTGACTGACTGCACGCTCGCTCTATAGACGCATGTTTGAAATGTGTGGTGGCCACACTGAACGATACATAATATATTACGGTTGGCGAGGCTCATAAATTGTCGTCACAATATTCAAGAACTCATTAATTGTTTGGATTTAAATGATACAGTCAGGGCTATAATTGGTAAAGCACAGTTTAGTTCGCAGAGATATTATATAATTATAAGGGAGAGTTGGAGACCCAATAGCTAACATTTTGGTTACTTGAATCGGGTTTAAACACACTGTATTTTTTCTCGTTTTGCAAATTTCAAAGATTGATAGTCTGGTTGGGGGGCGCGTGCCATGTTGGTCCTGTCCCGGCAGCCAGCTGAGAGCAAGGAGGGCGGGGGGTGGCAGCTGTTTGCTCTACTCCACTTGGACAGCTGGTTGCTACCGCTTGAAAGCTTGCGAGCCTAGCTTGCATAGTGGACTCAAAAGCTTGAAACTAGACCAGCCTGCCAAGAGCAAAGCCAACTCACTTGCATGGCTCCCCCAATAGCCACTACAATGGTGGAAGTGCAAGCGTACTCAAATGCACTGCGTCTCACACCACCATTGCCCTCCCCATGCTGGCTTCTTTCAATGGTTGTTACAGGCGATTTGTTATTATTATTATTTATTTGATTCAAGTATAAATATGCAGTGTTTTTTATTTTTTTATTTTTTTTTTTATTATTTTTTTTTTAAGTTACTTTTTACGCTAAGAAAATTATATTAGTTAGTTAGGATATTAGTTGCAACGCGCTTTTTCTTAC
Organism: Ecdyonurus torrentis; assembly: GCA_949318235.1. Classification (NCBI taxonomy): domain Eukaryota; kingdom Metazoa; phylum Arthropoda; class Insecta; order Ephemeroptera; family Heptageniidae; genus Ecdyonurus; species Ecdyonurus torrentis. The sequence continues at coordinate 21,218,018 of OX439127.1, forward strand.
CGCTTGTGATTGGCTAGTGCGTTATGCCGGTAATGTTCTTTCCCACTTTCCTAATACTGCAAGTACAAAGTACGCTTTTTGATTTTATTATTATTATTATTTTGTTTTTCAAAACTAACAATAATACAGAAGAATCTCAAAAACGCACTTGAGTTTTTTTTAATCGTTATTATTATTTTTAGAATCCAGAGTAAATTCAAAGCTTCCAAGTTGTTATAGTGCTCTCTCTCTCTCTCTCTCTCTCTCTCTCTCAAGTTTGAGTTTTGTTAAATATATTTCTATTGTATGTTCATATATAAACAGTAACATTTTAAATTTTTGTAAAGTTAAAAAGTTAGAATTTGGTATGCTTAGTTTGATTAGCACAAAATACAATATTAATGCTGTTTATCACGTGATTTTTTAATCAATTTTGGAAAAAAAAAATCCAAACAGAGCATTGTAAAAGAGGGGGAAGTTTGTTACGTTTTGGTTTCACGCCACGCTGGTTGCTCTCATGTGTGAAGTCGATAACCAAAGCCACTGCAAGTTTCAGTTTGCGACTACAGATCCACCTATTGCTCAAATACACAACTTACTTATTTTAGCGGGAAAAAAACTGGATCATTTTTTACGAGATATTAAATCATAATAGTGAATTTTTCTAACAATAAGCAGTAAAAAAGTGATGAATGTTTATTTTCAATGTAATAATCGTCACTCCTATTACGAGTTTCCTATGAGTGGACACTGCTGACTGTTTTAAGCCAAGAAGGATATCTTCGTAAAAATTTAACACATCCATAAATATATAAATATGACTATATATATGATATATATATATGTGTGATATATATGATATATATGATAAATATGATAAATATATATATGTATGTTAGCATCAAAACCCGAAATTGACCCAAACTAGGTATTTTTGCTCATTTCTGCTTTTGGTTCGTCGCTTTTTGCCAAAACCCGGAATGCCAGTTAATTTCGGCTTTTGCTCACGAAATTTTGATCCATACTAGTTTTGAGCATTTTGCAAAAAGCAAAACCCGGTGTTTAAACATTTACATGTAGTTTTGGTCTTTGAATTTTGACCAGAACTAGTTGTGGTCAAAATAGAAAAAACAAAAGCCGAAAAATGAACATTTCTCAACTCAATTATTTGATGTAAGAATAAGAGAGAGAGAGAGAGAGAGATAACACGACACACTATATAAAAAAAATAAAAATATATATTTTAATTTAGAATAAGAGTGATATATTATGACTAATTTCCCTTATATTGGTTCAAAGTTCAAGTCCACCTTACCTTATCCAGTGATAACGATTTATTTTAAAATATTTCTTGTGCGTATATTCAGTTGACTGTTTGTCTCTGTGCTGAAAACATGGTTTATAATTTCATAATATTCGTTAGAAACAGGATAAGAAAGTGTTTGAATTTAAAAAGTTCACAACACACGTATATTGTTGGTGCGCAAATTATAAGTGGAACATGCCATGGTTAGTGGTTTTATACATAGCTCTTAATTTACATTTAATCGTAAGTAGCCCCTTAAAATAATAATAATATACTCTATCACTACTATTAATGTTTGTAATTGTTGCAACAAGTTTTATTTTATTTTATTATTATTTTTTTTTTGCAAGAAATGCATTAAGAAAATACATGGCAGTGGTAAAATATTTAATTCTAAAAAATGAGGCTGACATGACATAGAAGGATAGGTACCAAAAATGGTTCTAATCGCACGCTTTTGCATAACAAATACGTCATTAGAATAAGGCGAAGTCATGTTGCAATAATATGTCTTATTAAATACATAATATTACTTTATTTATATCTAACGCCATGCAGGATTCTCGGTTTACGTTTGAGAGTGGCAGGCAAATATTATATAAGAATATAATGAATTTTGTGTTGGGATAAGGGCGATGCTTTAAAATATCTATAATATGACGTGCAAATCCCTTGATTAGAAAATAAATGAGTTTTTTTTATTTTTTATCATTATTATTTTTTTATTTTTTTAATTGATGAGGGTGATTTAATGTATGAAAAGAAAAGAATCCATTTCGCGTTTTGATGAGACTGCTAAGACGGGATTATAGTAATTGTATAAGACGATTATGAAAATACTACGGGAAAAAAAAATGGTTGACTGAAATAACCATTATTAAATAATTTATTACATCTTATCAGTGATACACACATCACTATATTATTGTACACACGATTGTGATAATATATTTTACCATTTAAAGTCAGCGCATATTTTTCTCATAAGAATAAAATTATCAATATAAAGTACAATTGAAATATATTATCACAGTCGTGTGTACAATACGTACTCTTACTGATCTTAATGGTTATAAATTTATAATTTTCAATGTAAGATCATGTGTGAAAGGTATAAAAGCATAAAGATAAAAAATATTTTCTTTTCTTTCTTTTTCAACTTCTTGATCTTATTTATGGAAGATATGCAGATCAGTATCAAGAATTGTATACTTTTGAGGGAAGTGCAATTAAAGAAGTTTGTGTGTGTGTGCAAAAGATCGAATTAAAGCATACGTTTGCGGTATTGTAATAAAATGATGAGACTGAACTAAATATTAGCCCAATGTTACTCTCTCTCTCTCTCAATTATTTTTAATAATTTTTCTCAAAGAAAAAAAACTCGAATAATTATGTAGTTTGAGCAAGAATAAAGTAACGTACCAATTAAAATTGAGGAGAGGGACATGGCATGATGATGCTATAATGCCAATGATAGTAACTTAAAATAAATATATAAAGAAAAAGAAAATTATAGTAAGCTAACTCTTAAATTAATAACTGTGGTCAAGTGTCATAAGGTTAAGACATGACAAGACAAGATAAGTCATGTTAAGACAGCAATGTTGAAGTTCATTTTTGTTACTCTGATTTTGAAATTTGCGCAAGTGCGATTTGCATTTGCGATTATTTATTGCTTTATTTGTTCTTTGGTGTTAATGATATCAATGTTTACAGAATGCCGGCCCGGCGCCCAGCCCGCTAGGACAAATGCCACCAAATGACGGCATGCCTGGTGGTCCCATGCCTCCTGGCTTCTTTCCTGTGAGTACAACCTTTATTTTATTTCTTATATATTTACTTCCTTACAGAACTTTGTGTTTTCAATTAATAGACTAAGTTTCGTGTTATTGAAAAGTCGTCAGTAAGAAGAGCCAAATTGTTTACCGTTGCTAAAATTTGGATTTTTTTTTTTTTTTTTTTTTTTTTTTAATTGCACTTAAATCATCAAAACTCGTGTATTTTCACAATGTCGTTAGTGGCTGATATTGTTTGGTGTATTAAAAATAGTTTGTATAAAATTGAATAGATGGCAGCAGCAACTACGTTGAGAAGCACGTGGTAAAGTTTACTATGTTCCCGCCACGGCGTTCTCCAATGTGTTCACCACTGATATTACTTGCTCTCTCTCGCGCATTTTGTTTACAATGACTCGGCGGTAAGACGCGCGAGCCTGCCAGGCGCCAGCCTGACAAGCACATGGCACGTGCACCTGCTACACGTGGTGCGTGCTAATACCGGTCTCATTCATCTCTTGCAATTCAATGTGTGGAAGTTTTTTTTTTTTTTTTTTTTTTTTTTTTTTGTTAAGATTGATAACTAGCAGTTTTGTTTATTAATAGTTAACATTTATTATTATTATTAATACTTGTTGGAAAGAAAATGAAAATAGTTTCTGAACTACTTGACTTATCCTCGCAAAAGTTTCATGTAATCGTGATCATTAAATTTTCTTTCACATCCTTTCAATTTTAAAAGGAAAATGCTGCACTAGTTTCAGAAATATTTTTAACCAATAATTGCAAATGAGTATTATTAAACCGGAGGCTACATAAGTAGTTACATACTTCTCATTATTAACATCATGTTATTATTATTATCATTCGTCAATTTTTTATTTATTTATGCTTTTTTTTAAAGAAAAGATTTTAAGTTATTTCAAATTCCTTTAGTTTTTTTTTTTTTTTTTTTTTTTTTTTTCAAATTCCTTAAAGTTTTATTTCTAATGAAACAAAAATTTAGATGTTTTCAAAATATTATTTTGCCTAACATCATAGCTTAATTATTAGGTATATAAGCATAAAAAAGTCACTCCTTTAATAATTTGCGCAATGAATCGCGATTGTATAAATACAAAATTATTTTTATTTTGCAGAATAAAGATTTTAATAATTTTGTTGTATTTCACGGCCGTACGTAGCGCCTGCAGGAATAGTAAGATGCAACCCGCATCGTAGTTCGGAGCAACTGGTTGCATACATGCGATGTTTGCAGGCGCTAAACAAATCTTTTAGTTAATGCGTTAAATTAGTTTATGATCAGGAGGAGTTTCGTATTTTAATAAGTTATCATTAGTAAATTCTTGCGTAAAACATATTTCACAATTAAAATTAATAAAATTAAAAAAAAAAAAGAAAAAAAGAAAAAGAAAGAAAAAGAAAGACTAGGTAGCTAACGTTTAGAAATATTTAGTTAGAATGTAATTAGTATATAAATGAAAGAAATGTTGTGTGTGTGTGTGTATTATATATATATATATATAATATATATATACACACACACATGTATATATAATATGTATGTATAGACTTGGCTAGCTAAATTAAGTTCTTCATGCTTTAAAAAAAATACATCTCCGATGAAATACAAGTTACTGCCTGTCGTCTCCTGCTTATTGCAAAGTAATTTCACAGTATTTTTTTGATACTAGCTCGTTTTAGAGAAACTCATTTTCGTATCTTTTATACCTTTTATTGCTCTTGTTGTTTCGATATGTCAAAGCTTGCCGAAACGTTTGTATCTTTTGCAAGTCTTACCACAATGCTTGAATTCCTCCCTTCTAGCACAGTCATTCAGATGTTAATTTTTGTACATAAATATTGTGCCTAAAAGAATATTATAATTTTGTATTGCTTGTTCTTCCTTCTCAAATTTTTTTTTTCGGTGACTCTTTGATCATCGCTCAATTTTAGAACCAAATATAAGTAAAAGAAGTTTATTGGATTTAAATTTGTTTCATTGTCATTTTAATTTTTTTATTTAATGTCTATTTTTATTATTATTTAATTTTAATTTGATAATATATTGAAATTGTTTTTCTCTTTCTTTACATTGAGCACGTTTTAATTTTTATTTGATATAATTTAATTCATGTATATTTTATGCACGTTTGCCTGTTACGTCCGTAAATCTATATATAATGAATCATGTGTATTCATATTTTTTGTTAATGTTATTGTTTTAATATTGATGGGGGAGAAAGAAGGAAATATTGAAAAAATATATTGATTTCACTCAATTTTTTATGCTTTTCTTGATAAGTGTTACTCCAAATTGAGTGTTTCTGTGTTATGTTACCTCTGTTTTTGTTGTATGTTTTGTGGGGCGTGCTGCTATAGCTCACCCTGTGTCATGTTCCCTTTCACGCCTTTATGTGTATTTATGTATATTACACACACACACACACACACACACACATATATATATATATACACAATTATATATATATATATATATATATATATATATATATATATATATATATACACACAATTATATATATATATATATATATATATATATATATATATATATATATATATATATACACACAATTATATATATATATATATATATATATATATTTGTATAATATGTATAATTGTACTGTGTGGTCCATCCACCGCTTGGTGTGCGTGCTTGCGTGTTAAGTCGTATCTACTGCTTGTGTTACAGAACTCGACAATGAGGCCGTCACCACCAACGCACCCATCATCACAGCCGTCCCCACACCCTCAACCCCCACCCCCGCATAGTCAAATGATGCCCAATCAGGTGAGTCAAGACTCTTCATTTATTTTATTGACTTTTTTTCCAGTCCTTAAAATACCTTGTTGTGCATGAATGTTGTGATAGATATGTTGCTTGCTCAATTTTTTTACGCTATAATTTATTTGGTTATTATTATTATTTGTATGTCTATCTCTCTGCTCTTCTTCTCCTATTTCCGTTTATGATTTATTTGCTATCCTTGACTCTTGCCAAAACAAAAAGAGGCAGAGTTAGGTAATGTTTAGAGCGAGCGGAAACAAAAAAGAAATAAAGAAAAAAACGAATATCCAGCATTAGCTACTACGATTAAAAAATAAATAAAAAACAATTTTATATTTGGCACCTGCCGTATCTAGTTTTGATTTTGACCTTATTATCATGTGTAGTGAAAAAAGTCTTCACCTTAGGAAAACTAAAAACTTTTCAAAATCAGTTCATTTGCCTTCAAATTTATATGCATTGCACGACTAGTGCAAACTTTGCTCGAGTAGGAGGCGTCGAAAGTAAACTTTACAATTTTGTATATCAATGCAAGAGATGTCAAGTTTTCTCAACAGATGGCGAATAAGTATTGAATGTGGCAGAAAGTTCTCTAGAATGTGGATATAATATAATATCTTATATAATTTTCTTTGATGAATTTTTAATTCCCTGTATTGCTGTAGTGTTAAGTGTACAACTTACACTATTATGGAATTTAAGGATAAATAAATAATTCATAAGTTTTGAAATGTAAACCCATGTCGAATAATAAAATATAGAGCTGTAAATGAATTGTGCGAGTTGAGTTTGAGAAGTGTACGTGCTCGTGGGTCAGATGGCAGGGGCATGCAAACCAGGCAAGCAGTCGGTCGAGTCATGTCGGGGTTGAACGAAAAGCGTGAGAGAGTTAAAAAAAAAAAAAAAAAAAAAATGGGGTTTATGGCAAAGTGTGGTGCTTTCCGCCCACCTGCTGCTTGTTGGATCAATACGGGACGTCGCCGAGTTGAGAGAGCATAAAATAATACACCTCGGGCTCCGGTGGTTGCCTTTAACGTGTTGCTTTGCCACTCTTTATTTATATAAATGATTTAACGAGCTCTCTTTGTCACCTACAATATTGTTGCCATTAACTTCATTTAGAATTATTCCAGCCAACTGTTTGCGTGTTGAATGTACTGCATGCTAAGTCTATTGTAAACACGTTGGTACTATAGTTTTGGTACCATGTACTCCACTATGTGTGTGTTTGTGTGTGTGTTTACACAACTACTCACTTTATTAACGTGTAGTTAGTGCTGCAAACTTGAAATACATGTGCTTTATTTTTGTAGTAAGTGTTTACAGACTCTTTCAACACCAATTATGATGTGGTATTATTTTATTATTTATTTTATCAGCAAACCAAACAGCTAGACTTCTATATATATATACATTTTTTTCCTTCTTTTTGCCGTATCATTTTTACTCGTTTCAATAAAGGTCCGTAATGGCGACCTCAAATTATCTCGTCTCTTCTGTGATTGATGTTGGCTATGAGTGTTACAAAAATGTTATTCGATGTGGCCCCTGTGTTGCATCTTATATAAAAGTAATAATAAGTCCCAAAAATGTGTTGGTGTGCGATATAATATGGATGTAAACTAAGGATTGTCCACTTTGGTTACGCTTGTAGTATCCAGAGGCCAGAGAGAAAGCCGAGACGCCACAAGAAAAGCCAACAAAAGCTGAACCCAAAATTCGGACCTGCCTCTGCTTGTTCTCTAATTGTAACGCCGAGATGGGCAATAAATAATTCCACACTTGCAAATCAAAAGAAAAAAATCTTTATATATTTATACTGTATGTATGTATAGTATAAAGTCTACAACTTTGTGAAAGGGGGGGAAAAAAATGCAAACCTAACAAAGTGAATCTTGAAAGTTCAGTTATTATTATTATGCATTTTGACAAAGAAATGTTTGGAGAATTTAAGTTTATTATCCAATTATGAAAATGTGGAATCATAATTGGCGTATCATACATAAAATAATAAGGATAAAAAAAATGCAAATATTTACACACAAAAAAAAAAAAAAAAAAAAAATGGAAACCGCAGAAGAGCGGAATAATACTTGATTAAAAAATTGGCAGTTTGTAGAGTTGTGGTTTTGATGACATTATATTATAACAAATCAAAAGTAAAGTAATATAAAAAAATTATATATAATAGGGGAGGGTGGAGGAAGTCCAATGATAATGCTCAGACTTGTCAATAAGTGTGATTTACATGATTTTGTAACCTTTACATAAAATCCTGTGAATCCTATTACTAATACAGGAACAACTGGGACTTTAAGTGATTTCGGTCACATCTGCTTCCGTTTCTACTTACTACTTCGAAACGGAAGCGGATATGAGCGAAATCGCTTAAGCCTAGGACAGCAGTCCTTTCTTAGCGATTTCCTTAGCGCAGCGATAAAGTTTGGACCATGCTAACTTTATGGACGCTATTGCAGCGGTGGGAGAAGAATTGACCGCTGTCCTACGCTTTAACGTCGGCCTCAAAACAGTTGTTCCTTTATTAGTCTCTCTCTCTCTCTCTTTTTTTTTTTTTTTTTTTTTTTAATCTTTACTGTTAATATTAACAAAACTATCAGGTTCAATGTGTATTTGTAATGCTATACAACTGTATTTTTTTTTATACATAAATAGAGATAAATCAGATAATAATATACATACAGGGTTTTAAACCAACTTTATATAGCCGTATTTGATACTCTGTATACGTCCTTGGCGTGTGACAATGGAAAACATAATATTTGCTCTGATGACTTGTCGCTAAACTGTTTTGTTATTATTATAATGAAACACATGCGGTGCAATTTATTCACTATCAGTTATACACTTGGGTCCTTGTGATGCAACCGCTCAGTTTTTGTGTGGTGGCATGCACTTGCAATAACTTGTTGAAATTACATTATAATAATCGTAATTGTTGTTCTAATGTAGGCACTTTTTATATAATATACAGAAATCTACTTTCATAACTTCTTATATTATCCTACTTGTCAATTTCATAAAACTTTGGACAATAAATTTTGTAGAAAATATGAATCTTGTACTTCTATAAAGACTTCTTATCTTATTATACACTTTTTACTCTCAATTGCTCATATTAATAAAACAATAAATAATAATAAATGCAATGCACAATAATATGGAAAATTTTGCCGTCTGTTATATGTGTGTATATCTGTGTGTTCGAACTGTAAACAATAATTATGATATAATATATACCTCAAGTATTATCAATATATGAAAATAACATATATTGTAAAAGATTTTACTATTATCATATAAATATATTGTAGTTTATATAATAATATTAAGGTCACAAATAATCGTAAGTGGAAACATAAAATGTTTTGTGGCATGCAGTGTTATCGTCACAAATCTCATTTACAGTATATATATATAAATCACAGGGCCTGGCTGGCCGTGAGTAAGTTTAGTCTGGTCCAATATTATTACTATTAACGCGATTTGAGAATAAGTGACGCATTCTTCCTCCCTCACCCCTTCCTTGTTCCGTCTAACAAGCAGTTTCCCACGTTCCTCAATAATATACACATGGCACTTATTTCGTAAGTTCTGGTATTGCTGGTCCGACCCTGTTTAAAAAGTTATTTAGAAAATTATAGTCTAGTTATTTATGCAAAAAAAAAAAATAATAATAAAATTTAAAAAAAAAAAAAAAATGGAACGGTGAAAAAGTTTGCACGGTGGGGATACAATAAATTTTGCTGAAATATTTTACAATATCTCGCCATATGATTTAGGGGAGGGTGGAGGAAGTCCAATGATAATGCTCAGACTTGTCAATAAGTGTGATTTACATGATTTTGTAACCTTTACATAAAATCCTGTGAATCCTATTACTAATACAGGAACAACTGGGACTTTAAGTGATTTCGGTCACATCTGCTTCCGTTTCTACTTACTACTTCGAAACGGAAGCGGATATGAGCGAAATCGCTTAAGCCTAGGACAGCAGTCCCCTAGGACAGCAGTCCTTTCTTAGCGATTTCCTTAGCGCAGCGATAAAGTTTGGACCATGCTAACTTTATGGACGCTATTGCAGCGGTGGGAGTGAATTGACCGCTGTCCTACGCTTTAACGTCGGCCTCAAAACAGTTGTTCCTTTATTAGTCTTTTTTTTTTTTTTTTTTTTTTTTGAATCTTTACTGTTAATATTAACAAAACTATCAGGTTCAATGTGTATTTGTAATGCTATACAACTGTATTTTTGTTTTTGTTTTTTTACATAAATAGAGATAATAATATACATACAGGGTTTTAAACCAACTTTATATAGCCGTATTTGATACTCTATATACATCCTTGGCGTATGATAATGGAAAGCATAATATTTGCTCTGATGACTTGTCGCTAAACTGTTTTGTTATTATTATAATGAAACACATGCGGTGCAATTTATTCACTATATCAGTTATACACTTTGGTCCTTGTGATGCAACCGCTCAGTTTTTGTGTGGTGGCATGCACTTGCAATAACTTGTTGAAATTACATTATAATAATCGTAATTGTTGTTCTAATGTAGGCACTTTTTATATAATATACAGAAATCTACTTTCATAACTTCTTATATTATCCTACTTGTCAATTTCATAAAACTTTGGACAATAAATTTTGTAGAAAATATGAATCTTGTACTTCTATAAAAACTTCTTATCTTATTATACACTTTTTACTCTCAATTGCTCATATTAATAAAACAATAAATAATAATAAATGCAATGCACAATAATATGGAAAATTTTGCCGTCTGTTATATGTGTGTATATCTGTGTGTTCGAACTGTAAACAATAATTATGATATAATATATACCTCAAGTATTATCAATATATGAAAAGAACATATTATATTGTAAAAGATTTTACTATTATCATATAAATATATTGTAGTTTATGTAATAATATTAAGGTCACAAATAATCGTAAGTGGAAACATAAAATGTTTTGTGGCATGCAGTGTTATCGTCACAAATCTCATTTACAGTATATATATATGAATCACAGGGCCTGGCTGGCCGTGAGTAAGTTTACTCTGGTCCAACATTATTACTATTAACGCGATTTGAGAATAAGTGACGCATTCTTCCTCCCTCACCCCTTCCTTGTTCCGTCTAACAAGCAGTTTCCCACGTTCCTCAATAATATACACATGGCACTTATTTCGTAAGTTCTGGTATTGCTGGTCCGACCCTGTTTAAAAAGTTATTTAAATATTATAGTCTAGTTATTTATGCAAAAAAAAAAAAAAAATAATAATTAAATTTCAAAAAAAAAAAAAAAAAAAAAAAAATGGAAAGGTGAAAAAGTTTGCACGGTGGGGATACAATAAATTTTGCTGAAATATTTTACAATATCTCGCCTTATGATTTAGCTTTTTTTTTTTTTTTTTTTTTTTTTTTTTTTTTTTTTTTTTTTTTTTTTTTTTTTTTTTTTTTTTTTTTTTTTACTTTTAGACAGTAAAACCGTACATTTTATTTATTATTATAGTAAGTTTATTTAGTTTATTTATTTAAGTAAATAAGACTATTGAAGTAGGAGTAATAAAATCGGGTAATAGTACGATGAGAAAGGAAATTGCCGTGGATAAAAATAGCAAGAAGCTGAAATTTTCAGGCAATGTGTCTGAAGGTGTTAGTAAACCCATAAATAAATGTCAAAAAATAAAAAATAATAATAATAAATGGGAAGTGGCCAAAATTGGGTATGTCCTGAAAAAAATATTCTTAAACAACTAGAAGAGCTAAAACTACAAGCAAGGTGTCAAAAGTTAGTTAACATAATGAATTTAATGAATGAGCAACTCAGAAAAAAAAAACGTTTACTATTTTACAGACACTTTATTATATTTCATTAATTAAATAGCTAATTGATTTAAAAACAAGTTGATTTTTTTCCCCCAAGTAAAGTAGCTTTTTTTCTGGTACCGCTTCATTATTTTACGTTGACTTCAGAAGACGTTGCAAATGTTATCAGAAATCAAATGAATTCTGATATCTTACATACGTTACAAAATAATTAAGGCACAAGCGCCGGCACTTGTTCTCTTTCATTTGTATTGATATAACACCTTCCAATACAAGAAGAATGTACATTTATTTGATTAATTGTACACTCATAAGTATGATTTTCTTAGGGATGGTGGATAAAATAATCTTATTCATAAAATGACCCTATTTCCTATGACCTTCAATTATGCAAATCTTTCAGGATTTTTTATTTTTACGGCAAACTGTTAACAGTCACAGAAAATTTATAATTTCAAAGATGCTTTTATAGTCACTGGTTTTAAAGTTCAGAAAAAAATATGATATAATAAATCAGTGAGACTTGACAAACTAACTACTAATATAATACTACATAAATATAATGTTATTTTTACGTCAATAACTACATTATTGTAATCGCAATTATGCAGCCATGCGATTGTATTATATAATATGACCACAACTAACTTTGGTTTGTTTCCTTTAAGTTTTTTACTTATCACCATACTCAATGCAGTTGCTATTAAAAATTGGTTTTATTTTTATAGTAATGCTAAAATCACAATGATAATAAGTAGTTTTATTCTTTTTATTTCAATTTTGTTTCAGCTTTTTACCATGTATAATAATAAAATATTATTTACTCTTCTCATGTATTTAAACATTTTGATTTGTTTAATTGTAACAATTTAGGGGAGGGTGGATTGATTATTGTTAGTTAATACTTACCTAAGCAATTATGTGTGCTACGCACCACTAAGAATTCAGCGTACAAAAAAACATTGGCTAATTTACATGATAATTGTTACAGTTTGTTGTACAATAACTTCAATATTTATTTTGTAATAAAACAGTTGAAATAACCATGATATCCAAATACAAGTAATTGCTTGTAGGTAAGGATTAACAAATCACCTCAATGAGGAAAACCAGACAATTTTAGGGGGTAATTTATTGCATATCTTACAAGAGGACATTGTTCTGAATCGATAAATTTACGAATTTCTAATTTTTGGGTTCAATAAGTATTTTTTTATTTATTTTTTAACGTCGCGTAAAATGAAGCCACGGTCGGTAACTTTTTCCTATACCCACTTGCATAAGTTACTGACTGTCGCGTCATTTTTCGATTTTTAAACATTGATGAAAATATTGGAAAACTGCATATCATTCAATTCAAGACAATGTCCAATTTTAGAATATATATATGTAGATATAATAATAATAATAAATATATATATATATATATATATATATATATATATATATATATATATATATATATATATATATATATATATGCGTCTTCCTCATTGTTAAATTTAGCAAGTCAATGAAGAGAGAACAATATTATATTATCATGTGTGCTAAAAAGCTCAAACAAAATTGAAATAAAAAGAAAAAAAACTTTATTATTATCATTGTGTACCACATACTATACACCAATCTAACAGTTTGTGAATTGAGTATGGTAATAAATAAGCAAAATACTTGAAGGAAACAAACCAAAGTTGATGGTAGTCATATTGTATCACAGAGTAGGAAAACAGTGCGCATAGCTGCATAATTGCGGTGACAATAATGTAATTATTGAAGTAAAAATATTATATTTATGGAATATTAATTAAATAATTATTGTTATTTAGTGGTTGGTTTGCAAAAGTCTCAATGTGTGTCGTCCCATTTTTATCAGAACTATAAAACCAGTGAAATTATAACTTTTCTGTGACTTGAACGGTTTGACCGCAAAAAAAAAAAATCCTAAAATATTTGCAGGGTCGAAGGTCACACATGGTTGGGAAGGTTTGAAAATGAGACATTCAGTTATGGTCTACTGACACATTAATAAATATAGCCTGAAAGTTTCAGTTTGATGCAATATTTGTCCACGGGCTTTCGGACCTATTTCCTAGTATAGTAATTGCCTAGTAAACTTTGATAACAATTTTTACTTTTCTTATTTCTTTCTTTCTATTTCTTACTTTTTCTTGCTTTTTTTTCTCTTCTTCTCCGATATTTTTAGCAGTTTTACGTTTCGATATTACGTCTAAGTAACATAACCTTTTTCCCTCTCTCTCTCTCTCTCTCTCTCTCTCTCTCTCTCTCTCTCTCTCTCTCTCTCTCTCTCTCTCTCTCTCTCTCTCTCTCTCTCTCTCTCGTTTTATGAGGTTTTATTGAAAAAAAACACTGAAAAGGTGACAGTGCACTTTATAACAGGAGGGTGTTACAAAAATGCACCACTGCTATCAATTTCGGTTCCTAATCATAGGTATTTTTAAAATTTTCCCCTCTGATATATGTAGTTGCAGTTTCACGTTTTGATGTCATACGTCTAGTTAATTTATCACTAGATTTTTTCCGTTGCCTTCTCTCTCTCTCTCTCTCTCTCTCTCTCTCTTTCTCTTTCTCGTTTTATGAGGCTTAATTGAAGTGCAATTTAAAAGATGACTGAGCGCTATATATAACCGGAGGGTGCAACGATGATGCACCTCTGGTACAATTTTCAGTATCTATCCACCGTTTGCAGTTTTATATTATAATTATTATTGCATTGTCGATTAGACTAATGAAGAAAAAAAAAGTAATATATATATATATAAATAATGAACGTGACATTTATTACCAGTGAAGCGGTTAATATTTTCTTGTACGCTGGTAGTAATGTTCTTTGGCAAAACTTATATACCTCATAACATGACTGTTAGTAAATAAACAAACACAATTTTTTAAATAAAAGATTCATAAATATAATATACAAAAATATAATATTTACAATAAATGAGAGAAATAACATGAAGACATCCATCAAACAGTACACTATAATATTATATAAAATATACATGTTGTAAGGTTGAATTATTGACAACGTTACTGTATTGTTTTTTGAACGTGTTTTGTTTTTTGAACGTGTCGTTGTTGTAATTGGATATGTTTGTGTGACTATATTGTTGTATACTCCGTTAGTCAAGATCATAGTATTAAAATTATATTGATCTCAAAAAAAAAAAATAATAATAATAAATAAATAAAAAATAAAAAAAAATATCTCCCAACTTTTAAGTAAATATTTGCTAGGATAATAGAAAGATTAAGGTACAATTTAAAAAATTAGTTGTATTGTGTAACAATGTTTTTTTGCTTGCAATCTACATTTAAAAGCATTGAATTTGAGCTGCAATAAATTTGATCGGGCGTTGCAGTTATAGTGCTAAAAAGGCTCTATGCAATAGCCACATAAAACTGATATTGATTTTTATTATACCTGATTTCAACATCAATTTTTAATAAAGAAAACCTTTTGTTGTTGTTGTTGAAACGCCAGAGTTTGTGAGAAAAATATTTTTCACTGACCGCCTGCAACACTAGCTAAGTTTGAAAACCTCTTATATTATATAATTTAATCAAACAATATCATGCTCAAATGTAGCTGATAAAAAATATGTATTGATGTAAAAAAATTATATGGTTATACGTAAAAGAGTTATTTAATGTCAGACGATTATAGATATGAATAAAAACATGCTATGGTACAAAGTCTCTTTAATGTGAACCTGGATTTTTTTTTCTTTTTTATAACATAATTATAAGTAATAAGATTTATAAAATAAAATACTATAGTTGTTCGATTGAAAGAAACTTTTTCTTATTGACACACACACACACACACAAACTAACAAGCTTCATCACTTCCACGTATCTCCAAGCTGTACGTCTTTCTAATGCGCTTTACATAATAAAAATAAAGCTTCAATACGATAAAAAAACGTGACGAGGAAAAAATTGAACGCATTTTTTACTACTGCGAGAGGGAGAGAGGGAGAGAGAGAAGGCAAAAAGAAGAAGAAAAAAAGAGAAAAAAAAAACGAGTCTTTTATTCATTTTTTATTATTAAATTATTTTTAATAATAATTTACATTATCAAAAGAAAGTTCAACAAGAAATCTAGTAGCTATTGTAAAGATTCTAAAGATTTTATTCTACATGAATTGAAAAGTAATAAATTCAATAGCAACAGAAAAATATATTAATTTATTTGTTAACAGGTCAATAAATGTCGGATGTTTAACCTTTACACCTCCGAGAGAGGTTATAGTCATTAATTATTGGCGCATTCATTTCTTCCGTCATTCATTTTTACCCCTTTTCATTTATTTATTTTAATTTTTTCCTCCTCGCCGACGCCAGGATTTTAGTCATCACTTGTATATTTCAATAAGCCATTTCAAGCATTGAATGACGTAGAATGTGATCGTATTAAAAATAATGTAATTATTTTATGTGTACCGTACATTATTCAGTCCTTTCCACTGGTTAGGAAAGCTTATACAGTAGAGACTAATTATACTCCATGAAACTGGAAGTAAAGAGAGAGAGAATAAAAACGATGGTGTTATTATTATTATTTTTTAATAAGTCAAGTTAATATTTCAAATGATTATTAACATATTTTACATGCTAAAAAAATTACATAACTTGTTAAAAAGAAGAAGAAAATGAAAATCGCAAAATGTGCTCTCTTTTTTTAATTCAGAAAAAAAATTATTAATAATAATTTATAAATAATAAATATATTAAATTTTAATACAGAATCGAGCAATTATAATGAAAAACTAAATAAATTGCTTACTTCGGTCCTAAGAACCAAAAACAAACAAAATATTTATTACGAATCAATATTTTTAGTAGAGCAATATATTAACGGGTTTATACAAGAATACAATTAAAATAATGAGTGTTATTTTGTTTTGCTTAAACCAAACCCAAACATTGATCGTGCAATATAAAAAACAAAATGTAATCCTGGGTTAATTCGATATAGAGTATACGTGTGTGTGTGTGTGTGTGTATATATATATATATATATATATATATATATATATATATATATATATATATATATATATATATACGTACATACATAAATACATATAACATACATTTACATACTGTACATATAGTGAGCACAGTTTTGTCATGCGAGTACTGTACACCCTAACGTCAGCGTCAGCAGTCTCATGCTGAGATGATCTTGCATTTCTCTCCTGTATTGACACTTTTTTTTTCTTTTTCTAAGAAAACAGAACATCTACTATACAACATTGTTATATATATATATATTACTATACAATTATATATTATATAATACTGTATTATACATCACGTCTCATTATTTTATAAAGTATCATTATCGCTCATTTCAAATAGACTTGAAACTTAACACTGTTTTTATCCTCTCTGTTTATTTTTTACGTCATTCGAACTGAAAAGATTTCATTACTGTAAACAAGATGCGCAATTCGGAGTATGTACCTTTTTTGTTTTCTTTTTTTCTTTTTTTCTTTTTTTTTTTTTTTTTTTTTTTCTTTTTCTTTTTTTTTTTTTTTTTTTTTTTCTTTTTTTTTTTTCTTTTTTTTTTTTTTTTACAGCCGCCGCGAGTAGAGTTTCCACACTTTCCATACATTTCACCACCGTACCCCATAAAGCATAATATGCTTTACGTATTATGTATAATATTTATATATATTTATGTAGTATTTATTTTTTTATTTATGACCAAGTCACTTCATAGTAACAAAAAGTTAGAACAAGCATTAGTCTTGTCATATTTATTTACAATAATTTAATTAATTAAAACAAAAGTTTCACTTATTTGGAAGAGGACTTGTGATCTACAATTTCTCATGCTTGCCTTTGTTTATCTTTTTAATTTTTATATTCTATCTAGCATATTATGTAGGATATAACAAATATCGCAAAAAAAAAAAATCTATTTTGATACATTATTTCTTGGGTAAATGCATTATAAAATGAATTTTAAATATATATAATTATATGTATTGAATATTGAAGTTTGGCTAGTGGAAAATAATACTAGAAATGCATATTAAGAAATCGAAGTCTAATCTATACGTCACCATTCCTACGCAATTCTTCTGGTAGGAGAGCTCAGTTTCTCTGAAGTAAGTTAAGTGAATGTATGTGCTATACAGTAACGTCAAATTAAATTTCTGTCAATTTTACCTAATTAATTGAATTGGTAAATATATACTTTTTAATATTTAACTCTTTGTAGAGTTGGTGATGATTATAATTGCGTTTTTTTTATCTGTAAAATAAATGTCTTCAAGTTCAAATGCAAAAAAAAAAAAAAAAAAAAAAAAAAAAAAAAAAAAAAAAAGAGCTTACAATTATTAGAGGTAAATTATTAAAAAAAGTGCGAGGAATTATATTTTATGTAGATCAACATTTAATAAGGTAATTTTTATTTTAAAGTCATTTCATTATTAAAAATAATAATAATAATAAGGGTATATTTAATTTTAAGCAAATATAGCGTGAATTAAAAAAAAACAAAATTTAATTAAAATGTACTCTTGAAAAATTATTGAGATGTAAGTTGACAGGCAATATTTAAATAAAGCTGAATTGCTTCATTAATTACTTTACTGAAGTACGAAGTTCATTTCTTTAAATGTAGATTTACTCGACAAATCTAAATTAAAAATCTGCATATTATGCTCGACTGGTCGCGGTAATGAAATTGCAGATTACTCGTGTACTATGTATGGAAAGTGCAGAAAATCTAGTTGCTGCGGCTGTGAAAAGCGTCGAAACTGAAACTAATAAACTACGCTTACGGGTATATTATGTCGTTTATGATATTATATATTAATTAATTATATTTATGCAGTTGCGTTACTAAATATGCGGTACGTAATCTGCTTTTGCTCCCGGGAGCTAGCTTGCAAATGCACAAGCGAAAACGATCAATACATCAAATGAAATACTATATAACATAATTATTCAAAATGCATATTTTAATGTTAACATCTAGTCGTTACATTACATTTTCAATAACTAGAGATGGAGAAAGATGAGATTTGCTCCCATTCTGTGCATCCTAACAAGTACAATGTTTTCTCTCTCTCTCTCTCTCTCTCTCTCTCTCTCTCTCTCTCTCTCTCTTCTTTTTTTTCTTTTGTTGTTGAATTGAATATTATTGAATTTGTATTCTAGGAAATTGGTGGTGAATAATAACAGTCTACTACGCTTTGTATTGAAAATGTGTGTGTGTGTGTGTGTGTGTGTGTGTGTGTGTGTGTGTGTGTGTGTGTGTGTGTGTGTGTGTGTGTGTGTGTGTGTGTGTGTGTGTGTGTGAGAGAGAGAGAGAGGGAGAGAGAGAGAGAGGATACAGACGTATAACTTGATGTCGGTAGCGCTGTGGCGCTATATTGGCGCCTGTCACCTGCAAATAATACCACTCTAATAAAGAGACTGGATTTGCTGGTACTCTCGACTTTTTTTTTTTTTGTTGATATTAGGTAACTTTTAACCAAAAATGAGTACGAACTGGACAAATTGAAGTCGTTTAAGCGTTACCAATTTTCAACCTTTTTACCATTTTTTTTCCAAATTTTTTACCATTTTTCAGGGGGGAAAAAACAACTTTTATACCAGTTTTTCAAAAACCATCAAAATAAGCAAAAAAAAAAAAAAAAAAAAAAAAAAAAAAAAAAAAAAAAAAAAAAAAAAAAAAACATTTTTGTTTATTAATCGTATAATAACTAGTTAGTGTAAGTAAAACTGTATAATATATAACTTTTATAATATTTGAAGACGAAATATGCTTTAGCTTGTTCTGTAAAGTATAGTGAATCTCATTAACAGTGATTGGCTGACCAACAAAATAAAGACACTTTCATTGGTTGATCTTGTTTTTTGAGCCGATAAAAATGAGTCGCATGAAAAGCATGGAACTTTTTTTTTTTTAAGTTTCGTTCATTCTTATCAAGTTCAAAGTTCCAAACGAAGAAATAACAATGATCTACCATACATATAAACGTAGTAAACAGGTATTGACGTCATAATCATATGGTTTAACAAAGGCACATTTTCGAAGCTGGCTCAACTTTTGTGTGTAGTTTATAGAAGGAGCTTTTGATTTTTATTTAGTTGAAAAACCCTAGAAAATACGTACATAACATCTTTTTTTAAATTTATAAATTGGTAAAGAAATATTAGTAATGAATATTAGTATGATTTGTAAAGTAAAGAAGCTCAAATAAAATAAATCTCCAATTCACTATTGACATCTTCTATTGTAGTATATCTCTAATACATATTTCATTATACATACATATTAAGGGCACGTAATAAATTCACGGTTTACAAAGAAAGAAAGAAAGAAAGAAAGAAAGAAAGAAAGAAAGAAAGAAAGAAAGAAAGAAAGAAAGAAAGAAAGAAAGAAAGAAAGAAAGAAAGAAAGAAAGAAAGAAAGAAAGAAAGAAAGAAAGAAAGAAAGATTATGTGTCGAAAAAAAATTGCGCATATAGTTTTTAATTTTTCAGATTTAATTTTATTTTTGATTTTTGAGGGGGAAAAAGGCTGCAATATATTATATTTATATCAGAATAAAAGTACAAAAATTGTTTAATGGATTTTTTTTATATATACATTGATTTATTTATTGTATCAAAAAATAAAAAAGACGAATCTCCTAAAGTTAAACATTTCCATTTAAAAAATTATGAACAATTTTGAAACATTGAAGTTTTGCAAGGAGAAAGTAGTGAAAATAATCTAACAATTGTAATATTACGATTTTTCTCCCCCATTTATTCCATCAATTCAATGTTTCAAAGTTGTTTATGATTTTATAGAGATTTTTTTTGTTTTTTTTTTTTTTCGGGTTGAGCACTGGGCAAAATAGTTGGAACTCTGAATGTTTACCCTGAATTTCTTTCTGTTGCTTTCGAAGCTTACAATAATGCATTCAAATCAAAAGAAGTTTAAAATATTTAAAGCAATTAAAAAAAAAAAAAAAAAAAAAAAATTGCTGCGTAGAAACGCATTTTTTTTTTTTTAAATGTTGACCTAACTCTTGAAAAATAAAAATATATATTATATTTCTAACTTGTTGTAAGTAATTAAAATTGTTCTTTAGTTTTCACTTTGGATTAAATGTTAGGTTTAATTGTTTTAGCTCAAAACAAAAACGAGCTTAAAAAAATATAAACAAAAGCAACGCAATAACAAATTTCACAATATCAAACATTATTTCTATTTTTCTATTTGTCCATTGATAAAATCCTGCATATCATATCAAAAAAAAAGAAAGAGAGAGAGAGAGAGAGAGAGATAGAGAGAGAGAAAGAAAGAAAGAAAGAAAGAAAGAAAGAAAGAAAGAAAGAAAGAAAGAAAGAAAGAAAGAAAGAAAGAAAGAAAGAAAGAAAGAAAGAAAGAAAGAAAGAAAGAAAGAAAGAAAGAAAGAAAGAAAGAAAGAAAGAAAGAAAGAAAGAAAGAAAGAAAGAAACATGCTTATTAACAGTTTTTTTCGCTATTTTAAACGTTTTACCATTTGTCCGATTTTTATATCATTTTTGTATCATTTTTAGACCAAAAAAGTTACCATTTTCAAAATAAAAAAAAAAAAAAAAAAAAGTACCATAAAATCCGGTCTTTAGTAATTATTATCGCATATATATATATAACGTAATCGAAGCACTTGCAATATACCACCGGCTAGAGACACAGGTGGGGGGGTGCGGAATAGAAAGAAGAACATTTCATTAAATTAGAAGTATTAGCATAGTATAAGTATTAAGCAGTGGCGGCCCTACAGGGTGGATTGAGGGGCGGATATCCCCGGGCCCACTAGGATTGGGGAGCCCGGAACGAGGCCTACATGTAAAAAAATTCAAAGCTAACAAAAAAAAAAAAAAAAAGAAAAGAAAAGAAAAAACAAAAAGAAAAAAAGAAAGAAAGAAAGAAAGAAAGAAAGAAAGAAAGAAAGAAAGAAAGAAAGAAAGAAAGAAAGAAAGAAAGAAAGAAAGAAAGAAAGAAAGAAAGAAAGAAAGAAAGAAAGAAAGAAAGAAAGAAAGAAAGAAAGAAAGAAAGAAAGAAAGAAAGAAAGAAAGAAAGAAAGAAAGAAAGAAAGAAAGAAAGAAAGAAAGAAAGAAAGAAAGAAAGAAAGAAAGAAAGAAAGAAAGAAAGAAAGAAAGAAAGAAAGAAAGAAAGAAAGAAAGAAAGAAAGAAAGAAAGAAAGAAAGAAAGAAAGAAAGAAAGAAAGAAAGAAAGAAAGAAAGAAAGAAAGAAAGTTAAGGGACAGTAAGAAGAGAGAGAGAAGTTTATGAACCAATTTAATGATTTTCTTTAATAAAATTATCCCTAACAAATTGTCCAAACAAATTTATAATAATAAATAATATATATAATAAAAAAATTAAAGCATATAAATTTACAGATAAAATATAATATCTCTTAATTTACTATAGTGATAATTACAACTTTATTCAGTATTTTTTTATCTTTTTAAATAAGGGCTGCCCTGGATAAAAAAGGTAAAATAAACTACTTACGAGAATTATATAATGAAGACTTAAATATTTTCAAGGTGTTATTTTATTGCATTTTTATTCTAAAAGATGGCAATGTCCTAAGTCCTAAGATACGTATGGACATTTCTAGTTTTTGAGTTCATTGAGAATTTATAATTAATTTTTAAAAGTCTTAAAATGACGTTACAGTCGTTAATTTTTTCCTATGCCCACATGCATAGGTATTGCGTATCGACATTTTTCGATTTTTTTTAATAGAAATACTTAATGAACTTAATAATTAGAATTTTCAAATAAATCGATTCAGGACAATGTCTTCTTTTAGAATATGGAATAAAATTTTACCCTGAAAACATTTTTAGTCGTCCTCCTTGGCCTGGCGTAGGTGAAAAAATTTCAATTATATAAATAAACGCTAGCTCAATCTTCCTAAATTTTCTCTCTTTCTATTCATCAAATCGACCCTGTCCTCTGCTCCTAAAATGATGATGACGATCAACTTTGATTATTCAAATGGAATATGTGCTTTTTTTTTTTTTTTTTTTTTTTTTTTGCCAGAGAACAGGGTTTATGAACAACACTTTTGTTTTGGAATTATGAAAATAATTCTAATAGAAAAAAAAAAGCTTTTTGAGAATATGAACGAAGCATTTTTTTTCCATTTGCTTAATCTGGCTTAAATCTGCAAAGTAATAAAAAAATAAGTGATTTTCCATTATGAATTTTTCATACTTTTTTTTTCTTTTTTTTAATATTTCACCCTAAAATAAAATTTAGCAGTTCCCCCCTCTATTAAAAAAAATCATAAAATAAAAAGAACATTATTTTTTTCTTAAAAAGCTATCTGCACTGACAATTATACTGAATTACCTGTAAATAGTCACGTGGTAAAAAAAATCGCGCCTGCGGCGGGCTATTGGCGCTTCGCGCGTCTATTGAGGGGGCCCAGTCAGATTTCTGTCCCCGGGCCCAAAATACGTAGGACCGCCACTGGTATTAAGTATTAGTCTGGTTGAGATTTGCTATTGGCAGTTCAATCAAAATATAAAACACCTTCATTGAGTATTTACAAGCCTTCTTGTAGAAAGTGTTATCGCAGCAGTTATATAATAATGAAGGTAATGAGTAATGAGCTACATGTTGCATATGATAAAAATCAGACCCTTACTGCGTCCTCATGCATTTTTTAAAATTATTATTATTAGTAATAGTGTAATTTACTAATTTATTGTTGTAACTAATTTTGCAGAGTAGTTTGTAATTTCTTAGATTTTAGTTTGTGTGACATTTTGTTTTTACTGCATTTCTCGTTATTATTAGATGGACACACATATTATCTTAAATGTTTAAAAATAATATTAGAGAGATGAAAAAAAAGAAGCTGCATAACGGGGAAATGTGCGAAAGCATCATATTTAAAAAAAAAAAAAGAAGAAGAAGAAAAAGATTACGCGCTAGGCTTGATTTTTTTATTAAGAGCTTACATACATCAAGTAAAAGATAATTAAATGTGAAGATTGAGCTTGGTGCGCATGCGAAGCGAGAGAGATAATATATACATATGTCCTTGTATTACAGAGGCATCAAGTAAGCATTGTTTCCTTGTTATAAAGTTATTAATCTCCACTTACTTGTTAACGCGAAAGTTTATCGGCATGTGGAAGACGTTTCAAAGTCTTCGTATCGTGCTGACTAGAGCACTTGCCTCTGCATAATTATAACACACGCGTTGCAATAAAAATGTGCATATTGACGTTTTTATCTTTTACTCCATGGAGATGTTTACCAAATGAGCATTTATTTTTATGCTTTTTGTAATGATTAGAGACCGGATTTTTTTTTTTTTTTTTTTTTTTCACGGCTTTTTTCTGTCATTATTAGGTCACTTTTAATCAAAAATAAGTGCGAATTACGCAATATAAAGTCATTTAAGACCTATTTGGTATCACCATTTACTAACATTTTTTTTTTTGTCATCAATTTTTCAACTTTTTTTTACCATGTAAAGGTTTTTCAACTTTTTTGTTATTTTTGAAAAAAAAAAAAAAACTACTTTTAAAACTTATCATTGGAGAGACTTGGAGTCACTATCTTTTTGATGACGTATAAAAAATAGATATTATTTTTTTAAATCATGTAAGAACAAAAAGAGAACCATAAAATATGAAGAAAAAGAAAGATGAACCCATAATACCCTAAATGAATACAATTATTCTACAATACAATATTATTATTCTTCCTTATCTGACTGTCACGATGAGCTGTAAAAAATTGGTATCATATTTTGGGTAGCTATATATAGAAGTGTTATACTATTAAATATTTAATAACATTAAACATTTAAGGGATATAAATTTGCATATAAAATATATTACAAAATAATATTTAAAAAAAAAATTAAAAATATTAGTAAAATTGAATAATTATTATTATGATGTAGTACCAAATATTCTGTATTTTATTTTAAACCCTGTATTTATATGATTAATTATTGTTATTTTTAGATGAAATAAGTAAAACGTCTTAAACATTGTGTAATTATTACTTAAGTATAAATAAACCATTTTTATGCCATTTTACGTTTTTTAACACTTTTTTCACCATTTTTTGCGAAAAAAAAAACTTTTTTTTTGTGACATTTGGGGGGAGGGGGGGGGATTCAGTCTCTAGTGATGATATTAGTTATAAAATGTTGTCATCATCTTTAATTTTATTTATTTATTTATTTATTATTATTTTTTTTTTTTAGTAGTTAAAATGGTTTATGAATGTCTGGCAAGTATAGTACGTATTTTGTCCATTCCTTGGATAATAAGAAACAAAGCAAAAAATGCAAACTGATACGTGATTCTTATTTGTTTACTAGTCGACCCATTTGTATAGGTTAAACAATAACTTTAAAATCTGTATCCTCCGCGATAGAGAATCATAATTTTTTCCCTGGCTTGCAGTTTTTTTTTTTTTTTTTTATTCAAAATGACTTGTTCTAAGATTTAGGCTAGTATAAAAAAATAATAATAATAATAATAATAAGTCGCCAATATCTAGAAATAATAATGTGTCATTAAAAAATTGAGAGACATGATAACGCAATTTACTTCACAAAAAAAAAGTAATTACAAACGTCAACGTTTTTTTTTTTTTTTTTTTTCTTTTTTTTTTTTTTTTTTTTACCAAAAATACGTGTTATTTAAATTATTTTAATTTGAAAGTCATATTTAATCTCCGAAAATGATGCTAACCTCTACGTAGGTAGCTCACTGAAATATATTTTATTTATATAAAATCAATCGAATGAGACGGTGCTCTCCCCTCACATTGATTCTATTTATAGCTACCTCTGTTGCTAATACATTAGGATTGTTATATAAAAATGTTATCCAACGCCAAAAATAGAAAAAATAAAAACTGAAAAAATAGACTTTTAAACCAGAACGAGGAAAATGTGGAAGTGAGCTCGCTTCATGTATTGTGTGTCAGAAATCAATAAACGTTGTCACGGTAAACGAAAAGAATGATAAACTTTTTGAAACTACATTCGAACTAAACTAGCCTTTCCTCCTAGAGTATTCCGGAATCGTCTCATGTTCGCGGCATCTACTGTACAGTAGATATAAAAGTGGTATGTTATTATTAGCATACTAAGTTACTGATATGCAAATTTTACACTGATTAATTAGTTAGAAGAGCAAGCAAGGGCTTTGAGGAGAAAGATTCTCCCGACTCCGCATGCACAGATAGCGATGAAACTCGTAATAATAGCGTATACAATATTTTATACGGCTTCAGCAGGTATAGAATGAAATCGATATTATGTGAGATATACAAATTGAATTGAAAATTATTCAATGTGAAAATGTTATTGTAAAGTTGTAGCTGTGGTGGCGTCGTTACTTTTGTTTGCAACTCAACAGGTAAAGTGCCACTGCCACTACTTGTATATAACTCTATATACAAAATATTAACTGTTTTAACTGTTCCCTGTGTTTATATACTTGAATGTGCCATGAAAGTCAAATTAAACCTCCCATTTTTTACTAATCATGAAATTAAACATTGTCATAACACAAGAAATAGTAAAATGCAAATACAAAATATCTATAAAAGAACTGCAATGTATAATAGAGGTCCTTTTTGTGGTTGTTTGAAAATATATAACAGTTTGCCTTTAGAATTAAGAAAACAAAACGACCCAACTAGTTTTAAAAAAGCGCTTAAAATCTTATTATTAAATAAACAATATTACTCAGTGGATGAATTTTTACAGGACCAACTCTAATATTTTTTGTGTCTAATATTTTCTTTAATATGTTGTGTAATGTTTGAATGTGTTTTATTGACAATCATTTCTAATTGTGTTTATATATATGTATATATAATGTACAATAACCTAAGCGGATACACTTTTGTGTATTTTGATTGTAGGATGAAAGAAATGAATAAATATATTTTGAATTTGAACTCGCACTGTTGCAATTACCTGTGGAAGGCAAAGTCAATAAATGATTCTCTTTCCAAATTTCAAAGCAAAAATGGAATATAAGCTTGTTCTGTAAAGTAAAAAGAATCAATAACAGTGATTGGCTGACCAACAAAATCTTGATCTTGATCTTGATTTTTTTTTTTTTTTTTTTTTTTTTTTTTTTTTTTTGAGCCGATAAAAGTGAGTCGCGTATTGAGACTGGACCTTTTTTTGGGAAGTTTCTTTCGTTCTTATCAAGTTCAAAGTTCTAAAAGAAGAAATAGCAATGATCGACCATATGATGTATAAACGTAGTAAACAGGTAACGACGTCATATCCAGCTGTTTATAACAAAGGAAATTTTTCAAAGCCGGCTCAATATTTTTGTGTAGTTTATAGAACGAGCTATAAGCTACCTGTTTACTACGTTTATACATAATGGTCGATCATTGTTATTTCTTCGTTTAGAACTTTGAACTTGATAAGAATGAAAGAAACTCCACAAAAAAAAAAGTTCCATGCTCTTCATGCGACTCAATTTTGTTTGCTCAAAAAAAAAGATCAACCAATGAATGTGTCGTATTTTGTTGGTCAGCCAATCACTGTTGTTGAGATTCACTTTACTTTACAGAACAAGCGTTTGTGTTTTCGTTATAGAAATTTCCTTGGTGACTTTTATTTATCATGCATGCAATACATTTTTAAGTAGAACGATTTTTATGAATATAATTTTCTTTGCATTTCTCATTAGTTATTACGTAGGGGAGGGTACGGTAAAAAAAAGACAAGAAAAGAGAGAGAGAGAGAGACTCATATATAGTGGACTCTCATTATCACTAATATCAGCAACTATTTAGCAATACGCACGAATGTATCTGATATACAGTATAAATATGTTATTTATTATCTCGTTTCCGTTGAAGTAAAAAAATTTAATAGAGCTGCTTATTATATTTTCGCGAGATAGACGCAGTTAATTTTATTCCTCATTAAAAGCTTGATGTTGTTCGAAATTAGTTAATAAAAAATATTGATCAGTTGGCAAGATTGAGGATTTTAAGGTATCGAGACATTAGCTACAGTTTAAGTAAGTGTGTGCTATAGCTTTGAAGAATCAAATTTACAAAATACCGTCTGACAGGGACGGATCGGGCGCCGAGATTTCGAGGATTTCTCGATGGGCCGTGGCTAAAGTAGGCCACCGTGGGCCGAGTCAGCAAAAAAAAAAAAAAAAAAAAAAAAAAAAGAAGAAGAAGAAGAAGCAGAAGAGAGAAAGAGTAAAATTAATCAATATAAAATAAATATTCAAACAAAAATGATTTTGTTTTAGCTAGCTTTTCTTTCTTTTTTTCTTTTTTTTTTTTTTTTTTTTTTCTTTTTCTTTTTTTATTACCTTTTTTTTTTCCGAAAAAATATATACATGTACTGAATAGCAGTTTGGAATTGTTCTGCTCAAAATTAAATTTTATTTTTAATATATAAAAGAAAATAATCAGCTTTCAAAAAATTAGCATATTTGACTTTTCTTTTAATTGTCGGTGATAAAACAGCTACAGGGGTGTTAAATTATAAGTTCCAATTTTCTCGCATCACAAATGGCCACAATGGCTCGCAATAAAGTTCATATTTATTTCGATTTTTCATAAAGGAACAAAAAAAAAGAAGAAGAAAACTTCCAACCATGATTTTTTTTTTTTTTTTTTTTTTTTTTTTTTTTTTTTTTTTGCTGGTGAATTTGAAAATATTTTTTGCCATTAAAACGTAGGAAATTGATTACGCAAAATTGAGAATAAATTTAAAGAAGGCAAAATTATTTTATACATTTTTCAGCAGCATAATAAACTTGAAATTATATTTAATTGAAAATATGCCGCATCCTCATATTTATGATTTTTTATTGAATAAATCATTTTAAGTAGTTTTTTTTTTAAATTGATTAATGTTAAAAAAATTTTAAAAAATTGTTAGACGTGTCTGATATAACTAGTAGCTCTATACGTGCAAATGTGGCTCAAAATATATCATAAATTGTATTGCTCGTTATCGTCAAAAATCACGATTAATATTTGGAATAAATGTCAATTTTAGGATTAAAAGACATCTAAAATACGGAAAAAAAATTGTAATATTTCGAGAGGTTTTGCCTCTCGGAACCCCCCGGCAGGGGGGGCTCCGCCCCCCTGACCCCCCATCCGAGTGTCGGCCGTCTCACTTGGAATCTCGATGGGATGTAACGACCCAATCTGTCTCTGAATACCGATCAATTCTCTTACGAAGAAAAACTTATACTGACTTAAGACTCGTAACGTTTTTTATGTAAAAGCTTAAGATGTTGGGATACAGAGGGAAAAAAAAAAAAGAAGAAAACGTTGGTGTGTTTTTTGAAGGTACACGTGCGGAGCGATGCGGGTGCAAATGTGACGTCAACTAATTCCGTACTGAATATGATGACATATAGTAATCACGTTATTGTGCGTACCTTGTTAAAAAAAAATTAGCTTTTTACTTTATAATAATATTGTTATATAAAAAAAAAAAAAAAGTTTGTATTTTATTTGTATCTACGTAGAATCAAATCAAAGTGATATAACCTTACTGGGAAATTTAATACCACTTTTCATCTTTCTATCTCCTTACTAATATAATACATCCTGTCAAACCTTACAATATTGTCAATATAATAGGCGTTTATACACATCATTAAACAATGAAAATGTTTATTGAACAAGATATTGAAATGTAGCAATATCACAAGATGATAATATCAAACGTAAAAGAGAGAATAAAAAAGTAGAAGCTGGGTGGGGGTTATGTATGGAGCTACGTACGATATTGTATTAAATTGATTTAGAGAGAAGCTTGTGATGTTTGTTTGCATGTATTGTAAGAATCATCAATCGGGCAGCAGAGTAGAGCCGCGCGTCTACCTGTGCTACAGGCTACAGCTACCGTCCTACTTGTTACCTTGCTGCCACGCGCGTCAGCAAACAACCACTGCTTCTCTGCTCTTTTCAACGTTTAATGCTTTATTGATATTATAATTGAGGGGAGGAGTCGGAGGTTTTGCATCTCCAGTTGTTGAACTTCTATGTCATTACTTTTTCTCTCTCTCTCTCTCTCTCTCTTTCCATTTTGGAGCTTATCTGAGGCCCCCGGTATACCCGGTATCCCGGGGACCTTGGCTTATCCACTTATACATATTTTACCTTAGGTATTCATTGAAATAAATACCGGTACGCAATAATTTGTTGAAATTAATTAACATCTGGTTTTTGGGAATATGATTTCTAACCCTTATAATTAAAAAATTTGATAAAACGCATCAAAAAATTTAAATGTCTGGACTTCTTTGTCCCGAAGTACAACTGAGCAAGTAAGAAAAAAAAAATAACGCAAATAGCCATTACTGACCTCTTCCCTTAATGATATATATATATATATATATATATATATATATATATATATATATATATATATATATATATATATATATATATATATATACAGGGTGTTTTTTTAAAAGTGCGCATTTTAAAACGCAAAATAAAATATAAAGATGTAAAATAAAATTAACTTTTTATATACCATTTTGTAGCCAAGGGTTTAACATTTTTAAAACTGTACTTAGAAAAAACATTGACATGCCAGTTTTCTTGCACCGAGCTTGAAAGTAAAAATCTGCTTTTTTTTTTTTTTTTTTTTTCAAAACGTCCTTTTTTTTCTGCAAAAATGATGAGAAATTTTCTTTTTTAACCATCCTTTATTGACAATTAATGCAGTCTGTTGACACAAATAAGGTGCCTATTGCACTCTAAACATGTTCTGTGATAAAAATTGAAGGATGGAAATACATTGGTATATCTGGAATCTGGAGTGAGGTTTCAACATTAGCGTTAAACATTGCAAAATTTGCTAAATAAAAAAAAATAAATAAATAAAATAAATTCTCCTAAATCTTTTTTTTTTTTTTTTTTTTTTTTTTTTTTTTTTTTTTTTACTGATTTGTGCATGAAATTTCAATTTTCATAACATTTTTCATAACATAACTTTTCTGTTAATTCTTACAAACAGGTTTGGTTTGATAATAAAAACTTTTTGTAAAATGATTTAATCATTTTCAACAACGAATTTTTTTTTAATTTGCATCTCTTTCTTTAAAAGTTAGTCCACATGGAAATCCACATATCATTTGTTTTTTGCTGAATTCATCAATCCTTTGCATTTTGAAATTATTAAAGCATTCATATTAAAGTTTTTTTATTAATTAAGACAAACATTACTTAGATTTGAAAGAAAAAGTAAATGCAAAGCTATTATAGTGAATTAAAATTTTCGATAAATAATTAAAAAAAAAATTATTGCCAAATTACAGAAAATTGTAGCAAATTTTGCAATGTTACATACGGATGTTAGCACCTCACTCCTCATACCAATGTACTGTACCCCCATCCTTCAATTTTTATCACAGAACATGTTTAGAGTGCTATAGGTACCTTATTTGTGCCAACAGACTGCATTAATTGTTAATAAAGGATAGTTAAAAAAGAAATTTTCTCATCACTTTTGCAGAAAAAAAAAGACGGTGGGAAAAAAATGGCACATTTTTAGTTTGATGCTCGGTGCATTTCTAAGAACATTTTTAAAAATATATAATCCTTGGCTACAAAATGGTTTATAAAAAGTTAATTTTATTTTACACATCTTTATTTTTTATTTTGCGTTTTAAAATGCGCGCTTTAAAAAATACTGCATATATATATATATATATATATATATATATATATATATATATATATATATATATATATATATATATATATATATATATATATATATATATATATATATATTCTTCCAGTTATGCTCCAACGGGTCAATAAAAATATATAACTAGATGATTTTATTAGATATTTCAAGCTTTTCATTTAGTTAAGTAATTAAGCAAAGCCAACAAGAAAAATGTTATATAAAAATATAAAATGCAAAGTTAACAATTACGTAGCGTTAAAATACAGGGTATAAGGAAACTATAATATATACATTAGCGTAGCTGGTGTACATGATAGAGTGTATGTGACGTTATATTATAACAACGAAATTGTAAGGTTTCTTCTCTTTCAATCTCTTTCGTCAAAGACTGCTTTTACGTAATAATTCTATAGGTACAGAAAAGCTAAAGTTCAAAAATTACGTAAGCTATTTCATGGAAATAAACATATATTTTTTTTATTTTTTATTTATTTTTTTTTTCCCCTTTTGTGTACCGCACAGACGACGAAATAAAAGTGTACTTTTTTGCCTTGTGGACAAACAATGCAGTCGTATATGAAAAGTTCAATTAATGTATTTCTCCATATAAATACATGGTATCCCCTCAAGATAATGCAGTACAAGATAATCACAGTGTCTGTACTGTACACTTAGATGAGTGAAGGGGGGGGGGGGGGGGGGGGGGAATGCGCGAAGTAAAGTTTGCCTGTGCCAGGGTTTCCAGTAACCTGGAAAACCTTAAAAATGCAGGAAATTTGACCCCCCCCCCCCTGGAAAACCCTTGAAAATGCAGTAAAAATGACAAAAAAACTTGAGTTTTTATTTTTGATGTATAAAAACATCATCATTATTATATAAATATAAAAAGAAACGAATTTTGAATAAAATTCCACATTTTACATATATATATATATATATATATATATATATATATATATATATATATATATATATATATATATATATATATAGGGAAATAAGTACCGAAATTAAAAAAAGTTTGGGAGTTTTATTTTACTTTTGTAGTAAAAAGTGTAGCAAGTTTACTTTGCTATGGACAGTGTTTTATAAAAGTATGACATTAAATTGTTTATTTATTTTTCTTACGACGGTACCCTAAAATTAGTTAATTCCCATATTATTATCAATTATGAAAAGTAAAAATATACCTTGAAAATGCAGGAAAAATGATATTGAAAAACTACTAGAAACCCTGCTGTGCGGTAAACGCTTATTAGTTTGTGGAGACATTACCTTTCTTCTTTCTTTCAATGAACCGTCAATAGTAAAAAAAAAAAAAAAAAAAATGAAAAAAGGAGTCAGTAACGCATGAACGTTAATTTCAACAAAATGCGTGCAACAGCGTGTAAGTTGTTATTGCTGCTGAACCAGTAACCACGTTTATGTGTTTTATATGAATTATTACAAGCGCAAATTAATTATGAAAGAAAACAATTTTTGAAACTGATACTTTAAATTATCTCACTACTTGCTGATGTCATAACAAAATATAAACTTTTTTTCTCACTACTTGCATTTTTTTTAAACTGATTGTTGATTGCCAATGATGAGAAATATTATATAAACATATAATTAATTAACTTGATCACATTTATAGGGAGTATAATGTATGGGTTCCCTGGTGTATTCCAGTGCGTGTAGATAAATAAATCTAACAAAAGTGTCAAGTAACAAGGGAGTCAAGGAGAGGCGGGCGGCTCATCGAGAAAGGTTGTTGTACCTGCACTTGGTGGCGAACGCAACTTATCGCATCTCGCAGATTGATTCATCTCAAAGAACTCCACAACAGTTTAGTGGCTTGTTGACCTAAGTTTGATTTGTGATGTATATATGAAGAGAGAGAGAGAGAGAGAGAGAGAGAGAGAGAGAGAGAGAGAGAGAGAGAGAGAGAGAGAGAGAGCACTAGTAAAGTCAGGGGGCAACTATAACGAGATAACAATAACGAGTAAAGTCCACTACAGATCAAGAAGCTTTGTTTCATAACTACCATTTTATCATTTGTTGGAACTGACTACTAATTAACTAATTATTACTTAATGCAACCATCAAGATTTCGAAACAGATATCATGAAAATGCAATTGAAACCGCTTTTGCGTGCAATTTAGCAAAGAATTCATTTTTATATGCAAACTTAATTAAAAATTGGTCTTACCGTATATTTTCAATCAGGAGAAGAAGTGTGTTGTCACTTTCCTGCCAAGGAAGATTCCAAGTGTCTAAGTTGCGTTTTTTCAAAACCCTGGTTTGTCACGGTCTGATATCACCTTCTCCTAACTTTTGAAATTAGTTTGTAATTTAGTAATTTTATACTTTCGTTTGAATTACAATTGTTTATTGAAACAAAGCAAAAAGATGTAGCAGCATGAGCCTCCCTGTTCACACACTAACCAAATTGCATTGATGTTGATACCTCAATGCAATTTGTTAACAGTTTGTATGGGGGTAGCTGGAGCTGATAATTTGTCATCTCGGTGTCTGTGGAGAACGCTCAACTGCTTGCTCCCGTCACTTCAGGCCACTGTTAGCTACTGACTGGCAGTGATCCCACTCAAGTGCGCCGCGCCGCGCCGCGTCTCTCTCTCTCTCTCTCTTTCTCTCTCTCTCTCTCTGTTGTAGTGCCGAGCGTTGGCGGATGGCACGCGCTTACTTGTTGCGGTGCATCGTTTCTTCTTTGCCGTTGCCATACCGACCGATGCTCCCTCCTTCCCTTGGCTCAACACCCTAACCGTCTGCTTACCGTATTGTTTTAACAACACCAGACAGCCGACTAGTTTGTCGACTTTGCAAAGATTTCAAAACTCTTCAAAATATAACTGATACGTAGATATTGATTTTGAGAATTCTGTATCTTTTATGCATTTTCACTTAAATCAAGACACAAATTATTATTTTTTTTGTTCATCCATTCTGTTATATATCGGGATGAAAACTTAAAGGAATAGACCAGAGAAAAACATAAGCATTTATATCACAAAACACTTAATGGGATTTACATAAATAACGTTAGTTTGTTTCAAAACCCAACAGTAGCCCCGTATCAGTGATCAGAAAATTCGATTAATGCAACCCGCACAATATTTTCATACTAATTTTTACATGTTTCTGACGTCATAAACATGAATTTTCACGCAAATTGCATACTTTACAGTTTTTTCACGCTCTCTCGAGGGGCTACATTAACATTATAGTAAAAATTATCATCAGTTTCCCATTTCGTGTTTATTCAATAAAAAGCACATGTTGATTTATGTGTTCTATGGCTTTAAGGTTTTTAGGAAGAGCAATATCCTCCGTCAGACACTTTTTTTCTTTTTCTGGGCTGTCCTGCAATTCATTGCACCCAAACGCTCTCAGCCAATCGGTGTCGAGTAGTAGTCGGGCGCTTCACCAATCGCAAATATGATGGCAAAGGTGGTACGCAAATAGGGGTCGTTGCTTCCCTGCGGTAATGGTCTCTACTCTCTCCACTAATCAAAACGCGCATAAAACATGTTGTGGATTATTTCAGTTCAGTAGTTAATCAATACAACATTTGACAGCCATCTTCAAAGTGGACGTTTGAAAATAAAGTAAGAGTAAAGGACGAAGCTGACATCATGTTACAGTACATGTATGTACTTGTGTTTAAATTTTGGTGCTTTTCACCATAATATTATACCGCGATTTAAAATATAATTGTGAGTTTGTTGACGTCCGCAAGCAAGCAGATTATGTGTGGAATAATAATGTCAAGTGACATTCCCTGAAATGGTCTTCTAATACTGGATTGCTTTGTTTGCCATTTTTGCTTCCTTCCCATCTGGGCGCGACTAAAAAATGGAA
Source organism: Ecdyonurus torrentis (assembly GCA_949318235.1). Taxonomy (NCBI): domain Eukaryota; kingdom Metazoa; phylum Arthropoda; class Insecta; order Ephemeroptera; family Heptageniidae; genus Ecdyonurus; species Ecdyonurus torrentis. Next base: position 21,253,348 of record OX439127.1, read on the forward strand.
AAGGACTAAATAAAAAGTACGTACGTACACACGCGTATGTATGTGCCTTATTACAAATATGGTCATAAAGCCAAGTTGCAGAGTGAAGTGTGAATACCTTAGCTGGTAATTTGTGTTGAGCAGGACACTGTATGGCACGCTTGCTTGCATCTCACACATAGTCTGGATTCTCTCTTCTTTATGAAACTTGTCGTCTTTTTAAAGAACTAGGTAACAAGCTATTCACTTTATCTTAAAGAAGAGTTTGATTTGACCAAAGGTTTCATTTTAACTTTTTTTTATTATTATTAATGTTTTATGATGCATTAAAAAACTAATAATAATAAAATCATAAAAGTGCTCAACAAATTGTTGTATAATTTGCTGTTGATTTTGCAGCTTAATGGAATTAAAACTATTTTTTGCTGCGTGATTTTTCCTCGAATGTAATGTGAGCTGAGCTGACACTTGTCACGCGCACACCGCTGATAAGTGTGAAAGCTTGCCTGCATGCAAAATACGCATATATAATGTAATGTCTTTACTGTTGCATTGTGAATGTTAAACAAGTCCTCCCTCCTTCGCAATCAATGCAACAGAAAACATCAGCAGTAATTAAGACTTAATACATTCGACATGTTAGCCTTGTATACGCAATTGTATATATAGCTGCTAGCTCTATAAATTATTTATACTTCATAATTATGTACTAATAATATAATACACAACTCACTTTATATTATCAATGCTGCTTCACTTTGTCTCATTCATGCAAATTAACACCGTTTTATGTATGTGTTGGGTAGAGACGAAGCAAAAAAATATCTAAGTTTCAGTATAATACCTAATAATTAGTTATTTTTTATTTGTTTATTAAATATGACGCTAGTTTTCGTGCATACATCTTCAATGCATCTCATATTGCGTCATTAATTTTACTACACCTTGTTATCTTTTCTGGAGTGGTTTACGTGATCTCTTGTTTCCGTAGGTAGACGGTTGTTATAAGAGTAAACCCATATACTAACTTGTTAACAAGTTTAAAAAAAAATTGTGTAATAATAATAGAGGTAACATTTTTCTTCGTCTTCTTCCTCTTCTTCTTCTTCTTCTTCTTTTTTTTTTTTTTTTTTTTTTTTTTTTCTTCCTTTACTTGTTTTTATCTTTTTTTCTCGTTTGTTTTTTAACAGCCCTGTATTTTAATAGAATAGTGATCATTAAAATTAAAGAGGATTGAAAGGCAGTAGTGAAAATTGTATAATGCAGTATAAAATGGTATATTGATTGCACTTATGCATCTTGTTGATCTACATTTTATTTTCTACCTTTATATTATTATGATAATTTTTTTTAAATATAAAAATCATATTGATACTCGTCTACCGTAAATTTAAAAATCAATAATATATATAAAAAAAAAATGTAATATATAAAAAGTGTATAATTTTGCTTGCATGATAAAAGAACATAACTATAATGAGATTTTGTTTGTTTTTTGTTCACAGCCGTTTATGGGCCCAAGGTATCCAGCAGGCCCTCGACCCGGAGTTAGAATGCCTCAAATAGGCAATGATTTCAATGGGGTAAGTTAATTATCTATTTCAATAAACAAAATTACTCTGTTCAGATCATTATTTAAATACTAGTTAGTTGTAAATGATTTCTTATACGTTTTAAGTAATTTTAGCGACAACCTTTGATTTTACTATAGACTCTCCTTCTTCTCTCTTAAAGAGAGAGATAGAGAGAAGAAAACCAGCAGTCGGATTGTTAGAATAGAATGATTATGTATAAATGGTAACTCTTGAATATACTGTATTTTTTTTTTTTTAACTTCCCTATAATGTTATTTATTATATTTGCTTACTGTATAGTGAATTAGCAGTTGTTAGTTGTTTTTCTTTCTATAAAGTTTCTAGGTTTAGCATCATAGTTATTTCATAGTATAGCAATGAATTTATAAATTGAATACTACTAAATTTATACTTATACTTCTTTATAATGATAATCAACTATATAGTAAATTTTGAAGCGACAGTACAGTAACTAGAAGTCTGTATCACTAAAAGGGGTAAAAAAAAAAAAAAAAAAAAAAAAAAAAAAAAAAACTTTTTTTGGGACAACAACAGTGTAAATTGAAATAGATAAATATTAAACTGGATCAGGATGTATAATGACCTGGAATTGTCAGAGTAATCCTTAAAATTACTGAAATTTTCAAAACATTATTGTTTTAATATTTTTTAAATGTTAAGGTATAAAGTTGGTTGAAAACTTAATTTTTAAAATCCTTTTGGGTAGAAATTTTCTTACTTTGCTCGAAATAATAATTTTAGATTTCTTAGTTTGTCCGAGTCAAGCTCTCAGAATAATTAGTAATCATTAATAACCAATAATAATTAAGTTACTACCTATTTCGATATGTATCAATTGTTTTATTTAAATGAGCACAAATCTTTGGTTCACTTAAATTTTATGCAAAGCAAAAAACTAAAATTAACAAAATTGGGTTTTCTAATTACTCACGTTTAAAAATTTCATCACTGCGAATATGTCTTCCATAAAGTCTCACTATTACTTTAAAAACTGCAGGAAATTATCCTTAGAATCAAAATTCAAGCTAAATTAAATTTGCAAAACTAATAGTATTGCTTGCTAAGAAGTACAATTAGATCGAAAAATGTTGAAAAATAGCAGATACAGTATAATATGTATTAATATAATAGAGGGCAAACTCTTTTAGGAAAATAGGAGTGTAAAAACTCTTCTTTTTTCTTTCTGTCGTGTCAAGTAATCATTTTTTAAAATCTCAACGTACTGGTGCAAGAAAAAAAATATGTATAATTTGCTTTTAGACTCCCATAAAAATATGAAAATAGTATAATGAAGTTTGTAGTTTTTTTTTTCATAAGGGTATCGTAATTTAAAAAAAAAAAAAAAGAAAGAAATTATTGTAGAAAAGTTGGGGAATTTTTCTATTCAATATCCCTGATTGCATGTAAAATAAAAGTCCCTTATTTTTTTATGTTTCACCAGCATTAGGTTTCACTGTTGTATTGTATATTGACCAGTGGCGGTCCTACAGGGGGGATTGAGGGGCGGATATCCCCGGGCCCACTAGGCTTGGGGGGGCCCGGAACGAGGCCTACATATGAACCAATTTAATGATTTTCTTTAGTAAAATTATCCCTAACAAATTATCCAAACAAATTTATAATATTATATATATATATATATATATATATATATATATATATATATATATAAAACTAAAGCATATAAATTTACAAATAAAATACAATATCTCTTAATTTACTATAGTAATAATTACAATTAACTTAATTCAGTATTTTTTTTAAGTTTTAAATAAGGGTTGCCCTGGTTTAAAAAGGTAAAATAAACTACTTACGAGAATTATAATGAAGACTAAAATATTTTCAGGGTGTTATTTTATTGCATTTTTATTCTAAAAGAGTGCAATGTCCTAAGTCGATACGAATGGACATTTCTAATTTTTGAGTTCATTGAGAATTTATAATTAATTTTTAAAAGTCTTAAAATGACGTTACAGTTGTTAACTTTTTCCTATGCCCGCATGAATTGCGTATCGACATTTTTCGATTTTTTTTAATAGAAATACTTAATGAACTTAAAAGTTAGAATTTTCAAATAAATCGATTCAGAACCATGTCTTCTAGAATATGGAATAAAATTTTACCCTGAAAACATTTTTAATATGTGCATTTTTTTTTTTTTTTTTTTTTTTTTTTTTGCAAGAGCACAGGGTTTATGAACAACACTTTTGTTTTGGAAATTCGAAAATAATTCTAATAAAAAAAAAAAAAAGCTTTTTGAGAATATGAAGGAAACATTTTTTCCATTAGCTTAATCTGGCTTAAATCTGCAAAGTAATAAAAAATAAGTGATTTTTCATCATGAATTTTTGTATACTTTTTTTTTTTTTTTAATATTTCACTCTAAAATAAAATTTAGCATTTCCCCCCTCTATTTAAAAAAAAAAAATCATAAAATAAAAAGAACATTATTATTTTTTTTTTCTTATCTGCACTGACAATTATACTGAATTGCCTGTAAATAGTCACGTGGTAAAAAAAATCGCGCCTGCGGCGAGCTATTGGCGCTTCGCGCATCTATTGAGGGGGCCCAGTCAGATTTCTGTCCCCGGGCCCAAAATACGTAGGACCGCCACTGATATTGACACCAGCTCGTGGTTCATATTACAATCAACAGGATTTATGTATCTGCTATTTGTAATAATTTTCTCCATATATTTATAAGCTGTGCCATTTCAATCATTTTATACTGCCGTGAGAGCTATATATTAACATTGTCACATTTTATTTTACGTGTTGAGCAATCGTTTTTTATTAAAATATATATTATAATATATTTTATATTACTGTTAGAATTTATTGTGGAAAACTGTATTAGCATATTTAAAATTGTCACTAAAAACGGATGTAGAAACGATACCCTTACTCCGAATCTGCTATGTGGTAACGGCAGTACTATAATTATGATACAGAAAAAAAAACAAAAAGTGGTAAAACATAATATTTTGTTGGACGTGTACACCAAAGTGACTTGGCAACAAAACTTACCTTCTTGAGTGGTGTGAAGTATTACCTTTGGTCTCCAGCATTATATAGCATAATAGCTTATTCAATAATCCGTAATATATGTTGGGACCTTATATAATTATAATGTAAAACATATATTAAGATTAGTAATTATGAGTTATGGTCAAGCAATGCTTTCATCTTAACGAATATTTATTTGAAATTAATAATTAATTTTAAAAAATGATTACAATAAAATAATAAAAACAGTTTTGCAAAAATAAATAAATGAATAAAAATAAACTAAACTAAAAATGGAATTGATTCAAAGGATCCAGCATTGTGATAACTAAGTGTGTATTAATTAATATTGTGCTATCATTATATAATAAAATTAGTCATCTTTTAAAAAACTTAAAAAACGCAGAGTAAAAAATACACTCGATATTTTTATATTTACGTGCCACAAATGAAATTAAAATTATAAAAAAAGAATATGATATAAAATAAAAATAAAAACTTAGAATGAAATGATTTGACACTGATCTCCAAAGGGCGATCAACACACTTATTGTAAAAGAAAAGGGCGATCTATAAATTATTTGAATGCAATATCACTTATTTTTATTTTTTAGATTGCTTTTGTTATGAAATAAAGTGCGCCGGTCACATTTCGGAGATCAACGTCAGTTTATTTTAGTATGATACTATGTATTATTAGGTTCAGATGCATGTCATTTTTTTGTAATATATATATATATATATATATATATATATATATATATATATATATATATATAATAATTAATATATATATATATATATTTGAAATTATGACATTATATTTCAGAAAGCTCTATCCTCCAGACCACAAGTTACTATTTTTTTCTTAAGTAAATTCTATCCGATTTAATTGGCAGTATAATATAATAATGCTTCTTTGTATTGCGTATTTGCGTATATGCGTATTTCTTCCACCAACCCATATTATATTAATTATAGCACGTGCAATCTATGTATTTTATTTTTAATATTTTGTATAATTTCATTTTTTATATAATGTCTGTTATAGTGGAAATAAATTAATAAATAATATTGATTTTAATGTATCGCATTAATATATTAAGTGGGTAAACGTGCGTTTCATACACGTGGTAATTTATTGACCCTAATTATATTTTCCACCACAATTTTGAGTCACACACAATGTCTTTTCTGGGCGGAGTGGGGAGTGCTAGTGACATGCTTTTGTAACCTGTCAATCAATTAATGATGCAGCCGTTAACACTTAATCATGCACTCAAACAAGTGTTTAATATTTTATTTCTATTTTGTTTACAGCCCCCCGGCCAACCCATGATGCCAAATAGCATGGACCCAACAAGACAAGGTAAGGGCATTTTTACTAATATTTCATAATTGTTGTGTTTTTTCCCCCACTACGTTTATTGTGTATTAACACGAAAATTAATGTGTGCTCGTTATTTATGCACACTTTTAACAAGTCGTTGAAAGACAGAAATGTGATTTTTTTTTTTTTTTTTTTTTTTTTTTTTTGTACGACCAGTTGTATCGCTATCGTTAGTCCCATTTTATTGTTAGTTTGATTTAAGTTTATTTTTGGCATGTCAAACAAAACGAAATTTTATTGTATTATTGGGCTTAAGCTGTATGACAGTTACTGATTGCGTGAAAGGATGAGTATTGAAGTTCATTGATTTGTTATATTTTGATTTCTCCAATTTTATGATAATGAAATTCAGCAGTAGATGAAAGAGGTCACATTTTGCAGAGCGGTTGATTCTGCATCGTGGTACCAACTGTACAGCTTGGCCTCGCATTTTTAATTTTTAATTATTTTTATTGGTGTTGGGACCACGGGTTAGGCTGCCATGCTTAAAAAGCCAAGTTTTCCTTATTATTATTATTTTAAGTTTACCTTTGTTAATAATATTGTACACATATTTTTTTCCATCCTCAGAATTTAAAAATTTTAATACCAAGCTGGGTGCCAAAATGGGACCTGGGTGCTCTTAATTTATTCTGAGTCCTCCTTTCTTGCGTTAACAATTGAAATAGTCCACTACGATGCCCGGTGTCATTTTAATCAAACATAAAAGTGGCCCATGTAAATTTAATACTTGAGTTTTGCAGTAAGATATGTGGGTGCTTGATTTTTTTTTTTTTTTTTTTTTTTTTTTTTTTTTTTTTTTATTATTATTATTTCTACATTTGGTTGGCGTGTTTGATGTAATAATGCAACTCAGGTCTTTGCAACTTAAAATGAGTTAAAGGCAGGAGCTCTTATTTTCCAAACATAATGAATTAAATAACTCCAAGTATATCTACAATAGAAAACAATTTTTGTGTCCACCCATTCACGTTTTGGAACATTTGAACGGGATAAGTTTGTCAAATCAATAATTGCCAAGTTTTAATGTATGAGAAAGGGTAAATTTAGTACCAAGAAAATGATCTCAGATGTGTTGAGGTGGCTTGTTGTTTCCACAAAGATTTCTATTTTTGATGGGGGCAGCGAATGTACCTATTATACATAACAAGTAGTGGAAAATATATAGGCGTTAAGTGTTTGGACGATGCGATGTTTCCCCGTTAATTAATTTTTTTTTAAGTGTAATCAGAGGTCAACAATTGCTTTTAATTATTATTATAATTATTAATGACTCATAGGTGGCTCGAGAATACTTCACTTTTCTAGTATTATAAAAATTTTATTTCTTGTATATTATAATATATATTTTTATTATTACTTTTTAATATACAAAATAAGTAATATATAATAAACTGATTGATTAAAATTGTTAACTTTTCAGTAATGCATTCGTTATTTAATATAAATACTTTTAATCATCTATATTAATTGAATTAATACATAATTCCTGATCATTTATTCCCTGTTGTTTTTCTTTATCTTCCTCAGGTGAAGGAGGAGAGTTTGTTGGTTGGCAAGGTAGGGAGTCGATCGTTTCTATCTTTGCTACATATATGAAATAATATATTAAATATGTATATAAATATATTATATATATTTATATATATATATAAATATATTCTGCTGTGTTTGGGTGGGGGGAGGGGTTGAGGGTACACTTAGAAAGGGCGGCACGTGTGGGGTGGGATTCTTTCACTCTAATTGTTCTTTCTGCTGCTGCCACAAGTCACTATTGTGGATGTCAAATGCATATTTTATAGAATGCTAATATTTGTAGATACATAAATGTGGCTGCAATAATGTGCTATTTTGTGTTGTTCTTGGTGTCATTCTGCTTTTTGTTGTTGTTGCATGAAAGAGAAACTATTTTCCCCTTTTTTTTTTTTTTTTTTTTTTTTAATTTTGGCTTCTTTATTAACTTTGCGTAGGAATCTCAATAGTTTTATTTTATCTATCCTTTTCTACCGATGTCGTTTTATTGTATATTATTTTTACATTATCATGTACCATTTTCATATTACTCATTTTATCCCTTTTCTAGACGCTTGAAAGTGTACGCAATTTAAACTTCCCTTAAATTTTAGTTATAATTTTTTTATTGTTCGATGTTAATGTAAGAATGAGTAGAGCATCGCCTAGTTTTTTGGCGCATGATGTGATGTATCATTATCACACTCGCCAAAGTCACAGGAATAATTGCAGGAAAGCATACGTTATTATGCTAGCATTAGCTCGTTCAATAAATTTAAAAAAAAAAAAAAAAAAGTACAAAGAAGAATAAGAAGAAAAAAAATATTATTTTATATCAATATATTTAAACTGGCTTTGAATACGAGCTCTTTTTTAATTGTTAATCGTGCAATTCCATCGCAATAATTTTATTACGATGTTTATCTGCAATCTAATGACCAATATAAATATATATAATTAACTGAGTAGTTGTTGCAACCACATGCTATTTATTGTGATATAGAAAAACGTTTGGTTTACACAAAATGTAAAAGTCAGAATTTATAATTATTGTTCCTCAAACTTATTAGGGGGAAAAAAGAGGGTACCCATAAATAAATCATTATTGAAGGATTTCGTAAGTGCGAGTAAGATTGACCAAGCATTTTACATTTATCATTTTTATCTCGGTAGCAATGAATCGCTGATATATTTTGTGTTAGCTTGAATGTTGCCATGATGCAGTGAAGCTGTACTTGCAGTCAATTTGATGACGCGTAAATATTAATTAAATTTCATGGGCCTTAACAAACTACTTTACGCAGCGTACATGGCGTTTTTAAATTACGCAATAAATTTTTTTCGTTTTAACTTATTAGCTTACTTGCGGCGTGGTACATTATTACGCAACTTTTTTTTTATCGTGAGGTTGTATCAGGCCAGTGTCAAAACTATACTTATATATCATTAAATCAATTTCAAGCATTAAAATTTGAAAACTTCTTTTATTTTTATAGATATGTCTCATTTTGCTTGTTTTCTTCGTGCATTATACTTCACAAGAGTTTTTAGTAGCTGTGAGACATCTGCGTTAATTTTTGTACATTCATTGTAAAAGCCATCGTTTTACTTATAATAATGTAAATGTCATTCGATTATAAAATCATTATTATTAGAAGCGTTATAATAATTGTTTTTTTACAGAGCATGCATTTGACAGTTTAATTAATTAGTTTTGTACAATGGCATGAGTATTAAATGTCCACTTGCACAAAGAAAGAAAGCGTGGCCAGGCCATTTCTTACTATAGCGCGAGAAAAGTGTACACTTAACCACTGCGTAATATATACTGGCTTTATATAAGTGCCGTGCTAAATAATTGTCCAAGTGAATGTAATGTACAAGTCATCTGTATTATGTTTATCCCATGTCATGCACCATTGTTTTATATTTGTAAATCTATGTAATATACACATATGTGTTTTAACACTAAGCTTCATTGTTTTCATCGATAATAATTAATATATTTCATTGCATGCTTGGCTGTTTAAAATTAATGTCTAATTTAATTGTCACCTTTTTTTTTTTTTTTTTTTTTTTTTTTTTTTTTATTGATTGAAACACAGTGTAATATTACATTTCTTTAATTTTTGTTTGTTATAAGTGTTAGTGTAGAACTTGAAAGAAAAAAAAATATAGATATAAAATAACTTTTTCTTGTGATAAAGCGTAATTATTTTATTTATTAAATGTAATTCAACTTAATAGTAGTGAAATTATTGCTATCCCTATTTGTATGTTACAATTTGTTCTGTGCGTTGATTTGGGTGTCAGTTTTAATGTTACATACTGGCAGCAGTAGAAGTAGCATGATTGATGGAAAGAGATGTCGCGCGATTAAATTGCTGTGTAGTGCACACACAGCATACTCTACAACGGACAATTTTCATATTAACTCTCCTACCTGGCTTGAAAGTCTTTATTTGACCGTGATGTTTAAGTCAAAAAAATATATATATTGCCAAGTTGTATAATTTGGAGCTTGATAAAAAATGTACACTATCAAGCTACTGTGCAGGTTGAATTGTTTAGCATATTGACTAGAAAGTGACGTACTTTACATTGGCAAGTATGCGCAGCTGGTATGATTTGTGTGCCTTGCAAATGTACTAAATCAAAGGGAAGACATTGATTAAATAGGCTGACATTGACAAAAGTCTGTCTCACTCAACATGGCTCATGGTTACAAAGTTCTCTAACTGGGGGCCACTTTTTTATGTTATTTATTTTTATTTCATACCTATTTTTATATTTACATTGGTGAAACTTGTTTTTTCTTTCTTTCTCTTGGTATATCATAAAGATTGTAAATAGCTAAAAAATAAAATTAAAATATTAAACAAAAACGTTTTAACTCTCCTTGTAGTTATGAAATGCTGAAGGTAGTCCCAATCGAGTGCTCATAAAACTTGAGTTAGATAACATTTTGTGATATAAACAAGGAATAAGAATCCCATGGCAGTTGTAGTTCCTATTACAAGGGTTCTTCAATAACTTTGCTTATTAGCTTGAATCTGGACTTAACTTGCTTGAATATATTCCTAGTTTTTAGAGCAAATTATGGACAAGTTTAGATGTTAGACCAATTATGCTATAAATACATACAAGAGCTAAAATAGGGGAATGCTATATAGTTTACTCAAGATTGCTATTGTTCTGATATTGACAAGAGATGTATGGCTTGCACACACATACATATGACAAAAGTTAAATAACATAGAGCTTTCCTGCCTTTCAAAATTACTCTTTATGAGCCTTTATCATTCTGTTCCATTGTTATCCAAGTTAAGAGCATTGATGTTGTTATTTATGACAATGCCTTTTGACCCATGTGTTGTTTCTGCATGGTACTGTAGCATGTTTAGTAAAAGCCAGGTTAGTTTGCTGATGAAAATGTTGGTGTGTTTATTTTGTTTCCTGTATATCTGTAAGCACACTTCTCTGCCTAGTACTGCAATACCTCAGTTAATTCAGTATATGTATGTTTTTTTATTTTGCAGGGCCACCAGGAATGAGCCCCATGAACCCCAGAATGAATCCTCCCAGAGGGCCAGGTATGGGTCCCATGCCTGGCTCGTATGGCCCAGGAATGCGAGGACCTCCCCCTAACAGCACCTTAGGCCCTGGTGGGCCTGGACCAGGTGGACCAGGAGGTGGTGCAGGACCCGGCATGCCACCAATGTCCATGGCTGGCCCTGGCGGCAGGCCGCAGTGGCAACCTAACACATCCACAGTAAGCAAATTGTTACTCATGTGTACCAAACACTAACTCTATGCAAGCCAAAAGTATTATATTTTTGTCAGTAAAAGACTTTTCAATGGTAAATTGTATTGTATGCAAATTGTATTTAGTCATCTGTGATAACTTCTTAGTCTTAACATGTTCCATGTACAGTTAGCTTGGTGATAAATCTAACACCAAAGACGATGCTGCTTTCTAAAGCAAAGGATAAAAATTAAAAATACTTTGTCAGGTAAATGCAGCATTGCCAAATATTCTGAAAATCATTAATAATTTTTTTTAGGAAGCGGCATCGTCTTTGATGTTTGATTTAGCTTTTATGAATTCTTAAATAATCGTTTATTTAACAAATATTTATTTGCAATGGAAAATATCTGTGGGTGACATTGCAAACTAAAGCAGCCCTGGCTATAGCCTATAAAGATTTTACTCTAATTTTGTTTCTTCTCCACAGCCTATGAATTACTCGTCTTCATCACCTGGAAATTACGGAGTAAGTATTGAACTGATGTATTATATTCATGTTCATTGTGCAAACCATTTCTACTAATCTGTACTTAACCAAAATATCAAGAAGCAAATTACATTGTTTCTCATGCTCTTCAAGCCTGTAATGTACCGTAGAACAGTAATTGAAAATGCAAGTTCCTTACTTGGAAAATAAGATGTAACTTAATCCCTATATAATCCTGAAGGATATTGTCAAGCAATTCTAACATGGAACTAATATTTCAGGCACCACCTGGTTCGACAGGACCACCTGGTCCCGGTACACCAATCATGCCCAGCCCACAAGGTGAGTCTTGCTGCACTCAATGTCTGCCTGGACGTTAAATGTGCTCCCCCCCCCCCCCCCCCCCACTCCCAACCTCAATAGTCTGCAACCAACCTATCATCTCCTTCTCCCAAGTCTTTTTTTACATATAAATCTCTATTTGGATATGTTTTTATGTGTTGTATATATCTGTGTCTTTTTTTTTTTTTCCCCACATAACACCAGCATCCCATTGAGTAACAATAATAAATCAACTGAGTTATATTTAACTGATAAGTAATAATTGAGTGTTGTCTCTATCATGTGTTGCATTATGACATTTGACCTCTATATAACATTCTACTGATACGACTAAAGGATTAACAGTGACAAGATAACTACGTAAATTACATAAGCTAATAACTCAGCATTTTTAAGTGGCAGAGTTTGTTGGACTGTGATTATATATATATATATATATATATATATATATATATATATATATATATATATATATATATATATATATATATATATATATATATATATATATAGCTATATATATATATAGCCTCCGCGTCAAAAGCGAGCATCTACACTTTTCAGATTTCCGAAAAAACGACTATCTACACTTTCCTAGCTGCGCTGTAACTCGACTTCCGGCCATAAGCTTAACATTGCAGATGCTCGGCGGCGGAAAGTGTAGATAGTCGTTTTGTCGGAAATCTGGAAAGTGCAGATGCTCGCTTTTGACGTGGAGGCATCGATCTATATAATATATAAATTACCATAGTACCGGTAGTTTGCTTGCTCCTGTTGTTGTTTGTATATAAACCCCAGACCATACCTGTTGATTGTTGTTGTATAAGCTTTTGTACTGTTCAGTTTTGCATGGACCCTTACTCCAACCCCATCAGTGTGACTGCAAGGTGTGGTGGCACGAACTTGGTGAAAATTGGGGGGAGGGGGGGGGGAGAAAATAAAATATGTATGAATGAGTGTGACTTCCTGTTATTGATTTTTTTTAATTAATATTTGTATGGATATTTAAATTTTTAAGGCTTTGGGTTACATTATTTGTTATCATTATTATTTTCTAAGGCTTTAGCACTGATGTTGATTTCTTTCTAGGTTCCGTGGGCCCCTATTCCCCCGCTAGTCACAGAATGCCCACTCCCAGTCCTGTCACAAGGCAAGGTGAATACTGTTCCAAAACAAAACAAATTTGCTCTACCCAAGTAGGACAAAAACCAAACTTACGTGACCTGCCCTTACTTACATACATTCTTGTACTTACAAACTATATATCGATCTTTTCGCGTCAAGATGAAGCTTGTACACTTTACAAATTTCCGAAGAATGAACGATCTACACTTTACAAATTCACGGCTACCTGAAGCTTCTGCTATATAAAACAAGTAGGTGAAGCTCCAGGTAGCCGCAAATTTGTAAAGTGTAGATCGTTCACTCTTCGGAAATTTGTAAAGTGTAGTAGCTTCATCTTGACGCAAGAAGATCGATATATAAATATTTTTTATTATTATTTTTTATTTCCGCTAATTGCAAATAGACGCTGCCACTTGGCAATGCTAGTTGTTAATTCAAAGTTGCCTTTGCAGCAGCAGCATCTTTGTTATTATTTCATTTTACTTTGTTGTACATTGGGTTGTGTGGATGCACACACACACATACACTTTTTTTTTATTATTATTATTATTTATTTATTTACACTGTTGCTTCCAATATGTTTAGTTTTATGTGCTCCAGTGGGTAGGGCACTTCATGTAAGGATGTTCTTTTTCTTGTTGCTTTTGTGTTTTCTTGACTATCTGTCATGTTTCTCTTAGATATCAATATTTTCTGTTCTTATAAAATAAAAATACAAATTAATAATATTTAGGTTTAAAAAATATATCTATATTATACGCTGTGTATTTGTAATACTAAACCTTAAGTGGGATAAATATTTGTTTTAAACATTCTAATTATTCAATCATTTTGTAAATTCAATAAGTGTTGTTAGTGTTAATTTTATGCATTATTTTGACTCAACTAATGGAATGTTATCCACTTTCTTTCCAGATTCATCGAATTCTGGAGGTGAAAATATGTACACCATGATGAAGCCTGTACCTGGGGGCAACATGCCTGGTGTAAGTTGAATTACTTTACTTTATGTTACCTACCTTTTGTGGTGAACTCTCCATATCTCGGTTAAGTGTGTTCTTAATAAAGGAATGTGTATTGTTCTAGCATTAACAGTTGTATTTTTTTTGTGTATTTCAGGAATTCCCAATGGGTGGGGGTCCTGAAGGAGGACCAATGGGTCCCATGGGTCCCAGCACAATGGGCCCTGTGTTGAATGGTGATGGAATGGAGGGGATGAAAAACTCTCCAGCCAATGGAGGACCGGGAACTCCTCGAGAAGACAGTGGGAGTGGGATGGGAGACTACAACTTGGGGGGCTTTGGGGGACCGGGGGAAAATGTGAGTATAAACTCCAGCGGGAGCTACTTTTCTGAATCATAGTCCTGCCAGTGTGTGGACGCGAGGGTTAATACATTATATAAATCAGTGTAGAAACCATGGATACTTTCTTTGCTTTGTACTTAAACAAACAAACACAAAAAATAAAAAAAATAATAATAATATTACAAACTATAATAATACTCACAGTTGGATCCTATCTCATTATATATGGGACAGTTCACTTAATTAACTTGAAATTTATATATTTAAACATAAAATTATTGAATGTCCATATAAATGTGTGGTTAGGCCTATGTATATTTTACAAAGATAACTCACAAATACTCTCAGTTTTGGAAGTGTAGCACAATTCTGGAGGTGGGCTGGGTACTTAAGTGTAAGCACCATTGTAATATAAGTTTTTATATATATATATATATAATTTATGTTGGTGCACAGTAGCATTAGTTAATTCTGCATTATAAATCTTTATACATATATATTGTTTTAAAACTTGTTCTTTTAGACTTTTTTTTTTTTTTTTTTTTTTTTTTTTCTTCAAACTAAGATATATTTAATTTGAGCATCAACTATGACATAACTTTTTAAGATTAATATAATTGTTTGATATTAAAAATTTTATAAGTAAATAAGAGAGAGAAAAAAAAAGAATAAGTGAAAATTCGTGGGCTTTTTTGAGCACTGATAGGTTGTGCTGCAAGCTTGTCTTGTTTGGCATTCCACATGCATCTGTATAAACAAGTTGTTGCTACCGCTGCTAAGTGCACTATTAGAAAGGTTGTGTGTGCTATGCAGAATGAGGGCTCAGAACAGTTTTATAACTTATATTATCATTATTATTGTTTCTCTTTATTATTTATTCCCTTCATGCAAACTAGAGGCACACACCAATCACGTGGTTGTGACTCTATTGTTTTTGTAGAAAGGGGAGTAGGGAGGATGCCTTTCTTTTGTGCTCTTAACTTGTACAAAAAAAGAAAAAAAATACTTGAAATATTTTTGTTTTCAGTGCTTTTAAACTTTTCTGCCATATGGGCACATCCAAATATGTTTTGCTTGCATGAGTGCACCATTTGGAAAGTGTAGTTGTGAAAATGTAAAAAAAAAAAAAAAGAAAAAAAAAATACAACTGGTGGAACCCATTAAAAGCTCTTTGTATGCCTCACAAGATTATTATATCATGTTATGCACTCGACATGTATTTTTTTGTTAATTTTTTTTATATATATGCATAGAATTATTCTGGAGTTATATGAAAACTGCAGATGATGAACAACTCTTTACTACCCTCCCTGCTGCCTTTGTCACAAAATTAACATGTCCGTCACACTCACATGATGGAAGGGTGTGTTGCATGAATAAATTTTCATAAATTTTTAATATAAAAAAATTTTGGTTCGTAGAAAGTCTCGTTTTATTTTATTACTTAATTATTATTATTTTTAAATCGATTGGTGAATTTTCTTGAAAAAGCACCCAAAGTCATTGAAGGATTAGAATTGGGGAAATTAATTAGATAAAAAAGTTATTAGAAAAAATAGTATCCAAATTTGATTTGAGTAAAAAAGAAATAATAATAATAAAAGAAAGAAAGAAAGAAAAAAAGAAAGAAAAGAAAGAAAAAAATAATAATAATAAGAAAGAAAAAATTCCGTTTATATTTTCAAAAAATAAAAGAAAGGAAAAGAAAAAATATATAAAAGAAAAAAAGTAGGAAGTTTAGACTTTGCAGTGAACACTTTCTTCCTTCCAGGACCAAACTGAATCAGCAGCCATTCTGAAAATTAAGGAAAGCATGCAGGAAGAAGCCAAGAGGTTTGAAAAAGACTCCGACCATCCGGATTTTTTCATGCAATAACACCCGCCGCACCTTCCTCGACCCTAGTTACCTCCATGTACATCCTCCCTAAACCTCATAAGCGAGAACCAGAGTTAAATACCATCATCGTTGTAAATCAAATTGCAGCCTGATAGCCCGAGCAAAGTAGCTAGTTAATACTAGCATTAAAATATTCTGTGACATATTGTGCAATTTGGTGAAACTAATTGGCTAGTCAAATTATTCACTGCACAAGATTCACTATACAATTTCAAAAATAAATAAATTAAAACATATGGATGGTGAAATAAATATTTATAAATTAATAAATTACATTTTTATACTGATAATTAACTATTAAATAATAAAAATTGTTTTAAAAGAAAAATAATAAACATCCATTTGATCTCGTCCTAAATGACTTAGAAAACACAAATGTTCCTATGTATTCTATCAGGCCAGCAATTTGATTGGTTTACAAATATATATATAAATATATATTATTATATATGTGTGAGTGACAGATGAATGCCTTACAAAGTGGTTTGAAGTGACTGAATATTCAGTGCAATTTAATCTCATTCAGTCTTTAGAAAATAAGTGTTACTTAGATAGACAAAAATAATAATAATAAAAAAAAAAATACACATGCAGTACTGTTTTAAAGTACTTTTATGTGGGGGACAAATTTTAAGAAAAAAAAATACATTATTAGAATTTAAAAAAAAAAAAAAAAAAAAAAAATCACGTACATGAGTAAGATAAATCACAAGAAAAAGTTACAAAGTTTTTAAAAAATTATATATATATATATGCCATAAATATATATGAAAAAATACAAAAAAATAATAATAATAATAATAAGCAGACTACTTATTACAAGGAGCTTACTTGCCCATGTAAAGGAATCAAAAAGTTGTAGGCAACAAAGTATAGGTAGTATGTGAGCGCATAGCCTCTTACAAAAAAAAAATTTAATTAATTAATTATGATAATAAATTTAATAATGTACAGAATAACATTTGAAACATTCTGTGCTTGATATCAAATTCATTTTTGCAAACATTTTTTGAGAGATTGGCTATGCAGCCTACTGCAGCATGCATTCTTGCTCCATGTACCACAATCCACACTTGATAACATGCCCCATTTGAACCCTCGCAATCTCTCACATGGGGTTCAAATGATATTTTCATCCAATTTTATATCTAATTTATATATATGTATATATATATATTTATATATATATATATATAAATAAAGCATTAATATAATAAAAAAAAAACAAAAAAAAAAGGATAATAATATTAATCTTGAATTGATATTTCTATCTGTTAAAAAAAATCATTCATTGCCATCACGTTTCAAACTTTTCTTATTTATATCTCCATGTTACCGACAAACTGTCGTGGAACTTTTTATGAGTGTACTTTTTAATGTAAAATCCTTCTGTCCTAATTCTGTCTTTCCCCTAAATGTATATATAAAAAAAATCATTGAATTAAATTGGGACACACTATATTTAGGAGACAAATCTAGCTATTTCTCTATGTAACAAAAAAGAAATGTGTTTTTGAAACAAAGAGATGGAATCCAGTAACTCCGTTGATTGTAAGGAGTAACTAACCAGAGTAATTTCATATATTTTTTTCTCTCAAAGAGGTGCCTCCCTTCTCCTCTCCTAACCTTGTTTATTTTTGGCGTGCTGTTGTTTGTAGGGATGACATCTGAATTTGCACAATGTTTTGTTTCAAGTGAAATGCTGCTCTGTTGTCCTACGCAATTGTCACTTCATTGCTGTCTTGTCTAACAGTTTGAGGGAAGTGGGGAGGGACGTTGAACACTCGAGTTTGGTGTATGAAATACCTAGGAGACCTTTTTTTTATATATATATATATATATATTATTATTATTTATATACAAGGTTAGTAAAGAGTTCAAGTGTTTTGAAGTCAGTTCAGCTTCTCTTCAACATTTTGCACTTATTATAATCAAGACAAAGTTGTTTACTTTAGTATAATGTACAGTATTGTTATTTAAGGAGGGAGGGACATACTTGTTTGGATTAAATACAAGTTCACATAAAGTGCATTATAGAAACTGGAATATAATTCATTGCTCAGGAGATATTCTACTTTTTTTCTCCTTGGCATATTTGCCTTAAAGTAATGTACATAAAAGTGTAATTAAATGTGTACATAGTTTTCTTTTAAGTAGGTAGCTAAGCCCGGTGCATAAATATTAATCTCGCTGGTCTTTTTTAAAAATTAATTTATCTTTAATAAAATAAAAAGCTTTAAGTAAACTGGCTGTGATTCAAGACCGCAGATAAAGTGACAATATTAATTTATATAGAATGGGGTGGATGGGTTTTTAAAATTACATCTTTTTGGATGTTTTAATTGTCATAATAATATAATTAATACAGTAATAATGTGTAACATTTTTACTTTTTAACTTTGACACAATCTCCATTGGCTGTGAGCTCCTTTGACTTGCCACGATGTTGTTAATACAAACAGTACCTTTGCTTTTTCTTTATTATTATTATTATTATTATTATTAATACTACTACTACTATTCATTTTGACTTCCCCTTGACTGTATGTGTAATTATTGAGCAGTAAATAAAGAATAACTTACTTGAAAAGTAAGTCAAGTGTGCAAGAGGATATCAATATCCCTTCGTTTATCAACTTTTCGCCAAATTCCTAATTATATACCCAAGGGGAAGGACAGGAATGCAGTTAAATTGTAAGGTATCTTGGTAAAATATATTTATTTTTTATTTACATAAGTATTTGTTAATTTATATTTCTATATATTATTATGTATATATCTATATAATATATATCTATAAGAAAGTTTCACTACAGATTTTTTTAGGGGCACATTCCTGGCCTTCAGCCTTGTTTCACTTGCATTTAATCATGATCTATTTTTAAATTAGATCATGCCATAAATAAGTAAAAAAAAAAATGTAAATAATAATATATGTAAATTGTGACAATGTTTTCAAAAAACAATGAAAAAAAGAAAGAATATGAGAAAGAAATATTATTATTATTATTATTCCTCTATGTTTGGAGTGCAAGTCTTTTAAGAAAAAATGTGTAAATATTTTATGTTTCTTCGTAGATATCAGCCTAGACCCACAGCAATTGTAAACTTCCTGCCATAAGGCTGTCGTGGGCTGTATAGGAAATATTCCTTTCATTTTAGAGAAAATAAAAATAATAAAAATTAAAAAATAATAATAATAATTAAAAATAAAATCAATATTTGAGCACCATTACAGCAGTTTACAAACTCGTGTCTTGCCATATCAAACTCTGACAACCAATTGATAATGTATAATATAATACTTTTTTTTTTTTTTTTTTTTCTCTCCCTTTATCTTTTAATCATCAAATACTTGTAACTTGTGAGTTAAATTAAATTACAAGTCTGTTCAACAGTTTTTTTTTTTTTTTTTTTTTTTCTTCCAAGAATATTTTTCATAAATAACCTCATTCCTCATAAAACAGTAACAAAAAATAATAATAAAAATTAAAACTTAAAAAAAAAAAAGAGTCAACAAGGCTGGTATGATTCAGGTTAATTAGATATAGTATGACTATATTTTAATTATGGTCGAGCAATCTTACATAATACACCAAACGTAAAAACTGCTATGTATTGCATTGAAAAATATATACATGGGTGTTAATTAAAATTAACCCTATAAATGAAAATATTTTTTTGTGAATTTGATATAGTGTGACTATATATTTTAATTTTGGTCAGTATAATAATGTGTGTCTGGCCAAGCTAATAATAATAATAATACTCCATATAATAAGCTGCGCTCAAGCATGAAAAGAAAAAAAAATGTTAATTACTTCTAGTAAATTTTTAATTTTTTTTAATATGTATTCATATTATTATAAATGTGGCCCATTATTAGGGTGCCTTGACCATTATTAATATTAAGAATCTTCATCGATTCTGGATTCTCGCTTTATTGCATATATATAATAGGCCTATATATAGAGCATTTACAATTATCAATATTTATATAATTTTTTTTCTTGGCATATTATTATTATTATTTCTCTTTGTTATCTCTTCCAATGAAATTGATTCCACCCTTTCCTTCCACCACCTTAGTAACCTATACCTTTTCTTTTTATTATTATTTTACTTTATTATTATTTTTCAAAACAAAAATAAAGATACTGCAGCAAGAAATATATTATGTGCATGTCGTGTTGCATCCATTGATTTATTAAAAATGTTGTGGGGAAGGCTGTTACTGCCCAATTGTATAATGTCCATAAAAACCTTTAGCAAAAGTGACAAATGGTAAAAACTCAGTGATCAATTTCTTTCTTGTACAATTGTATCTACATTATTCATTAGATATTTCAATTTGATTATTCCTGCCCTTGTCAGTCTCCATACAACCATTTTTTTTTTTTTTCTTTTTTTTTTTTTTTTTTTTTTGGCATCTCATACCATTTTTGTTGATGGAGTAGACCTAGGTCAAGAAACCATTGTGTAAAGTAGTCTTATAGATCAACAAAAAAGTATTATAATATGTGTAGCAATTTTGAGTAAAAATAAGGCTGGTGCAAAAAAATATATAATAAATTTCTTTTTAATTTCATGTCATTATGTAGGTGATGGATTCACAAGTTGAATAATGGTTCAAAAGATAAATTGTCTTATCATTTTCATTGCATTGTTTAAAATGCTTTAATTGTGTGTTCGTAATACTTGTGAGTCCATACACTGATTCATACCCTAGCAGTATTATATTATGATAAGGTGTTCAGGGGCTTTCAGGGTAGGATTGGCCAATAGTTTGGTAAATGTTGACTGGCCCCTTGAAGGGCAGTTACACCCCCAAAAGTGGGTATAACTGGTCCAAAGTAGCCGCCATGACCTAAATAGCCAACTGGCCTTGCAACTAGCCAATCCGACCCTGGGGGCTTGATATATTAATTAAAGTAAGAGCTCTTAATATGCATTCCTCATTGAAAATGATTATATTATATCCGATAGAATAATTATCTCAAAAAGAGTCAGTAACATGATAAGCATTGTTAGATTTCATTTATTGTAAATTCTTATTTAATAGTTACTGTAAAATTCAAATTTATTTACAGTACTTGTTATGCTTTTGAGTGAACATAAATTTTATTATCAAAATCATTATAATTATGCTTACTAAGGGCTTCATTTTTTTATTATTATTATTATTTTACTTATTCATTTGTATCTTGATTAAATGATAATGTTAGTACCTCAATTGCAGTTAGGTTAATTTTAAGAAAGGTTGATTCACATAGGATTAAGTACGTGTGAGGGTGCCGTGGAGATGCAGAAAAAACTACTCAACGTGGGACCTGAGGCTGGCTACTGATATCAGCTACCAAGTGTGTCTTTCTAATAGTATTCACATCATAATAAGTACACAATGTTTACTTTAGCATCTATGGGTTCATATAGTGATTTACGTTTAGGTAATGAATTGATAGTATCTGAAACGTTAGCACTGTTAAACCCAATAGTTTAAAAAAATTGCAAAAATTAGACTTTTTTGTTCCTTTATATACATCAGTTTTAGTTCTTCACTAAAAGAAGGATCACTTTCTACCCTCCACCAATACTAGGTTTGTATGTGTGTATGTACATAAATATTTTAGAGAGAGAGTAACATTTCTCACGTGAAAATTATTATTAATATGCAATTAAAGCAAACTATATACTATTATATCTATTTCCTAAGGAATAGAATATTAAAAAAAAAAAAGTAATTAGTGGGAAATAACAAAGAAAATTGCAATTTGAAATATTTTTATATATATCATAGCTGCTTCAAATAACAGGAACTCTTTATAACAATATACTATCAAATAAAAAGCAAGTTTAGGCAGTTTACAGTAGTACAAAGCAAGTAAGTGTAGATGTACATAATAGACTATGTAATAATAAAACAATCTGGATAAATATATGGCACAACTTAATAAATATTACAATTTGAGTATTTTTTTATCATAAAATGCTTTGATAAATTGATAATAACTATAAATAATAACAACGACCCATTGTTTAACTTTTTTAAGCAAGGAAGACACAGTTTGGAAGACATTACTTTTTTGAGCCTTTTCTTTTCCCATTATTTTAACATGTATACTTACTGTAAGTATTAGTTTCTTTTTTTTTTTTTTTTTTTTTTTTCTATATCTATACCAATTAACATCAAGTTAGTATCTACACATGTTGAACATGTAATAACTGTATAATTAAAACTAGAAATACAGACTAAATTAAAAAGTTACACAACATATAGACAGGACATCTTTCTCTGCTTATTGACACCTGTATAAATCTATAGACACAAAATAACAAAAAATATAATGATACCAAATTATATCAACCATACATTACTGTAGCTAAGTGGATTCCAAGCCAATTGATACAAATATACATCTACATAGCCCATACTGTTATGGCAGGATTCAACTAAGCTTTTTATTTTAAAAATCATCCAAATATTTGTCTACCGTAAGTTTATAAAGCTCTTGGTTTGACAGAAAGAGAAGATAAAGCTCAGGTTCATTTATGATACATCCCTTTTAGAGTAAGCTTAACAGTATGTACTTCTCATTGAACTTGCTTCGTGTAGAATTATAATTCACATACTCCCTTTTACACAAAGTAATGCATACCGGTAGGTTCTTTTAATTTAAAGGGTTCCTGGCGTCCTAAAATCAAATCAAAAAGGTAAAAATGATGAGATGTGCCAATTATTGATACACATATTATATCCTTCAACCCTTCTGTAGCCTCATAAACTTAGGTTAAAAAACTGTTAAGTAGGCAAGTTTAGGAATTCATGACATCAACAATTCCGGGTCTACAAAAGAAAGAGTAGCGCGGATTACCTACTATACAAGTTTTCTCCGCAGTTTGTGAGAGTACTTAAGGGTTAAGACACAAAATATGTGAATTTATGATATTTCTATCTCATGATTTATCATTGAGAGCAAATTTGTTTTTGAGGCCAGGGGTTCTTTAAGCAGCTCTCAACTATGTACTTCAGACCACAATGTTTTAGGCCGGCCTCTTCCTCTCCTCCCAACCAATCTGCTGAGTTTTATATTTTATATTACAGGCATGACAAATTTTTGGGTGACAATTTGACAATTTAACTGTGAATGTGAACCCTGCATTAGGAATGTATTTTATTGTATGTTGAAAGTGTTCATAACACTACTTGTTAGAATTCATATTATAATACAAGTGTCTTTACGAGTTTAGCAATTGTAGCAACATAATGGCAAGGTATACTAAATCACTAAATAACAAATAAATTCAATACATAATTGTACGTAACATCGCAAGGTCCATATATAAGATGTTAAATGCTCCGGTAAAAGTTTTGGCCAAGGTCGCGCAGCTTAAAGGAATTCACCAAAGACGTCATATCACCAGGTGTATTTTTATTCACCTTATCAGTGACGTAACTGGTGAACGGCATTGTATTGGCTTAGAATCAAGTACATCCATCACAAAATAAAATCAACTGCGCGAGTTTTGTGCTGCGCTCAACCTCTTTATTATATGGACCTTGGTAACATCGTAAAAATAGCAGATATATTGAAAAGTGTGCAAGTTTAAAATTTAATTTAACAAAGCTCAATAATTCTTTTTTTAATTATAATTGAATTAATATTCATAAATATTATTTATACATAGTCATATACATTTTAAGTAGTATTTATAGCTTAATCATGCACATGCTTTTCTGGTATTTCTTAAGTCTAACAAAAATAGCAATACCTACAGCTTTAGTAATACAAAAATTAACAATAAGCATAAAATAATATGTTTTGGAAATGTAAATATCAATAGCAATAAATTGAAATTCTTCATTTCAACATAAATAATTAAAGACAAATTTGTGTAGTTAAATTCTCAGGTGCTTTGGCTTTACTTTGTGAAGTTGTTTATTTAAATTAAAAGGATATATTTATTATATATATATAGACTTGGTTGTAGATTACTGCAGTCATGTTTACAGATTTCCAAAACAAAGGTATTTCACATACGTATATTCTTCAATACCATAGTGTGAACCTTCTCGACCTATACCAGATTCTTTGATGCCTCCGAATGCTGCTTCTGGAGTAGAAATAATACCCTCATTGATTCCAACCATACCAGTTTCCAGGCGTTTGCCAACTCTCCACACTTGTTGCAAGTCATTGCTGTAGAAATAGCCAGCTAAACCTGATCTTGAGCTGTTTGCTATTGCAAGTACCTCATCCTCAGTGCGGAATCTGTGTAGAAAGAAAAAAAATGAGATGATGGTAAACCATGAAATTAAATAATTTATTAAAAAAAAATGAAGGAGGATAACAGATAGATTTGAAGAATTGGGGAAATGAGATGTTAATTGACATATGCTTTGCATTTGAGAGAAAATATTCTAGCCCAGTCCGAAATTAAACCCAAAAAGTGTTTATGGTTGTATGTATAATTTAGCAAGCTCATTATTACCTATGCTCAAACTTGGCACACAATGAATATAATGATTTACAAATTGTTCTCTGAAACTACTTTAATCTAGTATTCACTTCAAATAGTGAACTCATAGTATTACTTTTACATTACATTAAAATGCAATATTAAAATTTGAGAATGTAAAGCTGGAAAAAAACATGTTCTTTTTATTAGCTAAATCAATTAGTATTGTTATGAAAAATTTATATTCACAAAAGAAAAAGTTCTCAAAAAATTATTTAGCCTTGTTTTTCCCTCTTCTATTTGGTATGATTTCTTTCTAAAGAGGGAAATGGTTGTCGGCACCATAGCAAAAACAAAGGTTTTTCAGCAAGTTTGAACTTTATAACTGGAGAACTATTGGTCATCTCATAGTGACACTTAACCAAAATATAAATTAGTTATCTAGTAATAAAATGGCAGAGTGAGCACAATAAATTTTGAAAATAAATGCACTAATTAAGGTATTAAAAAATATCATTAATTCAAGAAAATCTCCCACCTCTTCTTACAATACCAACTAGGGTGAAAGATGAGATGAAGGGTGGGAGAAATAAGAAGATAAATGAGCACACATGTGTGAGCGCGCCACGGTCTTGTGTCTTCCGCAGGGTGCCGCTTTGTGTCTTGAAAGAGAAAGTAAATTTTCATCCCCAATGTAAGAATGCATGTAAGGTTTATTTTATATATTATTTTTCTATAAAAATGATCCATGCGTGGTTTTCAAGTTAAAATTTTGAGATATAAGACAAACAAGACAAATTACCCTCCCACGATATGTTTTTCCATATTTATATAAGTTATGCTTGTAAGCTCAATTATCCGTGACCAACCTGCAGCAGGGGGTAAAAGTTCACTTAAAAGCAAAATTCTGTTTCCCTCTTTCGCTGAATCAAATGATATCATAAAATGTGTTTAAATATTTTTTTGAGAAATTTTTCTTTTGTGAATATAAAACTTTCATAACAATACCAATTGATTTAGCTAATAAAAACAACATGGTTTTTTCCAACTGTAAGTTCAATCATTTCAGCATGCATTCACCATCCCATTTGTTTTGTAGTGCTGCAACATCAGTTAATCTTATTATATCAACTGACTTTTATAACATAGTTCAACAGAAAGGGACAATCAAGGCATGCCTTAAGGATAACACTGAAACTGCTATGAGCTACTATATACTTGAGAAAATTATAGACAAAAACTTTGTTCTTACTTGAGACATACAGCAACAGGACCAAAGATTTCTTCATGATACAAATTCATATTGTCATTCACATTGGTAAGAAGAGTGGGCTCATAAAAAAGATCTCCCACATCTGAAGCTGGTTTGCCTCCCAAATGAACTTTAGCTCCCTTCTTAATAGCATCTTGGACTAAATTATTCACCTAAAATACAAACATTAAATTTGTAAAATAAATTAAGAATAGAAACTATACTAAAGAGAGATTAGAGCGTGTTGAATTGAAAATTAATAAAAATGCAAAGATTCTCTAATTTATATACTTCATTGGGACATGAGATCAAATTTTCTAGTGTAGATGAGTACTGGAAATGTTTTACTTTTTAAATGGATGTTAAAAGGATAGGGATAATGTTCTGATACTCAGGTTCTCACACTAATGTACATCAAAAGCGCAACATTAAGAAGCAGCATCAGACATACTCATGCCCGAAAAGGCCAGTTTTGTCCTATCTCTATTTGGTATCCCTATCCTTTTAACGTCTATTTAAATATTAAATAATATCGTCCATGCTAGAACATTTGATCCCATGTCCCAATTAACTGTATAAATTAGAGAATCGTTACATTTTATTAATTTTCAATTCAATTCATATCTCTCTATTTTTAAAATTTTACATCATTACATCGTCATTGAAGACTTGTAATGCAAGAAAAAAAAAAGTACCTTCGTTGCCTGCCCAGCATTAATGAGAGGACCTTGAGTAACATTTGGTTTTGATCCATCTCCAAGAACAAGTCCTTTCATTGCAACTTCTAGCTTGCTAACAAAGGTATCGAAAACATCCTCTTGAATGAAAAAGCGATTAGCACTCACACATGTCTGAAACAATTATGAAAGTCATACATTTGGTTAAATATTACTCTCACATCACTTATCATAATATTTAAGTAATGAAATTACCTGTCCACAGTTTCTAAATTTGGAAGCCATTGCACCCTGAACAGCTTTGTCAATATCAGCAGAACTAAATACAATAAATGGTGCATTGCCACCTAATTCCAATGACAAACGTTTCACACCTACAGCACACTGTTCATATAGTAGTTTACCAATATTTGTGGATCCTATGAATAAAGAGAAATATAAACTTAATAATACATGTTATTTAAATATAATATATAGGTATTTAAGTATTTCTGTTAATTATCTTGATTTGATATTATACACAATGGATGAATGATAATTACCTGTGAATGAGACCCCAGCAATCATGGGACTTGTACAGAGTAGTTTTCCAACTTGTGGTGCCTGTTGTCTGCTACTTGTCACCACGTTAAATACTCCACGTGGGATGCCAGCTTGATGTGCAAGTTCTGCCAGTGCTAACGCTGTTAGAGGTGTGTCTTCAGCAGGCTTCACTACACAAGTGCAGCCAGCAGCGAGAGCAGCTCCTGCTTTCCGAGTAATCATAGCCACTGGGAAGTTCCACTATAAACACATTTTAAAATACATAAACAATAATAATTTATTTTTTTATGCATATTTAAAAAAAAATGTATAAAAGGAAAGGATGGTACCATATACTGATTCATACCCTAGCAGTATTATATTATGATAAGGTGTTCAGGGGCTTTCAGGGTAGGATTCGCCATAAGATTAGATTGGTGAATGTTGACTGGCCCCTTGAAGGGCAGTTACGCCCCCAAAAGTGGGTATAACTGGTCCAAAGTGGAATACAGCAAGCATCTAACCATGTTGATGTTCATAAGATCTAAATGACACCTTGGTTTTAAGAGTGTACGTAATAATCTTAGAGTGACTGACAGAAGAGGAGGCTGTCGTCTTCAACACATTATGTAACCAAAGTAAATATTTGCATTAAATGTGCCATCAACATCTTCTCCAAGCTACACATATCATTATGGTAAGGCACTTTTGTTTTTCCAATTATTTCCTTAAATAGCATCAACCAAATCAAAATGGTTTCACATTTCCTTCAAATCAATAATACGCATAATTTTGATAGAACTCTAGGAATACTAAAGATGTGCAGCATTTTAATAAGCTATTTTTAATTTTTTAAGCCTAATATGTATTTTTTAACCTATTAGTTGTTGAATTTTACTTACAGGCGTAATTAAAGCAGCAACTCCAATAGGTTTCTTAATCAGCAGCATTTCTTTGCTGGGAATTGGGCTTGAAACAACTTCTCCCTGAAAGTCAATCATATCGTTATTTTTGTTGTCCTAAAGTGGGCAAGGGATAAAAATAATACAATATACAAAAAATAATTTTAATAAACATGTTAATCTTCTTGCATCAAAATGAAATTTACAAAGAAGGAATGATTTACACTTTACAAAGCCATGGCTACCTGGAGCTTCTGCTATAAAACAGTTGTGAATTTGCCAGGTATTCACATATTTGTAAAGTGTAGATCAGCCATTCTTTAAAAATTTGTTAATAGAAGCTTCAATTTGATGCGAGAATATTGATATTTACTTCTATACAGTATAGCATGGTAACAGGGTGGTAATGAAACTTAAAAACACCATAAGTGTGAAGCACTGTTACATATTGTCTGTTTAAAGTAAATTATCATAAAGCTGGATTCACAATATTCACATATTCTGATTTTTGCACATTGCACAATAAAATTTAACAATACATTTTCATAATTGAATTTAGTTATGCAAATTCAAATTAGTTCTTTGTTTAACAACAGAGCAAGTCCGATACACTGAATATAATAGAGTACAAAACAATACAAAAACCTTAAGCCCGAAAGGAATACAAATAGTATTAGAGTATTATAACATTTTTTTAAAAATGATTGAAAAATCAAGTAAGTGAAAAAGTACTAAAATAGCACATTGTTTAGATTGTGCCTAAACATAGTCAGTGACATATTTAAGGAATCCAAATCACAAGTACACGCACAGTTAACAATATTTGAAAAATTGTGTTGCACTCTGTTGCTAAAAGTGTAATGAGCAATGTTGATACTGTACTTCAGTAGTTGGGCTTGACTAACTTGAGTGTTCTGCTAATACAAGATGGTGCTTTAAAATCAATAGCCTTAAGTATCTGTGATGCATCAACCATGTTATTAAGCAATTTATAGACAAACAAATAATTATTGATTCAGAGCGCACTTCAAGCAAATGAACACCTGCCACATCAGTACTGTCAAGAGAGTTGTGTTGGACTCACATGGATCCGACGAGCTTCTTCCGAGAACCATTCGATGAAACCACTTCCATAAGCCATCTCTCCAGCTGCCTCAGCAAGAGGTTTGCCAGACTCGGCTGTCATTATACGAGCAATCTCGTCTTTGTGTTCCACAAGCAAGGTGTACCAGTTGCGTAATAATGTTGCACGGTCCTAGCCAAATTAATAAAATATTTTAATCATTATGTAAATACATAAATAATAAACTGAAATGACTCTTAATATAATCATCATTTTAGGGTTCAAAACAAAAGTTGACGATTTTCTACATATAACCCAACATGGTTTTAACTTAATTATCAGGTATGGTAGAGGGGCCAGTTTTCGGCACCTTAATAGTTTTTGGCACCCCAACTTTAACATATTTTTTACTCCAAGGGTATACAATTCCAAGAGCTGAAGATTTTTTGTGATATTAAGATTTACCACCCCCACCTCCTTAATTTTTCTCTAATCTCAACTGTAGGTGGTTTTCCCACTAAAAAATAAACTGCCGAATTCTGGGGGGCTGCCGAAAACAAGGGTATCTAATCTACCATGCATAATGTACCGGTATGCAATATAATAATAATTAAATAATAATATTTGACAGCTATGAAAAAAAAAACTCTTTATCTGTGTTGAAAATATCTTCAAAGGGCTAATCGGGTGGTATATTAAATCTGAAAAGGAGCCAAAATTTGATTCTTTGATCAGGGATGGATCATTGTCACGTGGGTTAATTATTAAACCATAAATGATACTCAGTATTGTACTAAATATATTAAAGCCCATACAAACCTTGGCAGTGGTGTACTCCCATGTCTGCAATGCTGTATACGCTGCATGAACAGCAGTCTCAGCATCTTTAGCATCCAGATCAGGCACTTGACTTATTAATTGCCCATTTGCTGGATTAACTACATCAAACATTCGACCTGAAGTAGCAGAAACCCATTTTCCGTCAACGAATGCTTGATTTTTAATTAATGATGACATACTGCGTCTTCCTATTTGTGGAATCTACAAGAATAATTGAAAATAATATATTGTCATGTGCATGCGTGCCATGTATGTATGTTATGCAAAATCATCATAGATTTATCACACTGATAAAGTCTACGATTTTTTTTTTTTTTTTTTTTTTTTTTAATAAGTATACTTTTAAAATTGCTGATAAGATAGTGAAAAAAAAAAGCTTCTCGGCGTGTATTTAAAGAACAATTTAAATTCATTACTAACCTGTTTTATTACCAAGTGGCAGATATTCATGATGGTGAGAACAAAATTATATATAACAAAAGGATAAATTATAACTTGCAAACATTAAAATAGAACACAAATATTAATGAAAAATACGACACTGTAAGCTATCAAGTAGGTTGCTCCTGCTATTAATTAATTAAATTGATAGCTTCCCGGATTAGATTGAATAAATTGATGTTGATGTTTTTGTTTTGAACTTGAACATCTGTTCAATCAGGATTCTGGACAGTTGACAATCGTCATAAAAACGCGCCATTTAAAAATGATTTGAAACTAACGAGGACTAAAAAAAAAAAAAAAAAAAAAAAAAAAAAAAAATTGTACAATCAGGAATATGGATATATATATATATCATATATATGTTAGCATCAAAACCCGAAATTGACCCAAACTAGGTATTTTTGCTCATTTCGGCTTTTGGTTCGTCGCTTTTTGCCAAAACCCGGAATGCCAGTTTATTTCGGCTTTCATGGTCACGAAATTTTGATCCATACTATAGTTTTGAGCATTTCACAAAAAGCAAAACCCGGTGTAAACATTTTTATCTAGTTTTGGTCTTTGAATTTTGACCAGAACTAGTTGTGGTCAAAATAGAAAAATCAAAAGCCGAAAAATGAACACTTCTCATCTCAGAATTTTATGCAATGATAAAAGACTAAAATTATATTATAAATGCATGATGTTTTGGTATTATCATTGAGGCGTTATAGCAATATATTTTATTATTTTACTTGAAATTTAAAATATATGATCTGAAAGATTTATTTGATTAGAATGCGCTGACCATAATCTCTAAATCTTATGGCTATAGATACGGAATATAAATTGAGACAATATGAAAAATAAACTTACTGTTTGACCTAGCAATGGACCACTTGCAATGAGCGAACTTTTTAAAATAATTTAAAATTTTCTTAATGCATTTCTCAAAAAAAAAATAATAATAAAATTATTTTCCCTTGTTGCAACAATTACAAACATTTCATTACAAGTGGTCCATTCAGTAAAAGTAGTAATAGAGTATATTTTAATTGGCTACTTACGATTAAATGTAAATTAAGAGCTATGTATAAAACCACTAACCCATGTTCACTTATAATTTGCGCACCCACAATATAAGTGTGTTGCGAACTTTTTAAATTCAAACACTTTCTTATCCTGTTTCAAACGAATATTATAAAATTATAAACCATGTTTTCAGCACAGAGACAAACAGTCAACTAAATATACGCACAAGAAATATTTTAAAATAAATCGTTATCACTCGATAACGGTGGACTTGAACTTTGAACCAATATAAGGGAAATTAGTCATAAGTCATAATATATCACTCTTTTTGTAAATTAAAATAAATATTTTTACTTTTTTTATATGTAACGTGTCGTGTTATCTCTCTCTCTCTCTCTCTCTATATATATATATATATATATATATATATAGTTTTCTTATATATACGAGTATATCTCTTTCTTAAGAACAAAGATAGAAATTGAACTACACTCTCTAGTAGAGAAATGCAGAGGCGTCCAAAATGCTTAAACAACAAACAAGTCAACAAGGGGCGTCCAAACAAGTCAACAATGACTTTTTTAATAGACCATCGTGTTATTAGGCCTCCCGAAATCGCAATCTTAAAAGTTTAATTTTTAACGCGCTGAGAACAACCGCCGTTTAGTTTACACAAATTTTAATGCAAATAAGTATTACAACATTTATGCATGATATGATGTACTATTCACCTAAATGCTCCTGTTTAAGAGGCCGTTTTACTCTCTGGAAAATATAAATGTAAACAAACTGTCTAAAAGATCAAAATCTAAGATAAGGCAGGAAACTTAAATGACTGAAATCGAGTGGTCATACGTCATCAGAGTGACCAATAATCACAGGAAACGAATACAATAGATTGGTATGTAAGGCAGTGATAACAGGTTTCAAATCAAGCTCGAGCCTTGCAAAGAACGAAGAGAGTATTTTTTTACATAATATTGAATCTATAGACAGCAAACATTCTTATAATATTATAATATAACGCATTTATTTATTTTTTGTATAATATTGTAAAAGGAAAAAATAAAATCATAGAAATATGCAATTTGCTTCTTCCATGCAAATATGATAATGCATATTACAATAAAAATATATTAACTTTTAAAAGTCTACGTGCAAATGATACAATATAAATAATAAGTAATAATATTATATAAACGAAAACACAAATTTGAAGATGAAAATAAATTGCCGTTGATCTCCAAATCGTGACAGTTCATCAGAAAGGTGTATAATTATATAAATTATTTGCAAGCAATATAATATATTTGCATTAAAATAAAAATAAGTGATATTGTCCAAATATTTTAATTTATTAATAATATATCCATTTTCTTAGTGTGCCGATAATATCAATTTATTTTCTTCCAAATTATTGTTTTAGTATAATATTGTACTTTTATAATTTTATTTTTTTATCATTATATATATTGCACGTATATAAATCTAAAAATATCGTGTGTATTTTTTTAAGCTTTTTTTTCCCTTCTTTTTTTCAAAAATTGTTTTATTTAATTATAATATGATAGTTCAATATTAATTAATAAGCCTGTAGTTACCACAATCTTAATCCTTTTGATCAAAATTTTTTTTCTTACTTCTCTTCTTCATTTTTTTTTCTTCTAATTATGGGGTAAATAACTTTAAATATATTTTCTTTAAGATGAAAGCAATGCTTGACCTGCGATGACCATAACTAAATCGCAATCATGACATTTTTAATAATTTTATAAGGTCCCAACATTATACAGATTATTGAATGTTAGCTTGATTATGTCTAGCCAGCAACTCGTATAGTCATTTTTTTTTCTCATTCACCTATAAACTACTCTGATATTAGACGAGATAATATTTTACATAACATCCGCTGTTTGGGGAGTTTACTAAGCTGACCTTCGTACACTTTCTTAGCAATAATAAAAGTATATATCGTGATGATAGAAAATATTGAAAAATACTCGACTAAAAGCAAAATAGAACATACTTCTATAAGTGTCCACAGTGGCGCATTTCCCTAGTACAATAAATATAACATCGTAATTCCAATTTAATTAATTAATTAAGCATCGGATATAAATTATATTTAAACCATTGAAAAGCTATTAAAAAAACGAAGGCATTCAAAGAGCGCTTTTTTTATAAACCCAATAGCAACTTTTTAATTGGTTAAAAACAGAACAAAAAAAGATATCGAAAATCGGCTCAGTGAAGGTCTAGATAATATATTTGTAATAATGTGTTAAAAATTTGGCATCTCTAGGTGTATTAGTTGCGGAGAAATCTTGGAAGTACGATTTCATTGATTTGAATGGGCAGCAAGCAGGCAGCGTATAGAGAGTAAAACGGCCTCTTAACACTTTTTTTTTTTTTTTTTTTCAATCTTTTTTCTAGAACCTACCTACTTTTAATACGACTATGATCTTTCAAGAAATCTAAAAATAAAATGTTAATAAAATTCAATTTAAAAGACATGTCATTACATATTTAACTACCAAATTTTAATTAAAAAAATAGAGTCAAAAAGACCGGATTGCTAAAAAAATTCGCCTCCGGCGGTAAGGTAGCTCTGCCCCCTTAACCCCCTTCAGGGGGGCTACGACCCCCTGACCCCCCGTCTGGGTATTGGCGCCCCTTTGGGTGACTCCCGGAGTGCGCCTTTTCGTCCCAATCCGACCCTGGTTGACCTATAGCAATGGAGCACTTGCAATGAGCGAACTTTGTGAAATAATTTGAAATTTTCTTAATGCATTTCTTACAAAAAAAAAAAAATCCTTTGTTGCAACAATTACAAACATTTTATTGTAAGTGGTCCATTCAGTAATAGTAGTAATAGAGTATATTATTATTATTTTAAGGGGCTACTTTGCTACTTACGATTAAATGTAAATTAAGAGCTATGTATAAAACCACTAACTATGTTCACTTACAATTTGTGCACCAACAATATACGTGTGTTAAATGTGAACTTTTTAAATTCAAACACTTTCTTATCCTGTTTCTAACGAATATTATGAAATTATAAACCATGTTTTCAGCACAGAGACAGTCAACTGAATATACGCACAAGAAATATTTTAAAATAAATCGTTATCACTGCTGGATAAAGGAAGGTGTACTTGAACTTTGAACCAATATAAGGAAAATTAGTAATAAGTCATAATATATCACTCTTATTGTAAATTAAAATAAATATTTTTACTTTTTTTATTTAACGTGTCGTGTTATCTCTCTCTCTCTCTCTATCTCTCTCTCTCTCTCTCTCTCTCTATCTATCTCTCTCTCTCTCTTATTCTTATATCAAATAATTGAGTTGAGAATGTTCCTTTTTCGGCTTTTGATTTTTCTATTTTGACCACAACTAGTCCTGGTCAAAATTCTAAGACCAAAACTAGATATAAATGTTTACACCGGGTTTTGCTTTTTGCGAAATGCTCAAAACTAGTATGGATTAAAATTTCGTGACCAAAAGCCGAAATAAAGTGGCATTCCGGGTTTTGGCAAAAAGCGACGAACCAAAAGCCGAAATGAGCAAAAATACCTAGTTTGGGTCAATTTCAGGTTTTGATGCTAACATATACATAGATTCGGAATTGCAAAATATAATATAATTTATGCATCGCATGACGAGATAGATAATGATGTTTTACGGCTGTTTTATTTCTAGTGAGAAAAAAAAAACATTTTCCCTCTTGAATATTTTATTATTTTCTACCTATTACATCATGATCACTGTAGATATATAATGTGTATGGAGAAATTCAAAGATAAAGCTTATAAGTATTAAAATTTTAATTTACATTTTTTGTTTTATTTATTGAACTACAATACATGTATAATTTACGATAGCTGCAATAAACATGCTAGAGATAACGGATTATTGCAACAATAGCACGGTTGTTCTTTGGTGTAATGATTCCGTCGCTCGGATAAGAGCAGTTGAATCCTCGCCAAGGGAAGCGACTTGCGAGCTTCCCGTGAAGTTGTCACGGTGACAGCAAGTCGATCGCTACTGGATTTGGTAGCATATCCAGACGTGGAACTCAAATGCGGTGCTAATAGTGGATCGCGTTTACCAAAGCGTAAAGGTCTTCGTGAACGGCAAGCGTCGCATTGTATTTGCATCTCCGCATATTGGCACAGTAGATCACACCGTAGTTCACGCAAAGCGCATTCAGCATCTTCTGCAGCTAGCGTACCTTGAGCTGCAGTAACTGCGTTATGACCTCCACTCAAACCCAAGGCGTGCACGTAGATTAGCAACACAATTAGCAACCATAACCCTCCTTGCCACTCGTGTCTTGCCATCGCACTCGCCTCCTGAAATATTGAAAGCAAACATTCGGTTCAGAGTTGCACATTTCAATTTCAATGCCTTTTGCTTAAAAATCATTGCTAGTACTTTTTCCTTAGGAAACTCAAAATAACGGGAAAATGACAGAATATAGCGCAGACCGAAAAAAAAAAGTTGGATTAATTAAAGTAAAAAACTATCGGCCTGGCACTTTTTAATTGTAACCGATATTGTTGACAACATCGCAACGTCTTCGCTTGTATGTATTATATGCTCAATTAAAAAATAACTCGTATTTCTGCATGAAGTCCGTATTTTGAGACTTTTGCTATCTGACTGAATAAATATTATCCTTAAATATAAAAATTTGTGTTCTTAACAAGGTTTCATAAAAGAACACAAAAGAGGGGATTTCAAATATTATATATATAGAAACTCGTGTTCTTGGCGACTGCTTTTTTTTTATTTATAGCAAATTTGATTTGCATTAATAAGATAAAAACTATATAAAGGCAAACGTTAAGAACAACGATAATAATTTTTTTAAATCAATTTTCTGCTGTAGTAAAGAAAAAAAAATCAAATGTCCATTAAAATAATTTTGTTTTCCTACTTGTTAGATGTTTTTATTTATTTATTTATTTATTTATTTATTATTTTTTTTTTTTGCCATGAAAAAGGTAATTTGGTTTTGCACCGGATACAATTCTTTTTCTTGGAGTGTATAAAAATGGATCAACAGCATAATATATTGATATTATTGAAATTATTGTTTCTAAAAATTTGTTCTTCTCTATAAAATATGCTATAAAATAAAGTTATAGTGACATTCAGTGTCTTTTTAGTTTCAAACCAACATGATGATGTAAAATCAATGCACTTTAGTACACAAGTCATAAGCGAAGTACCATAAATTTTTTAGAGGAAAACAAACTTTGTAGCTCACTTTACTCTGATAATAAGTAAAAATTTTGACTTTTGTCCAAGAATATATATTTAGAAAATATAATTAATAGAAGATGAGGTTTATAGGCCCGCCACTATAGTCGCACCCACTCTTGTACGCTAAGAAAATGCAAAACTTGCACAACAATGGGAGTAAATGCCAACATTTCAATGCATTCTTTGCCACCCACCGCACCCGCTCTATATCTTGGCCAGTGTAATCATATTTACGATTTTTCCATGAGCCTAATGTATTGCAAGATTTAGATTTCAATTTTGGTACCAAGCCCAAACATAACAATATATTGAATAATATGGCTCGTGACAAGATGCTTTTACAATATTTTCCTATTTTATGAATAAAAATTACTATATTACAATTTTGGTTCATTAATAGAACGTTATTTTGTAAAAAAAAAAAAAAAAAAAAAAATTATATAATACGTATAAAAATACTTTAATGTCTAAACCTATTAACCCTTTCAGTTTTGCTATTTTTAATTAAAAACGTCTATTTATTTTTATCTATATGGAATGGAGCAAAGTGAGAAATTACGTGTAAGGAAACACCAGCGCACTATATACGTATATTCACACATTTTTTTATCTAATAAAAATAATAATTAGCAGCTTTTTATTGGGGGTGAATTAGTTGCAATCATGAAGAACTGAAAAAAATTATAAACGGGTAACCCTCGAATAAGTAAAGGTTAAATAATAATAATAATAAACTTTGCTAGCTTTTTACAAAACTAAGATTAGTGGATCTATTCACTATTTTATTCTATACATTATTCCGAAACCAAAAGCTTCCCGTTTTGTCATTCCATTCCATTTTTTTTTTTTTTTTTTTTTTTTTTTTTTTTTAGACAAATTTTTATATTATACTATATGGCTATAACTGCAGAAAGTTCAGCTAACACGCTTCATATGTTTATAAAAACACATTTGGACTTCAAATTTCAATAGCTTTTATCTTTTTTATAAATTTTACACATTTATTTGGCATACACTTTTCATATAAACAAACCCAAAGGAAAGGTTGGCAAAATTTGTGTTTATAATCGTTTTAAAATTTATTTAAAGTTAACTCTTAATTTTATCTCACAAATCAAAGTTGGTTGGAAATAACTTTTTTAAGGTGATAATATAGAGAATTTGGAACAAAATACGATTTTAGAGACAACAACTAAAAAGTTAATTACGTTTTATATATGAAAACATTATTCTCGTACGTTATTCTAACTTCATTCTGGTGCTACAACTTCTTACAAAATATGACACGTGTCACTGCATTCTTACGACAAGATCTGATATTATTCTTAAATATTCTCGCATCAACTTTTAATACAAAATGACATCCTCCAAAATTTGTTTTAGCACTTTTCACATTTTTATATACATCTGTTAATTTTATATTTAATTAAATGTAAACAGGAAAGAAAAATGCCTGGAGTATTTGAGGACAATTTTTTAATATCTTTAAGTTAATGAACCTATAACTGCAATTTATTAGTAAAAACACTTTTATTCAAATAATATAATGTATATCATGTATATATATTTTACTCATATAAAAGTTAATTATATTTTTTAAAGAATAAAATGCAATATTATTATCAGTCTTTTCTTGCGGAAATTGTAACCTTTTTATTATTAGTTTTTCTTTATACTATATAAACCTTTGTGATTCATGATATATTTTCATTAAGAAAAAGAAGTAACGTTTCAAAAACGACAAAAAAATAACAATAAAAAAAAGTCTTTCAAACTAATACAAATTTCATTATACGGTTTGTTGAAGTAAATTCTAAACTTTAATTCAATCCTAGTTGTAATGTCTGTATTGGAAAAACTACTATTACATTGAATAACTATTTTTTTTTTTTAATCTCTTGTACAGATGTATTGGTTATTTGTAAAGTAACCAATAATAAAGTATATTATAAATGGTTGAAAGGATTTAATCATATGGATGCACGGTGATCACCCATATTGCTGATTTTTTTATAATACGAACTGAAAATGTTCAATAATTAATTTATATTTTCTATCCAATCGTTTTTATATATATAATTTGTCTATAGGCAAAATACTTGGTATAATTGAAGATTGGAAATACTTGTTTAAGGCACATGATGTATTTTTTTTACTATATGAACTGCTTGAGTTAATAAAATATTATATTTCTTTATAGAATATGTATAATTATAATTATTAGTCATAATTATTTTATTTAAATTTTGTTTTCATGTTATTTGGATTTTTAGACTACAGCATAGATAGAATAATGTCTGATATAAAAGAAGTTAACTTTAATGCTAATTACACTAAAAAGATATTTCAAATTTCAATAATCCGTTTTTATTATTATTATTATTTTAATTAAAGACTTATGTATATTTAACAAAAGACAAAAACTGGTACAAAAGAAATTCTTATTGTTGCATTTTGAACAATAGCGTATCACTTATTTTTTATATTGTATTGTCCAATAAAAAAAAAGCTTTCAAAAATAGGAGATTTTCAAGACTTCCTAAAAAATCAAAATGCCACCAAGATAACAGAAATCCATGACAGAACATGATATAATATGTCCCAATAAAATGTGTCCATTCAGAGTTTACATTGATTAAAAATAAATCAAAACTTGACGTTTAAAAAAGCATCTCTATGAGAGTG
This sequence comes from Ecdyonurus torrentis, assembly GCA_949318235.1. Lineage (NCBI taxonomy): Eukaryota > Metazoa > Arthropoda > Insecta > Ephemeroptera > Heptageniidae > Ecdyonurus > Ecdyonurus torrentis. The sequence continues at coordinate 21,292,859 of OX439127.1, forward strand.
TCACAAAAATAAAAATTTCAATTATTTTGATTTAAAAAATTCCCACTTTTATTTTAAAACTATATAAGGCTATTTTCTGAATTATTATGCACGAGTGAAAAAAAAAAAAAAAAAGTAGAAGTGATTTTCATGTAAAATTGCCAATTTCTAAAAATATATATTAAATTTCCTTTAAAAGGGGACTACTTTTGTCAAATTGATTTAAAAGTCTAGAAAGAAAAAAAAAAGTGAGGGATATTTTCTTTTTGGTACAGGCTGTGTTTCCCATGATACCGGAATCATTGAGAGCCTGCAGCATACATCGTCTTGTTTTTTCTTCTTCTAAAGGTTTGTAAAATAAAAATGTAAAATTGCCTTGACTCAAAGACATACATTCGGGATAAAATATTCAATTAAAATATAGTTCAACAGTATTGATATTTTATTTTTAATACTCAGCAACACTTTAGCAATTTTTTTTTAATTATAATATATATTTTTAAAATCTATTAATACTTGCAAATTTCAATATAGAAGGAAAAGTTTTTTTTATTATTAATATTATTGTTTCAAAAAAAATAATACGCTAATTGCGACAAATTTCTCATATCATGGAGTGAGCTCTGATTGAAAGCAACAATATTAATTCCATTACTTTTGTCCCCCTTATAAAACAAATTGTAATTTTTATATATTAAAAACATTACATGTTTTTTAATAAAACTCACAAAGTTACAAGCTATATAATATAAAAAATTAAAACTTACCTATTTTTGATTTATTAAGTCCACACGATCGTGGTGTTGTCAGTTAGAGATATGAAATTTGAAATGTATCTTAAAAACAAGTGCGTCTCTATTTATATGTGTGCTGAGTTGAAGAATGTGTAGGTAAAAGTAAGCTTAGTGCCCTTGTCATATAGCTCTCAGCTAGCAAGAAAATGTAATTTCATTTAGAAATAAATGTGATGAGTCTTATGGCCCACACATATAATGTAACACTCTATATAGGCGTGCATTCACACACTACTTTTCAAGATTGCTCCGCAAAGGGATTTCAACGAACGACATATATAAAATTGAATGTATATTCTTAATAAAACTTTACGCAACTATACTTAATAGTTTGCAGAAAAGCAGAGGAGGAAGTATATACGACACATTGGAAATAAACTTACTTAGGTTAATGTAATTGTAGATAGGGAAATCCGTAAAATGCTTATATATATTTGAAGCTATATAATGAAGTATACGTTCTTTTCAATTTTCCATTTCTTTTAAGCTAATTAAATTATATATTATACAATCAATCAGCATTTTTTTCATGTATTTTTCATTTTTGTTACGATAAATCACACATCTTAATAGATTTTGGTTTGTTGTAAAGCATACACTTTAAAACTTTATATTTTTTTCTCGTCCATATAATAGAAGGATTTTTGTCTGGATTTTTATAATAAAGTTTTAAGAACTGCAAATAAACATGATACTAATAATGAAAAAGTGTTGTCGTTATTAAATATTCAAACATCAATACAACGCATACAAAAAAAAAGTAAGAAAATTAAAATTTTCAAAAATTAAAAAAAAATTGTAAAGCTTTTTATTTTTTTTATGTACTGAACGTATAGAGCGTTCATTTTTTAATAATAATAACAAGAAGAAAAAAAACTGTATCATATGCCATTTTTAAAACGAAAGAATATTGGTATAGTTTAGTTATCAAAAGCATCATTGAAATTTACGCTTCCTTAAATGAATATAATTTGCCGTAATCATAACATTACAACACGTCACAGTTTAATACTTCACGTTCATTCTTCCGTCGTCGCTGAAATTTCTCCTTTTAGTCAATAAGACAAAAAAGAAATACGTATACCCCTTCAGTCCCCGACTTATAAAAAAATTATTTCACTCTCGTAAATTTCAACCACGTTCTTGTGTGGCTCTCAGAGTGACAAAAATATGTCTCTTTTATCAAAAACGTTTTCTTACTTTTGCAAATCCCTTACCTACTTTAGATTGCTCAAAATAGCTTTAAGTAGCGCGTAAATTTAAGGGTCTAATTTTTGTATTTTTTTTTTTTTTTTTTTATTATTATTTTTTTTTTATTGAATTATCTGATGTTTACTGTATTGTATACTGGGACTGAAGAGGATAATGAAGTAAGACCAATACGTCATACTTTCATGGACTTCCAAAGAATTTGTGTAATATGACAACATATAAGTAATACCAAATTGATTTTTGTATTTCCTCTCTTTCTATTTAACTTTTTCAAATAAACAAAAACTTTAATTTAGTTTTTAATGAACAGAGAAAGATTAGACCTATTTCACCTTGTATTAACTAAAATTAAAAAGTACTGAATATAAAAAATAAGACTTTTGTGTTCTTTAATATCCCAGCTTTTAGGCATAAATAAATTTAAAAAGAGGAAACAAGCCAAATTTATCGATTTTGTTTTCCCTCAAGTACATTTTATCTGTTAGCTTTATTGGAATAATGTACTCAGTGTAGATATTGAACCTTTAAAATATCTTATTGGTTACAATCATTTGTGCACACGATTGCGATAATATATTTTACCATCTGAAAATTTATGCAGATTTTTATGAGAAAAATGTCATATTATGCGCTTAAAGTTAAAGGCGTAGAACACCTTGAACGAAAAACTTGCCCAATATCCTATCATACCTAAATATCAACGTTGATTTGGCCGGAGTCATTGATTTCTAGTTTATTTTCCATTTACAAAATGGCAGCTGCGGGTTTGTGACGTCACAGCTCACTAGTCTACGCGCTCGGAAATAGGCAAGCTGTGACGTCACAAATCCGCAGCTGTCATTTGGTGAATGGAAAATAAATTAGAAATAAATTATTCCGGTCAAATCAACGTTGATATTTAGGTATATGTTATAGGATATTAGACATGTTTTTTGTTCAAGGTGTTCTACGCCTTTAAGTAGTAAAATATATCATCAGTCTGATCAGTCATCACAATGGTATGCACACCTGATTTGTATTAAGGCTTGTATTCAGATGGCCTGCATTTCAAAATCTAAAAAGAAAACTTTCAAACTTTATGATGCTATTTGAAAGGTAATAGTAACAGCTACCTATGATAAAAAATTTAGAACTCATGACCATCAGATAAGATAGAAAATAATTAATGAAATTAACATGGGTTCTTATGGGACTAAAATTTCAAAAAAATCATTATTTAAAATCTAGCATGGTGACCCCCTAAAGTTTTTATATTTATGAAGATGCCTTATCTATAATGTATAACCGTGTAAAATTTCAGATTTTTCTTTCTTTACAACTTTTTAGTCAAATCCCGTAGTATACCTGATTTCCCGCCTTAAGTTTGTATTCTGAGATACATTACTTTTTGCAAATATATTTTTATAATGTTTTTATGGCCTATTTAGATGGTACAATATTTGAATTGTGAAATAAACTTGACAACATGAAATCTTCATTTAAAAAACATTCAATTTGCATGCAATCAAATTTATTGATTATTTTCTAATATTGCTTGTTCCGTGTAAACAGGACTTACTTAGCACCACACGTTAACTTTATATTTGTTATAACATAAATTACTAAATATTTTATTGAAGAGACTTTAAAAATTTGCGTATAAAAATTTACGTAAAAATTTGTATATATCAATTCATTGCCTTTCCTGGCGATAGTTTTTTTTTTTTTTTTTTTTTTTTTTTTTTTTTTTTTTTTTCTTTCTTTCTTTCTTTTTTTCTTTTTTTGGTAATAGTAATAAGAAATTTTGTGTTACTGAAGACA
>OX439127.1:21296843-21324343 GCA_949318235.1 Ecdyonurus torrentis
AAATAGTTTTCAGTTACTCTAGAAGCACTACCCAGAGAACAAGTATAAACTAATATACTAAAAATAATAATAATAACATAAAAAGTAAACTTTTCGTGCATAACAAATTAGTTACATTGCTTTAGAGTATACGCTCTAACTCTTTTTTACTACAATCTGCATATTTTGAATCTCAATATTTTTTTCTTACTAACGAAAGGTTTTCTCTCGAAGTCTTTCAATTCTTGTTTGGTTGTTACCTCATTACTGGAGCATGGTTCTTTTATATTAATAATATTATCTACAATAAAAAAACTCAGTCAATTTTTTTTATTTCTCCTATAGACAGATTGTTATTACGTAGCAGGTGTCCTTCAGTAATTGTCAATACAATTTACTACGCATAATGTCGTTATTGTTTTAGTTGTGTATAGACAGGTTGTTATTGTCATTGTGACGGTAACGATTATATTGTCATCACAATCAGAGCAATTGTATACTTCATCCAATGTTACATATATATAAACTTATTTGTCATTATTATTTTTACGGTTGCATTACTGTGAAGCAGATACAATTATTGCTAACTGCCAATTAGGCGCCACTCCTCTTCATAATGTTCAGATTATACGTCATTCTATTATATAAATAAATAAATGAACTAATGATTTTTTTTAATAAAGTATTAAAATCCTTGAAAAAAAAAATCTAAAATAGGAAATTTATAGAACACAAAACACTACATTTTAGTGTTTGTGGTGATGAAAAAACACGTGAGCAAATAAGCTAATTAAATTTCATTTAAATTAATAACTAAATGTTTTTCTATTAAATAAGCTATATTACTTAATTAAGTGATATGAATACACATATTTATAATACAAATTTGTATATATAATATGAATTATATATGCTAATGATTTTTGGCTCTTTGTATTCATGCATGTGCTTGTAAATATTTTATTAAAATCATTTCTACACTTTGTTTCATTTTCAGGTAATATAACCTAAGATAATGCATTTTAATTGTGTTATAACTGTAGTAGGATGAAAGAAATGAATAAAGAATTTTTGATTTAACTAAAAACCCGAAAGCAAAAAAAAAAAAGAAAGTTTTATTAATAATCTTTCAATCTGTGAGAAAAATATTGTAATTATTAAGTGGCATTATTAAATCATTATGTATTTTTTATTATTATTATTATTATTTATTATTATTATTTTTTTACTATTAATGTTTCAAGTATTTTATAACTATATTTTTATCATTTGGTAGATATTTTATTATTATTAATAAATATATATTATGTGTGTGTGTGTGTATGTGTGTGTGTGTGTGTGTGTGTGTGTGTGTGTGTGTGTGTGTGTGTGTGTGTGTGTGTGTGTGTGTGTGTGTGTGTGTGTGTGTGTGTGTGTGTGTGGTGTGTGTGTGTGTGTGTGTGTGTGTGTGTGTGTGTGTGTGTGTGTGTGTGTGTGTGTAATTCGAAGTTTATTCAAAGTTTTCTTTATACTTTGTTTTTCAAAAGTTATTCTTGTATTTACATACTTGAAAAAAATATTCCCCAACATTACAAAGTGTATTTAAAATATGCAAAAATATGTTTTCTTTACTTTCTTATAATTCTGATTCCCGATATCAAAGTTAAGCATATGGCAAATATTACACAACGAAGAAAGACTGCTTCATACCCGCCCACTTTACAGTGGCGGAAGCAAAAGAAAAAAAATCACAAGAGACAAGGAAGAAATAAAATAAAAAACATTTCCGCCGATGCTCCTTGTGCTTCAACTTGGTTCTTACCTATTGCAATTATTGAATTTAAAAATAAAAAAATCAAATCAACAAACCACAGAGCAAACCGGTAAATATTGGTTTCCGTTAATGACAGAAATATTTTTTATTATTTTTTATATTCATTATGAAATTTTATAATATTGAAAATAAAAATAAAGTAAATAATTCCAGAACGATGAGTATTATTTAACGGGTACGTGTCTTACCATAGTTTAAGCAATCTAATGCTAGATACACTTGCGCGAAGTACACTTTTATGGTACGTGTGCTTCAAAAAGAATATCATGCAAAAACTTTTTTCTTCTTCTTCTTCTTCGGAATTATACGGAATGTTGCATAATATATATGGAAAACTGGTTAATTTGATTGTGTCCTTGGAAATATAATTTCAGTGATTTTTTACAAAGATGATGTATGTACACACTTCTAGCTTTTTTCTTATAATTATAATATGGAGTACTATACGTTGTCACTCATTTGCTATATTTACCAGTACTTAAAAATAATTTAGATTACATTATTATTTAGACGATATTAATGGTGATTGCATGTCATATATTCAAAATTCACGTACTGAGCATGCTAATAAGAATATTTTACACAGTTTTGAGATAGCAGTGCATTTACCTAAGTGGAATAATGATATCATTAATTCAATAACATTAGTTAAGTTACAACGTGGGTACATTTTATTTGAAATAGTCAAAGCCTCATTAATAAATAAAACTATTATAATTTTATTATGTCACTAATCACTATCCATCAAAAAAAGCAAATTTAAAAAATAAGGTGTAATAATAATAATAATAGTAATAATTCTCTGTGGAGAATATTATAGTAAAATTTAAGTACGAAAATAGATTTTATGAAGAAAAGAAAAACATTACATATAAGCTAATTTAAGTAAAAGCCGTTTACGTTTTGGAAATAAATTTATCCATAACTTTTATTTAACTTTGTCTTGAACAAATATAATGTTAAATAATATAACTTGTAAAGTGTTAATTACATAAAGTTAAAGCCATTATTTGGTTAAGCAAAGTTGATATAAAATGGCAAAAAGAGCGTTATGTTGAAATACATTTCTTGCAATTGTACATTTTATTATTATATAAATTATATAGAGTATCATGAGATGAGTGGGTTGAGATTTATTTTTTTATTCCCAATGGTATATTACGGAAAATGATGCATTTCGTAAAGTGGTTATTGGATTCTTAGTCGCCACTATCGTCACCAGAAAATACCTTTAAGTTTTTATTACACTGTAAGCGCAACTGCAAACATGGTCAGTGAAGTTTGTTGCATAGTCTCTCTCTCTCTCTCTCTCTCTCTCTCTCTCCCTCCTTATGCCTCCCTCCCACACACATCGCGTAAATTGGAAAATTGCGAGATCACAATTGTCATTACGTATAAGTACTTCGTATGTATTTTCTAAAGCAAGACTCGAATTACGTCGCACACAACCAAATCTATAGTAGTTGGATATTTAATTTAAATATTTTTAAAATGAAAGGTTTTGACTTTCGTGTTACACCGTGTTATGTAAGCAGTAAACTGACATTGAAAAGGAACTCGACTATACCGGGACTCGAACCCGGTTCTTTGGTTTCCCAGACCACTGCGTTACCATTTACGCTATCGAGGCTCCTTCCTCTCCAACATTATTTTACTGCTCATATATTTATACTCAGCTGTCGCTGCTTGCCCGATTTTTTATTATATGTCAACATAGGATAGTATCCAAAAGTATTGTAATAAATAAAAAAAAAATGTTGTTCTTAATTACTAAAATAATAATTACAGAACCCAAATACAGATATCATTACAGATTGTAAAAAATAAATAATGCCATGTAGTTTTTGCTTTTATAGCCAGGTTAGCTATTCTCTTCTGAAATTGGACAAAAATCAATGTTTTTGTACCAATAGTTATATTCACAATATATTAAATAACTATATCATCTATAATGCTATTTAAAAACAGTATTTTTAAAGAATAAAATTGGAAAAAATGTATAATATTATATATATATATATATATATATATATATATATATATATATATATATATATATATATATATATATATATATATATATATATATTATATATATATATATTAATCTAATAAAAATAGTAACTTTCTTTTCAGGTTACATTTTCCTTGCAGCTATTTTCTTAGTCTCGCACTCTCTCTCTCACTTTCGTCTTCCCCCTTTTACCTCTCATTCTTGTAATCATTATAATAAAAAAAAAAGAAAAAAAAAAAGAATTTATACCAATAAGAGATTGCTCTCTAAAAAAAACGTGTTATCTTTGTATAAGTTTAAAAGAAATAAAGTCTTTGACGTAGTCTCATTTATATTAATATATTATTTGCTCATCTTGTCTCTTTTAGAGAGCGTTACTGCAAGTGTTAAAGAGAGAAAGAAGTAGAGAAGGGGGAGGGGGGTAGAGGATATATTGTGGGCGCGAGCCTTGTATTCTAATTAAACTCAATAGCCACGATGGTGTTGATGATAATATTCAAGGGTGATATGAACAAGTGGGGGTATAGAGGGTGGGAAGTTGTGAGCAGCTTCTTTACTAAGAATATTGTACCGGTATATACGTAAAAGCTATAGTCGTGGTCGCAAATGTTATTATACGGCTTATCAGCGAGCCTGCTGGCTTGACACGGACAGGCAGAAAAGGACAAGAGCTCTTCATTCCATCCATATTGACCAAGAGTACACAGATATCAACCAACCAAACTAAACTTTCATACTATGACTCCAAATGAATAATAATAAAGAATCCCATACGTTCTATATCAATCGCAAAACACAAGTTGACAAAACAAATATTGCACACAAAAGTTTGTTTAAACATTGATCATGAGGCAATGACGTAAATATATTAACACCACCAACATTTCAATAATAACTTATCAATTGATTTTTTTTTATCCCTTGTTGTTTATTTCATTTCTTTTATTAAGCTTCCACAAAGTCTTCAACCGGAAGAGAAATTTATCTATGAATAGCTTTTTCTTTATTTAAAAAAAAACGTAAGAATATAAAAAGTTCACAATTTCTTATAAAAAATATATATATAAAATAAAATGTCACTCTAATATTTTTCTGTCCATTCCTGTTTTCTTAAAGATTAATACACTTGGTTTGTAAGCTTTTTTTTTTTTTTTTTCTTCTTGTTAATGGAAAAATGTGCTAAAAGCTTGTATGTCATCATTGAGAAATACACTTGTCAAATGGTTTCTTTTTCCGTGTACTCACTCGGTCTTAGATAGTGACCATAATCTATAAAATAATGTTTTACAATATTAAAATTTATGATAAGTTATTAATCTCTTAAATTTTCTTATAGTAAAGAAATTATTGGCATAAAAAAACTTTTATCAAAAATTTATTAACTTCTTTAAAACATTATACTTGAAAGAGTATTTCAGCAAAATATCTCCGTTTAAAATCTATTTAATGAAAATACAGATAGATATAGGAAACAAAAGGTATTCTGTAGTATTTATGATTGATGAAATAACCCAAATTAGTTAGTTAGACAATAAAAAGAAAGAGAAGAAAATTCAAGTTGTGTGAAGATTGAATTGCACAGTAAACGAAACTAAAAAAAAAAAAAAAAGGCTTAAAGTGTAATTATTTTTTAATATTGAAACAATTTTAATTTACTATTTTTTAAAGTTATTTCAAGAGTTGATAAAAATCACCTGCTTAGTTGCTTAGAATCTTTTGCTGTTACTAAAACTTGCAAAAAAAAAAAAAAAAAAAATCCAAATCATATTTAATGTTAAAGGAGTAGAACACCTTGAACAAACAAACTTGCCTAATATCCTAACATACCTAAATATCAACGTTAATTTGGCCGATGCATAGGATGTCCTATGCTCACCATGCTATTTTTTCCCATATTAGCGATGGGCAAATCGATTTGAAATTTGATACACATACTATTGAAGGCAATATAAACTTATGCTAAAAATTAAAAAAAAAGTTATCAAGTAAAAAAAAGTTCCACCACGTCTGAAGTTAATCCTTAAACACACCAAGTTTTTTAAGACCTGACGGGGGGGGGGGGGGGGGGGGTAAAAAAACTGCATACGCCTCTGTCAACTAATAATTATAAAAAATCACACAATGCATACAGTTACATAAAACCTTACTTCATTGCATATTTATGATATTTATTGACATAAAAACAATAATGCACTATAAAAAGATTTTAAAATAAAAAAAAATATAATAATATTTTTACGATGTGCAAAGGCAGTTTAGTATGATATAACATTGTACATAAACATATGGAAGTTATGAGAATTAATGTTTATTTGTATTATTATGATATCTATTTACAGGTGCATTTCATTGATTTTTTATGGTTAACTACTTTATTACATAGTATATTGAAACTACAAAATATTATCAATAACTTTATATTGTATAGTCGGTAAAATAATCATTAATATAATATCGTTCAAATTTTTAATTATTTAATTTTTTACAATGCATTATTTTATATCTATTTTTAGTCGTAATTTTATATAGCTTACTGAATAATGTATGTATTATAATATATATACTATATACATATGTGTGTGTGTGTGTGTGTGTGTGTGTGTGTGTGTGTGTGTGTGTGTGTGTGTGTGTGTGTGTGTGTGTGTGTGTGTGTGTGTGTGTGTGTGTGTGTGTATTACTTTGTTTTATCTTTTATGTCAATATATAAACCCATGAGCAATAAAAAACATGTAATCTGACAAAACAAAAAATCTTAAATGTGTAAATTAAATTTACAAAAATCACAGTAAAAATATTTTTTTTTTAATTTTTGCTGTATCATTATAGCATTAATGATGCTAAATTATAACAACATAAATAATTATGCTGCATAACATAATCTTTATGCTATATAACATAATTATTATGCAGTATATCATAGATTGTGTTGTATTTAACAAATAGTACTGAAAATGAGCTTTTTTTTTTTTTTTTTTTTTTTTTTGCTTGCTTGCTTGCTTGCTTGCTTGCTTGCTTGCTTGCTTGCTTGCTTGCTTGCTTGCTTGCTTGCTTGCTTGCTTGCTTGCTTGCTTGCTTGCTTGCTTGCTTGCTTGCTTGCTTGCTTGCTTGCTTGCTTGCCATGTATATTGTGTTATTGTGCTATACACCAATCCCAGTCCCAGTCAAGACATTGTCTTATCGACAGGTAAGGACTTTCCAATTAATGGAAAAGCACACACGGGCCGGCCACGGCCTAAGTACACAGCCCGGCATTCGCCATGACAGCCTAGAGAAACCGTGGAAACGTCTAGGCAGGCTGGTCGGTGCAATCACATCAATCATGCACCTCCCGAATACTGTGCGTCGTCATGGAATGCATGTAAACATGCATCGTGCAACGTGTTGTGCTCTCACACTTGACGTACGCACCCAGCAGTGGCTCGAACCTATACTCGGTGAGGAGTACAGAGTTGCGAGTCAGCTACCTTCACCACTCGGCCATACCAGCTTATTACTTATTACTTCACTAAATTTTGTCCATGTGTATACCAATAGAAATAAAAACATTATCATTTATTAATCAATTAATAAATAGTACAATTTTGACAATGAGATTAAATATTACTGTGTTGTTAATTGAGAAATGCAATTCGCTATTATATAAGTTTTACTATGGAGCACTAGAGAATAAACGTAATGTGATTCATTTACATGTTTACTCAATATGTATATAAAAAATTAATTTTAAAATTGATGATACGTGTACAGATAATCAACTCAAAATCATATAGTACGACAAGCCTTTTATATAGGTGTAAAGAACTAAGCTTTTTATTTTATACTGTTTTTACGTAAATATTAAAAAAAAAAAAAAAAAAAAAAGTTTTTCATGTTTATATTAACGTTTTATTTTTTTTATTTTTCACGTAAATATTAAAAAAAAAGAAAAGTTTTTTCACGTTTATATAATATTTTTAATTGTTTGCAGAAATTCACGATATATTTTTTCCCCCAAATAAATCTCAAATTTTCATAACTATTAATAATTCACTTGTTTCATTCTTATCTACTGCAACAAGAAAAAGAAGAAAAAAACATCGAGTATTGATTTATAATGCCATGGAAATATATTATATATTTATATAATGTTAGCGACAAGGAAATGTTTTTACATTTCTTTTAAATAATGAAGAAACATTAATTTAAAATATACAACATCTTGTTAAAAAAAAAAAAAAAAAAAAAAAAAAAAAAAAAAAAAAGCAACCGAGATTTGTTATTAAATTTGTAGCTTCACGAATGAGGGTAAGCGAGGTTAAGCACAATTCTACGCGTTTAACTGTTGACTACTTTTTATATTAATTACAAACACTACTTGAAAACAATCCAGCCATATGCTAATATTTAATGTAACAATTTGCTACAGATATAATGAGTTTACAGCAAGACTTTTTTTTAAAATTATATTTTACAGAAACTGGAAAGAAAAAAAAAGGTGTAAAGATTTTATCAAGATAATCTATTTAGATGCATTTAATGATAAAGATAATTAAAGTTGCTATTTAATTATTAAACTCATTTTTTTGTTAATTTTGTTGTTCCGTGACACGTAAACAAGTCCTTAGCGAAGATATAGATTGTGGTAAATAAAATGTAAGGAAATTTTTATGTTAAATCTTCACTAGCTTAAAAGAGTTACATAAAATTAACCCTGATATATGAATTTTTATTACCGTATGTTGAAAAAAAATATATATATATATTATATAAAAAAGGAGAATCAATGAGGTGCATTACTTTGTATAATTGTGTTTAATTATTCTTTGTGTTGTTTCATTCATGTTTTATTTATTTTATTGTCACGGTTTAGGTTACATTCATAATATAATCCTTTGATCAATAAGTTAATACATTTTATTCATTCATTTATTAATTGAAATACAGTACGAATTTGCTCTTTAGTGATTATTTTTTATTGTTTGAAATACATAGCTTAATTGTCCAGTTATCAGCAGCTTATAAGCAAGTTTAAGCAGTTTACGAATAAGTTTGCCAAAAAAATTTCATGCTGACATGCCTTGTAAGCATAGTTATGCCTAGTGTGAAATAGCCTTTAGTTCTTGAATTTTGTGCCAAATCTCTGAACCGAAATATGGGGTACTTAAATGTATGATTTGTTCTAACTAGAAGAAGAAGAGAAACTTGGGTTATTCAGATATTAAAATAGTTTTAAGTACATGAGTTTTAATGACGTTTATCAAGTTTATCGAGTATAAAAAAAAAAGCAATTATAAAAGCGTAGATTTTATAAAATGTACAAAACTTATAGTAAAGTCCTCTTCAGTTTGATATGAAGATGTGTTTGACAGTTTGTCTGTTTTTATTTATGTTTTATCTTAGCTGAAGTTGAATTAAGTTTACAGAAAACTACGTGATCATTGAAGATAAATAAATAAAGTTTTGAATTCAATGTAGATTCAATCCAACACTTTTGAGATATATCGCCTTGATATATAAATGACAAGCAAGAAAATTGTCCTTGTCAGTAATTAGAAGCAAGGATGTTTTGTAAAGTAATTAAAACTCAAGTGCTTACGTAAACAAATGTCAGTACAGCATGATATCATTTACAAATCTATATAAGCTTTGTCGATAATTATTTTAATTTTATTTTGATTTAACAAATTATCCTTTTTCTAAAGTCTTTGAAGAATAAAAATGCTATATTTCTCAACGATCGCAAAAAAATGTTTTGATATATTATGTTTTGTTTTATTTGCGCTTTACCACGCGAACTCACAAGTTGCCCACTCATTGGAATGGTACGTATAGGCATAGGCAGAAGGAAAAATTAAAATGACATTAAAATTCAGTCAAAAAAAAAAATCCAATATATTTTGATACAAAAATTGCTAGTTTTTTTCTCATAAGTTTATTAAGTGTTATTGAGCATATTTCATACAATATGAAATGTGTGAGAGACTTTCAACAATACTTGGTAATTTTTATGTAAACAACAATGGCAAGTTAATATAATTCCAGTCATATTATTGAAAAATGAGAAATGTACAGGACCCACAAAGAGCGGAGGCATGGCAATTTCAATTGAATTTAATTTTCGATAGGACACAGTCAAACTTTTTGTAACCTTCTTTTAAGAAACACTTTAACTGAGCAAGATTGGACTTTTTTTTTTTTTTTTACTTTAATATAAAAAAAAACTACAATACTTGTCCGATTTTTCCTCTTCAATTGCTGCTAGATTATATAATTATTAATTATTATGTAATGCTTTCTCGGGAAAAATGAATTTATTATATTGGGTACACGGAAAACATAAATCTAAGAAACTATTCTGATACATAGATGTAACTCTTCATAAACCGATAACTTGATTGAAAAAGTTTAAACAGTAACTCTTAAGTATAAACGTAATTTCGTCAGTGGTATATAGTTAGCTCTTTACATCTTAAAAAACTTTGTATATTATATCATTATATATAATTATATGTATATAATTATAAAAAAAAGTCTAAATAGTAACTCTTTAGATAAATTTTCCGTGTATATATTATTTATTGTCTCGCCATAAAAAATAAATGTACATTTAAAACAGCATTCGCAGTAAGGACTGGACCACAAACGCTTCCAATTTTTGTGCTTCTTAAGAACCGGTTCCTGTTCTAATTCATACTTTGGCCTTCGTTCATATCACTCAATCACTCAAAGTTGCCCTACCCTGAATTCGAATCCCCATTACGATTTTTATGCGATTCCCCACTCCCCGCACTCCTCCGCGACATATAGTTTCTTTGTCACACATATCACCTTTGAAATTGAAATATCACTCAAAATCTTAACTATTTGTCTTTAAAGAACAAATATTTTTTTAGATACATTTATTGAAAAAGAATTCTTAAGAACTGGTTCCAATCCCTGATTTAAAGTTCTGGTTTTAAATCAGTCTGAGTTTGAAAAATCTAAAAAAAATTAGTACCAAATAATATTATTACAAAATAAATAAATAAATAAATATTATTATTACCTACTATTTACAATTGTTTTTTAATTTTATTCATTTTACTATCAAATAAAAGTGCATATTTTGTAGTATGAAGATAAAATTTTGTAGAGAACTTACATTCAAATCTTTGATAACTTTTTTATTAAATATAGAATTTGTCGGAATATTAATATATAGATAAAGATCTTGTTCTTGCATTATAAAAAAAAAAACTTTGTAGGTATAAAATACTGTTTCTTTCCAAGTTCAATTTTTTTTCCTCGTAGCCCTATTTTTAGTGTAAAGTAAGCAACAAGTGTGGTACATATGTCAACCAGGTTGCATACTCTGTAGGATACTTTTTTTTTTTTTTTTTTTTTTTTTTGGCAAATAATATATATTAGATGTATGAAATAAAAATAATAACGTAAAAAAATATTGATATTAAAACTGTTTTCTGATAAGTGATTATATTTTTAATAATGATAATTTAGCTTCTTACAATTCTACAGAATGTAAAAAAAAAAAAAAATGTTATATTGCTAAAAGCCAAGCATATATTTTATATAATGTGTTTTTGACAATATAAAACATTTTGAAAAAGTCTGATTGATTTTACATTTACATAATTACAATAAATTACATAAGCTATTAATAGAAATAATTATCGTTTTTCACAAAAAAAAAAAAAAAAAAAAAAAAAAAAAAAGTGACTGTATTAAAATAAGTGCATCAAAAAGCATTAAAAATTCATCCTTTTATCAAGCATAATGCAGCCGTAAAGAATATCAAAAGCAAAACAGTGAATATAAATTTTTTAAAAAAAAATTCCACTTTATTATTTCTTATAGTCTCACTTTATCTTTAATTGTCCACTAAAGCAGAAAACTAGGGAGGATATAAATTTAATTAATTGAGTGATATAATTAAGTAATATTATTAAATAAACACTTCCTTCTTCATATATCCTCGGGTCAATTTACATTAGTAGGACTAATTTTCTTTCTTTTTATCAAATTACTTTATATATACACTGTCCTTTTGACATTTGTCTGTGTTTCTATCATGTCATACAAATATAAGAGAGAGAGAGACAGAGAGAGAGAGAGAGAGAGAGAGAGAGAGAGAGAGAGAGAGAGAGAGAGAGAGAGAGAGAGAGAGAGAGAGAGAGAGAGAGAGAGAGAGAGAGAGAGAGAGAGAGAGAGAGAGAGGGAGAGAGAGAGAGAGAGGGTAAGGTGAAAAGTTGAGGGCTTAAGTTAAGAGTATTGAGAAGATAAGTGTATAGTGGTGTGTTGGTGTCAAATAGTATAAGTTGTTACATTACAGTTTGAGACTGCGTACTACGATGCTTCGTTCATTGGTCAGACGCCACACCGCGGAAGTATAAAACAAATCGCACTTCTGCCCTACGACTACATTTTAAGAGCAGCAGACGCTACAGCAGCTCTAACAGGTAAGTAGATGGAATCTAATTCTTTTGCATTTTATTATCAGTGATAATCTTTTTTATAATATAATATTATTCAATAATATTGTTCAACTTTATGTATTAATATTTTTATTAAAATAATAGTTGTGAGTTCTTTTTGTTCTTTGTTTCAAAAAAAAAAAAATTGTACCTTCATTACTTTATTTTAATTGTGTAGCCAGTATTTTTTATATTAAGTTCAAATTAGAATTGCTTTTTTCAGAAGCTTTGCACGACATAACTATTTATGAGGCGTCAAAGCTTTTATTTAATTTCTTAAGCTTCATTTTTGTACATTTAAAAGGTATCAAGTTTTAATTAAGTATCTTAATATAATTGTCACGAAAAAATTTTCACTTCTAAAAATTAATAGCATTTCTCTCTTAAAATATAATCAAATAAAAAAATTTATGTAAAAAAAGTTGCTTATCTAAATTTAGTATAATTCTTTCTTAAAGTGGATTTATTTTTCCTAAGTTGTATAAATTAGTAGAAATAATTTTATATAAAATATGTTAAAAAATGTGAGTTACGTTAACAGATATGGTACCTAATTTCACTCAAATAAAACACGTAGACATTATTATTACATTTTGAAACGTCTTCAACGTTTCCAATACTTTGGCTTTTAAAGCAGATTTTATATCATGAAAACTATCAGAAAAAACTCGATAGAAATGTCTAGTTCTATGTTTTAGAAAAATAGCAAAAATTATTTTAAAAAAATCTAAGTTTAGAGGTTTGAAATCAATGATAAAAAAATGTATAAAGTCACTTTAAATATGATTTAAAGAAATAAATCATGTATAAATAAATGTATAAATAAATATAAATGATAAAGTGCATGATATTTCAGTGAGAAAAAAAAATGCGATTTATATCTTATTATCAATATTATTATTTTCACACGGAAAACATAAATTTAATAAATTATTGAGATACATATAAGTAACTCTTCAGTACAAACCAGTAACTTTTTTAAAAAAGTTTAAAAAGTAACTTGTTAGTATAAACGTAATTTCTTTAGTGGTGAATAGTTAGCTCTTTAGATTCTAAAAAGTTGTGTATGTATCTAATGAATTCATTATAAAAAAAATTCTAAATAGTAACTCTTAAGATAATTTTTTCCGTGCATGTTACGTTTATCAACGTTCTTTTAATATTAAAAATTTATTTCAATAATTTTTTTATTATACAAAATAATAATAATAAAAAGTGTATCTTTGGTTGTTAATAAATTATAACTAGATCCAACAAAATACTGGAAATTTTTTGTTATTTTGTGATATCAGCAAATGGATGAGAAATTTTGAACAAAAATAAATTTGATAAAAATAACATTAATATATAATTCTGTGTAAAATATCTAAGAAATGAAATTTTTATTTTCTTATCTTATGAAAATTGTATGTATTTAAATGATGCAATTTGATGATTCAAACTTAAATTATTATTGATTTGGCAAACTTAACAGTTCAAATGAAATACAGAATTTTTATATCATGGTCATATTCTTACACTCTCTCTTGTAAAAACATAGAACATTATAATTAAATGTATGCTAAATTTGATTGCAAGAAATTTTAATTGTTTTAATGGAGATTCTATGCAATCAATTTTATTACAGATTCAAAATATTTCATAATGTGAACAACACTCTAACTTGTATTTTTTTTTTATGACGCAATAGACAGTTCTAAAAAGCAATAAGAAATGTAATAATATATTTATTTCTGGAAAATGTACAAGTTTAATTTCATGCTTCTTTTATGCACAAGTATAAGGCTCATCTTGTTATTATTATTATTACTTTTCAATTTATTGCTTGAAAAGTTCTGAAACACATTTCATCACATATATAAGAAATACGGTATTCAGGACATGAACGAATACCAGTCAAAGGAATAAGATTAAAATAATATGCTAAGTTGCTTTCAAATAGATTGAACCGTAATTTTAATTTGCTCAATGTTTACATTTTTAAAGCATCTTGAAGTTGTATTGAAATCCAAATGAAACTTCAATTTCATTGAAAATAAATAAATAAACTCAACATTGAGTGTAACTAAAACTTGTGGTTAGACTCAAAATCATGTCTGGAAATCTTTGCTTACTTTTCTCGCTATTGTTTCTTTGACTGGCGCTCATTCACACCCTCAATACTTTTCAAGTTGTGCTGTTTAATTTATTATTATATGTGATTGTATTTGTTAAGTTTCCAAGAACTTTTGAAGCCAGCAATTGAAATTTAAAAAATAAAAATTTCATACGATAAGCCTTACAAGTCCTAAAATAATCTAACAATAAAGTTACATATTAAAAAAAATAATAATAAAAAAGGAGCTTTCTTGGTAATTAATTTGGTAATTAATTTATGTGAAGGTGGTTTATTTCAAATTCTTAGAGTAAAAAAAAAAAAAAAAAAAAAAAAACTCGGAAACTGTACACTTCAATTCAACCAGTAATTCAAAACGTCCAATATTTTCCTGTTTGATTTGTCTTAAATAATTCATATAAATAAAAAAAAACATCTCAGTGAGTGTTTTCCAATAGTTAACGAGATATTAATTATTGACATCTGCCTAAAAACCTCGGGCAGACGCAAACATTAAGTTAACATCAAGTTGAAGTAGTATGTTCGTCACTGCTTATATAAGGGTAAACTTCTTTCCAAATCAAAATATTAATAAGCAAAACCAAGCACTTAAACATAGTTTATAGAAGCAGTAGACAAATAAAGCATCAGCATTAAAAAAAAAAAGTTTTGAAATTTCTTATACCACTTATACTTATACCACTAGTCGAAATGTCAAACTTTAAACTTACGTTAACTTGTCGAAACTTTAATTAATATTCCATCATCATTTCAAATGTAGAACGAGTTGATTAAAAATTAAGTTCTTAAGATCGGAAGACAAAAAATGAAAACACGTACAAGCTGTTGTTAACTAAGTTTTTCTTCTTTTTTCAATATTGAGATTTTATTTTTAAATTATCATAGTTTTTTCTTTTCTTTTTTTATATTTATTATAGATACACATAGCTATATTATAGTATATTTTGTTATACAGTAATACAGTTATACATCTATATACTGTAGATGCACATTTTTACCTATTAATTAGTGATATGAAATATCCTTTGTTATGTTACTTATTCAATGAAATTACATTTATAAATTTGTACGTCATTTTTCCAATTTGAAAGGCTGAAAAAGAAAATCCTTTTTGAAAGCTTACAATTACATTAGTAAGCTTTTAAAAATTCATAATTATACAAAAAAAAAATTATTATTATTTGAAAGACTGAAAAAGAAAATCCTAATTGAAAGCTTACAATTTCAATTGTAAAATTTTATTACAATTATAGGGTACAAAAATTTAATAATTATTAATAATGAAAAAGGTATTATAGTTTTTCATTATTTCTTTTATCATATGTAAGCTGAACCTAATTAATGTTAAAGCATAATGTAATATTTTTTATGCGTTTAAATTTTGACTTTGACTTTTTTTTTTTTTTTTTTTTTTTTCAGTTGGATAAATTTAGCAAATATATTATATATATTACACATATAAAATAAATACGGGCACGAACAAAGGTTGCACCTGTGAGAATATGAAAACAAATGTAAAAGTACTTTTTTGTAATTGTTAACATATATAAGTTTTCTGATGCGAATGAAACAGTAATTTAGAACAAATAAATTTTATTTAAATTTCACATTCACATGTATCCATTTTTAATTATTAATTAAAAAAACTGTTTAACGCTGGATTAAACGATACTAATAAGAATATACTATATAAAATAAATATTTATAAATGTAAAATATTTAAACTATGTAAATATAATTTATAGAAAAAATATGACAGATTAATAATTAAAATTAATACTTTTGTTTGTCAACAGTTTATATTTTGATTATATAAAAAAAAAAATAATGTAAATAACAAAAAATCGAACTATCAAATCAAATCCATTAAAATATAAACGAATGCACTTTTTTTTTTTTTTTTTTTTTTTCTAACTTGATGATTTGGATTTTGCTTTATTTTTAGTTCAACATATATCAGTAAAATATTATTTATGTTTCCAATAAATACTAAACTCTTTAACATAAACTTTTAAATTGTTATTAATGACAACTTTTTTTTTTTTTTTTTTTTTTTTTTTTTTTAACTTTTAGATTTTGGTTGATAATTATAATTTCAACAATTTGCATCTATCTCTTTAAACTTTATATAAAATAACTGCTGCGTCTCTATATTATTTTTCCACAGTAAAAAAAGGATCACGGAACTTTATAAGATTTAGTATGTGCGCTATTAAAATTAAGATAAAGAAACTGTACATACAAAAATGATTTAGGACAATTCCTTGCAATAGCATTGACAACTTATCAGAAAAAGTTTCATTGCCTTTTTAACACAGTTTTTTTTTTTTTTTTTTTTTTTTTTTAAGAATTTTTAGTTTTATACGTATACTTTTAAATACTGAATCTTGAAGTAGTTCATCTACAGGTGTCTTCTTCATTTTTTTTTCCTTTCAAAAACGAGCTTATAAAACGACCAAATTAAATAAAAAAATAATTAGTAAACATACTGTATAAATGAAACTAATACAAAATACTTATAAAATAGAAGAAAAATGGAACTGCGTGAGAGTAAATTGTTTATATTTAACTCCAATCATAAAAATTACACCATAAAAATTTGAATATTTCATTTCTTTATTTATTTGGCGGTGAGGTGGAGACTTGCACCGTCAATGCAGCAGTTATTTTCACAATTTGAAAGTTTTATTTGATCTACGTAAACAAAAATATATTTAAAAAAAAAAAAAAGATCACAATGAGATAATTAAAAGTAGGATTTCTTTGTCGATGCAAATTATTTTACCAATACTAAGATAATATATATTATTTTCTTCAGTTAGAAAGATGTTAACGAACCAAGTTTTTATTAGTAAAATTTTATCAAAAGTATTCCACTCATTACTCAGTTACTAATTAAAAATCAAATAATATAAACTCCTATCATAATAATTATAAGTTACTGAAGATTGTGTTAATGTTTTTAATGAAAGTGAGTTGGAATGCAGCTGGTCTCATACGTTTGCTAATAAATGATAAATCAAGTGATGTTTCATGTTGTATCATTTGACGGTACACTTTGACGGAAATCCTTTAATAAATGTGCACAGTTCTATTTTTTTATGTGTATATATATATATATATATATATATATATATATATATATATATATATATATATATATATATATATATATATATATATATATTTAAATGGGGTCAATAAAAAATTTATCTCTGTAACATACGTCACCAAAAGTTTATCCTTAATTAGTATCTAAATTAAAAGTATAACAAAGAAAAATACACAAACATTAGGACCACTCATTCTTATCAAAGTTAGTAATTTGATAGGCAACATAAAAGTATGGTATCTATGGTAAATATGTCCATCAAAAACTCTAATGTTTACACAGTAAAAGAAATAAAAATGACAAAGTAAAAAGGCGGATTGTGATTAAAACAAAATTAAAATACAATTTCAACAATAGCTCAATCGTGAATAATGTGACCAAGAAATTAAAATAATAAATACATGTTACGTAAGACACATAGTTTTTTAAAAGTAATTTCATAATATTAATTGAGTATATTTGCTCATAGAGGTATTAAATAAATAAATAAAAATAAATAAATAATATCTTTATTGCAAAATAAGATAGGCAAAAGGTGCAGTCAGGGCAACAAGCCCTATCTCTGAACCAATACATTCAAGATAGCATAATATGCAAATTGGTTGACATTTTATAATAGAGTGGATAATAAACATGATAATAATAATAATGAATAGAGATACGTAAATAATTACCATAGGAGAGTACCGTAATTGTAGTTGTATATATTACAGGTACCACAAATATAAAAATTATTAAGTTAATGTATTAAGCTTGTAATAATATATATATTAAGAGTAATAGTTCAAAAATAATAATAATACACAAGAGATGAACAAAAATCAATCTAGCTGTATAATACGATCTAATAAAAAAAAATAATAAAAAAAAAAATAATAATAATAATATATTGATAATAAATAAATAACGTAATTAAGCATTGTATTTTTTATGTATAATGTAATATAAAAAACAAGATTAATAAATGCAGATTAATTATGAAATACATTTAATAACAGCAGAAATGTGGTAAACTAATGTTTGAAAACAAAAATAAATTCAAGACCCAATTGTTGGTATAGGTCCTAATTGTTGGAAGATGTGTTAACGAAAACTTAAAAAAATTAATTTCTCCTTAAAACTAGAAACTTAAACATTTTGATACCCAGGATATGAGATTGAACTCAGTGGTGGCATCAACAGTGCCAACACTTGGGAATCGACCTTTTCTATTTAAATAACCAGTAAAACTCCATTAGCAATGGGATCTCCACCACACTAGTTTAAAGGAACTTATAATTTAGAATATTATTGTTAAAAAAAAAGTTCATGGAGCATTTCCACATTTTTTTAACTTGGCATGTTGCACGAGTTACAAGTGCTGGAAACATGTTGGCAGTTCTAAATGAATCCATCTCTACGATATTAATATGACAATTGACATGATTGATTATTACTTAGCAATCTTGACTGTAAGTCGTACAAACGTTTGCACATGTTACTTTCCCTTATTTAGTTTAGCATAAAGACCTGTTTAGCAGCAACACTTAATCAACAATTAATTATTAAAATTTATATACTGCCTTAAAATATAAACAGATTTTTAAATATTTGTTTCCCGAATTTTCAAAAGATAAAATAAAGCGAGTTTTTTATTAATCGTCATAAACAGATAATTAAAATTTTATTTTATTATTGGACGAAAAAAACAACAACTTTGAATCAGTAAATTGCATTGCTTTTTTATAATTAAATACGAGAGTAATATGAAAATAAAATTAATATAATAAGCTGTTTAAAGATAAAATATATAAATATTCCTTAAATGAAAGAATTTATTAACTAAAAGAATGTACTGTATAGAAGAGCGATACACATTTCCTTATCTTATTTAGATCAATAAAAAATGCGAGAGAAGGAAAAAAAAAGCAGCTTTAAATCGCTATATTTTTTTAATCTCAACTTCGTTATTCATTCAACATGATAACATAAATAAGAAAACAATGAAAGCAATTTTTTTATTGTAAGTATATATTTACTTATTTGCTATAGTAGTGAAAATATATTGTAAGCAAAATAAAAAAAAAATTCTAATTTTAATTCTTTTTAACATATTATATATACAAAAAAAAACTGATCGTCTTAAAAAATAACTTTTTTTTAAAGAGATGTTTTTATTAAAATCAACAAAGAAAGGAAATTTAAATTACTAATTTCATGGTTGGTTCACTTTTGTGTGAAAGAGAGAAAGAGAAGCAATGTAACTATATACATACACTCGACTTTAGAGATTATAAATGAGTCTCTCTCCTGTATAATACTGTACTCGCTCGTCTCCGTCTACCCTCAAGCCACACATACTCATTCATTCATTCATTCATTCATTCATTCATTCAAAGTATGACATATATTGTGACAAACTGCGCAACACAATATACACTTTTCCTATTCTTTTCCTACATTTTATGTATATATATATAATATAAAATTGTTGTTGTATGTAATGAGGACCCAATTACATTTTTATTATTACTATTATTTAGAGTTTACCATTTTTTTTTTAATTTTCTGTACTGATATTTTTGTTATTGTTACAAAAAAAAAAAAAAAAAAAAAAAGAAAGATAGAAAGAAAGAAAGAAAGAAAGACAAAAAAGAAAAGAAGAAGAAAAAAAAAAAAAAACTAGTCAAGTTTTATATCGATATGTTGTAGAGGAAAATATGTGTATCTCATTTTTTGTCACGGGTATCAACATGTGTAACTTGTTTCTGAACGTAGTGCAAAATGACGTTCCGAGTTACATATTTTGCTTTGTGTGACAAAAAACGTGACACACAAATTTACCGCTACAATATTATATATAATTATACCGTACGTCAATTAAAAAAATATTGACATGTCTCGGTCACTTCCTTTTCTCTTGAAACAATAGTTATAAATATAATACAAAATTTTTCACAACTGTAACATTATATATATATATATATATTTATATAATATATTACAATATAAAATACTCTACTTTACCCATGCCATTTAAGTATTTAACTCTTTGTTCTGTTATGTGGTATTAATTTGTTATCAATCGATAATATAAGCTACTTACTATTTCAACAAATTTATTTTAGTATTAATTATTATTGGAACTTATGGACTGTACATGGTATGAATGAGTTATATATATATATATATATATATATATATATATATATATATATATATATATATATATATATATATATATATATATATATTTGTTAAAAAGAATAATGTTACTGTAGTGGAAGATTTTATTTTATATTTTTATAACTATATTGTTACAAAAGAAAAGGAAGTGATTGAGACATGTCAATATTTTTAATTGACAGGTGCAAAAATAGATAATATCTATTTTTTCCTTCTTCTTTTTTATTCAATTGTTTTGTTTTATATAAAAAGCTTGAACATAATTACAGCTTCAAATATTCCTATATTTTATACCAATACTGCGTTATAACACTTAAGTATATTTTTACACAAAACTTGTTGCATAATGAAATAAGAAAAAATCGATGGATTTTACTATTTATATAAGTAACTTTAAAATAATTCTTATGAACATCATAATTGATTAATTATTTTTTTTTTTTTGGCGTTTTATGAATTTTCAAATTTTGTTGTAAAGTGATCAATTGACTATATTTAAGAATGAAATCAATAATTTATATTTAGTTAAAATAAGTATTGAATCGATATTAATATTTTTAAGGTCTGCAAGATATCAACAAAATTTCCAGATTGTATCTCTTTCTCTTTCATTTTTTTATTTTTATTTTTTATTTTTATTTTTTTTTTTATTTTTTTTTTTAATCCTTTTATTGAAAAATATAGTTTTGTTTAAAAACGAGCGTCATAAAAACACGTTACTTTATATATAGATAACTTTTATTGACAGCTATAGCAATATTGACAGCTCTCCTTTTCTCATTGCATTTACCATAGTATTAGATTTTTTGTATTATATATGTTATTATAATTCATTATAATTATACATGATTTCTCTCTCTCTCTCTCTCTCTCTCTCTCTCTCTCTATCTCAATATTTATTGCGACAAATGTGTGTTTACTCTACACGGAAATTAGAGACTAAAGAGTCATTATAGACTTTTTTTATAATAAATTTGTAAGATATAAAGTTTTTTAAGATGGAAAAAGCAAACTGTTAACCGCTGAAGAAATAACGTTTATACTAACAAGTTACTGTTCAAACTTTTTTTTTTTTTCAATTGAGTTTGGTTTGTACTGAAGATATATGAAGAGTTGAATAACTAAACCATTTGTCAAATTTATGTTTTCCGTGAAACTGTTATTATTATTTTCTTGTAGGAATAGGTGTATAAGAGTGTCAGGCCCTCAGGCCTAAACCTCACCCTTACAAAAATGTATTATTCCCTTATGGTTTTAAATAGACTCGATTATTTAATAAATGGCAATCAAAATAATTTTGTATGAATTTTGATTTAGTAAAAATATTAAATATGTATTTATTTTTTACAGTTTTATTAAAACCACTTTATCATCTGAAGAGACCGAAATGGCACGTCTTCACGCAGTGCTGATATGTGCTCTACTTGCACTTCACGCATCATTTGGTGTGTTGGCCCAACCTTCTGCTAAAGAGATCGCAGAAAGGTAAATACGAATGAAATCATAGTAATAATTATCAATGAATGACTTCCATTCATCACCCCTCGAGCTATTTTCTATAGTAGATTATCTTAAAAATTATTGTTAACAAAAACTTTCAAGCAAACTTGAAAACTTGAAACTTGATGCTGTATAAAGTTAATCTACATGGGTTTTTTTTAAAGTAGTGTTTTCTTTACGAGTATTTATTAGGTAAATTTTAAAGTGGATATATTGGAGAATATATGTTTGAAAATAAAGCTTACCACAGATTAAATGAAGAGTTTTCTACTAAAACCATGATGGACACGATATAACCACTTGCTATTTCATTGAAAAGTATTAATATAAAATAATATATTCTTAATATTAATTTTTGAATATTATATTATATATATATATTTTTTTTTATTATTAAGATAATGATAATAAAAACGAGGCCTATAATAAAAAATATATCACTTTATTTTTATGCTCTGTTTTGTTTTATTGTTATGCTATGTTTTAAATGCTCTTTTAATCCATTTAACACAAAATGGGTCACCTAAAATAAAAGCATTATCAATTTCCACTAGTTCCCAAATGTATAACCACGTAAGAGAGTGCGAAAAAAACTGTAAAGTAGGCAAAACACTCAAATTTTAAACAATTATGACGTCAGGATTGTCAGCAACAATAGAAAAGTTGTGCGAGCTGCAAAAGTTGAAAATTTCTTAATACGTTTAAGGTGTCACAATTAGATTATTGGATAAAATAATTGTGGTTTTGAAAATCCCATATTTTGTTTCTTCAGTTAAAAGGGCATTTTCTTTGGTCTGGACGATCGCTTTAAAGTATAATCGCTGTATTATTTTACCAAAGTTGACTGTTTTGTGATGTTATGTGTGTTGTTGTGGTGATGGGGTTATGCTTATTGTGAACGTACATTTCGCTTGCAGCCACGCACAGGCTCTGCAAATGTACGAGCGCTACGTGCAGCATCTCCGCCAAGTCGTGGACATGATGATGCGCGGTGTACAACATGCTCGGTAAGTTATTGCATGCACTGCTTGCTTTCTCAAGTATTATTATGTGTATGTGCATTACTGTATTATTAAATATTGTCAATATACGTATATAAAAAATATATAGTGGATAGTGTTATGTATTCTAATTTTACTATGCTATTCAACATTAATATTATATTTTACATAATATAAAGAATCAAGTAATAATTTTATGCATATTGATAAAAAAGGTAATAAATTTCGGATACGTGCCTTGTATTTGTTTTTTATTCTGAATTAAACTTCTAATACAATAAACAATTTTCTTGTTATAATTTTTAGAACAATAAACGCCAACTATATATTACATATTGTTAAATATTATTAACATATTTCATCCATTTACACACTAATGTTTAAGTATATAATTTTATCTTTACTTGGTGGTATTGTTCTATAGATCATAACACAAAATAATTTATTCTGTATTCAAAACTTGTGTTTTATCACCTAAAAATTAGTATACTATTCGTATCCATTTTTACAGCAAACGCTCGGGCGGCTGCATCCTGAATGGAGGGATGTCTCATAACTGTGACCTCAAAGACGTGGTGTCTGCCATGGATGAGGCCAAGTACTGGAACTCCTTCTTGTCTCCCGGCAAGCGAAGTTGGTCCGGATATTCCTCATCTACCACTCGTGATGATGATGAGACACAAAATTCCAACGATGCACGCGAGCCCCGTGACTAAACATCAAATCTACATACCGGGTACGACTCAACTCTGTTCCTATTGTTCCAGCAATGCGAGGGCCAAGCGATGTGCTAACCTGGGTTCAGACGAATGTTCCAATGAAGGCGTACCAGGTTCAGGAGAGGATGATGATTATTTTGGTTCAGAAAATAGTCCCGGAAAAAGATCATTCAGAATTCATTCAAGGGTTTCAAATTATTTCCCTAAGAAATGCATTAATGTTTGGGATGATGGGTGTTCCAATTATGGATTACCCGGTTCAGGGGCTGATGATGGATATTTTGGTTCAGGAGGGCCGGGAAAACGTACTTTGTTTTTGAAAAAGAAAAGTTGCTTGAATGTAGGAAGCGATGAGTGTGCTAATGAAAGCGTACCTGGCGCCGGTGAAGATGATGATTATTTTGGATCTGGAAGTCCCGGCAAGCGGTCCAGTTTACCCTTACAATATCACCCTTGCATGCACGGCTACCGTAATCCACTTTGCAGAGCCTTACTTCAACTGTACACTACCCGGCAAATCTAGTTAGGGCAAGTTTATTTCATTTCAGTATCGAGAGGTGGCAAACGCTTTTGCTTATTGTCCATAATAGTCCGTATTTCATGTTGTCTATTGGCGTAAGGTGCGGCAGCTAATATGATTGTGTGGGGGCAGATGTGTGCAAATTAAATATTTGAAAAACTTATCATATTATTATTAAATAAATTTTAAAAACCTTATTATTTTCGTTGCTTATGATCATTTATCATTATCCCAATTATATAATTTGAATGGTCCCTTGTACTATTATACGTCTGATATAAACAGATTTCAGACGTTTCATTTGTCTTATTACGTTAAATATTTTGCTTTTTAAACATATTTTGAGTGCAACAAACATAATTAATTATTTGTCTGCTTCATATGTGTTATCACTATATTATATAATATTAATACATATTATTACTTCTTGTAATACTAAATCAATTCTGTTTGTTTACAGGTGTCACGGACGTTCTACTTTATTTTGAAACAGCCCCAACCCCCCCTTCTCTCCAGCACAACCCAAATTTTTGTTTAAAGAAGCAACACATTGATGAGTAAAGAAACAAACTTAAGAGCTGCCGATTATTGACGTTTTACCAAAATCCACTTCCTATTTAACGTAATATGCATGCTCAATACATTAAACTGGAAAATGATAATAGGAAAAAAAATCTACAGTAGGCAATTCCTAAAAAGATTTCTTTACTCATCGATATCTTTCTTTGGTTTAAAAAAAATATAGTAAATGAAATGAAAAGTTATGTTAGTGAAAAAAAAAAAAATATATATATATATATAGCAAAGGGTTCTGAATGCATACGATATTGTGTGGTGTATAAAAACGCATGTATGTATTATTTGGTGGAATTGAAATAAAGGTGATTGGATAGCAAAGTCTGTTTTTCTTATTAATTTTACCATTCTTGTTACGTCTAAATATTATCACAAACAACTACTGACTTTTTAACAAATAACTAAAAACAATAATATAAACAATAAAAATTATACAATATATACTTTAACAAAATCTTAGAGAGAATAAAAAAGTCATAAAAAAAACAAATAAATAGAAAAATTAAAAGATAAGTGTGTGAGTATGCATACATATAATAAAAATAACTTATTATAGGATTAGGATAACCATAAAAACGGCTATGTACACGGACAAAAATAAGTACGTAATAATTATGCTAGCTTATTTTCAATACAATTTGTTCAATACGGCATAATTTATGCTAATAATTATGTTATATGGTATAAATATTATGTTGTACAGCATAATTATTTAAGTTGTTCTAATATAGCATGCTATAATGACATAAATGTAGCATGAATAACGTAGTTTATTCTTTCCGTGTATGTACTACGGTACAGTAATAACTATAGAATTCATCTAAATTTTATAATTCAATATACAAGTTTGAGTTTATTGATTTTTTTTTTTTTTTTTTTTTTTTTTTTTTGCCGATCTGATTTTATATGATATATTATATTTATAACTCAATTTTCTGATCTCATTATTATCTAAGACAATAGTAATAATAGTATAGACGTTGAGGAAATGTTCTGCTAAATCAACGATTTACTTAGTTGTTTAGATACTCAAATATATAATTATTCTTTTAACATTAAGACAATTTGGCCGCAAAATAGTATTTTTGCTGTGTGGTTGAGCTTTTCTTAACTTTGAAACCATGAAAAGCATGTCAATATAAAGTTGAGTTAATGAAATTAATAATAATAATAAATATGTAAGAGTTCTTGCCTGTTAAAACGGATCAATGTATCATAAGACTGCAATAAATACTAGCACTGTGTGCATGTCATTAAGGTGATTCAATCCAATGCAAAATACTAAATAGAAATAATTAAATATAGATAGAAATATAGATAAATAGCTAATAAAATATTATATTATATACCTCAACATTTGAGCTAACACAAAATACTATAAAATTGTTCTTAAGGGAGTAGGGGGCCGACGTCGGCCATTAGACTCAAACTTTTCTCGTCAAAAAAATCTGAAATTTTGCAAATTATACTTCAGCTTAAGACAATTTCAAATATATAAAAATTTTGGGGGGTCACCGTTCAAATAAATTTTATATGATATTTTGAAATTTTAAGTCCATAAGGCCCAATGTTAATTTCAATAATTTTTTCTTTTTTTCTGGACAGTCAAACATCTTAAAATTTTTATCACGACTAGTTGTGATCCTTAGCTACACAATGACAATAAATTTAGACCGGAAAAACACTTCAAGTTTTTGATATATAAGGTCGGTACCCTACTCCCTTAAGTTTTATTTGAAAAAAGAACAAGAAAATGTACTGTACCAAAATATTAAATTACAATGATACGGCAACTAAGTTTATCACAAAAGACCCAAAACCCATTTCCTTAGTCCCAGAAAATGAAAAAATTATAGTTAAATTTGTTGGAACATAAAAACATAGTAGCATAGACAGCTCTCTGATAGGAGGGGGCAAGAATATCCAAACCCACGAATATTTAAAAGTTTAAAGTTAAAAGCAGTGAGAACGTTAACAATTATGTTTTTTTATGCATAGGAGGTTTATATGCTTACACCCAGTGACTAAGATAATTAAACCATTCAGCTTTGGGCTTTATTAAGCTTGGGAACTACTTTTTTTTATATAATTCTCGTGTGCTATATTGATTGAGTTTTTGTCAGGAATATTCAATTATTATTATTATATTATATAATAATATTATACTTTGCGATACACGGTAATTGTTATTGAAGCTTATAAGCTTATATTAATAATATATTAAATCGAGTTATTTTAAATATCATTTGATTCACATTGTAATCAAAATTATTATTAATATATGTAAATAATTTATTCAACAAATTTAAAAAAATATATATATATATCCCTTAAAAAAGTGGAAGGGGAGGAAAAAAACGTTCAAAACAAAAAACAGTTTTGAATTTGTGAATCTTGTTGAGTTTTGATGTGTTCGTGAACCTTTTTCACCCCAAAAATTTGTCAATAATAAATAAATGATTGTCTGAAATATTTAGGAAAAGCATTAAATTTATTTCTTTTTAATATGAATGTTATAATCTGAATAATTTAAAG
>OX439127.1:21326843-21539343 GCA_949318235.1 Ecdyonurus torrentis
AAATTATATTGCATAACATATTGATATTATACTCTTCTATAACATAATAATTTGTATAATATTGGACGCATATTTCTTTACTGTTTTGTACAAAATTAGTGTGCCCTTGCGCAGCAGAGCTGAAGGTGAAGTAAAAGGCTTTTTTTTTCCTGTACAGAACAGTTGAGTTAGCTCTTCATTATCTCATCATCGTACACTTTGAACTTATATAGATAATATTTATATAATATAGGACTACAATAAAATATTACATCCTGATAAGTTTATGTAAACTAATTTTATAACTATAAGAGAAAAGATTTAAAAAAAAAATCAACAACAATGTACGTATTGTTCAATATTTACATTTCAGTGAATATGGCTAATTCATAATTCAATATACGTTATAAACATGTCACATACAGAAAGATTTTTTTTTTTTTTTGTTAAATGTATATAATATTGAAATCTACATACGTAAGCAAACTATTTGTGGCGTGTAACACCTCCGCAAATTCTATATATTTCAAATAAATACGTAGAGCGAATGCATGTAGTCATGCGTATAAAAAATTAAATTGTCTCGTAAAACATGTCAAGTGCATTCAGTAGTTTTATTACACAGTTTTTTTTTTTTTTTTTTTTTTTTTTTTTTTTTTTTTTTTTAAGACCGCATTTTAAAACGCAAAATAAAATATGAAGATGTAAAATAAAATTAACTTTTTATATACCATTTTGTAGTCAACTTAGTCAAGTAAACTTTACTGTTAATTGTAGTCAATTAACATTTTTAAAACTGTTCTTAGAAAAAAAAATTGACTGGCCCAGTTTATTTGCACCAAAGCTCAACGTAAAAATTAGATTTTTTTTTCCAAACGTCTTTTTTTCTGCAAAAGTGATGTGATGAGAAATTTTCTTTTTTTAACTATATCCTTTATTGACAATTAATGGAGTCTTTTGGCATAAATAAGGTACCTATAGCACTCTAAACATGTTCTGTCATAAAAAATGAAAGGATGGGGGTACATTGGTATCGTAGTCGAGTCCTACTAGAAAAATAAGACAATAATGACGATCGAGTAAAAATTCAGAAATCTGATACATATGATTTATAATTTGATATTGGGAAGATAATTTGAGTAATATAAATTTTCAAACAACGCAATTTCTATATTATAGAGAATACCTGTGATTAGAAACCAAAATTGTATAACATTTTTTATTTAAAAATCAAGCGGATATGCTGAACGACTAATTAAAGCGTCTCCTTCCCAAGAATTCCATCTCAACAAATAAAATACACATAAAATTTATTAATGGCAATGAGTTAAATGTGATGCTGAATTATACATGCATACTGTATAATATATATAGTATTAATTTAAATATTATCAATATGTTAATACGTAGATTACATATAATATGAAAAAAGAGAGACTGAGAGAAGAAGAAATTGCATTAACGAGATTGTATTTTTTTTTTATATAAAAACCAATATATTTAATATATTAGATGCTAAAATGTGATATGATTGAAAATTGGAATGAATTATGCATATTAGATGAAACTAACTTCAAATGGAAACTATTTTTTCATTTTTTTTTCTTCTTTACAACTTTTTATGTGGAAATAATATTACGTTCTCACTTACCTTGCCATGCTGACCGCATTCACAATCCGCGATGAACTGATAATTTCGAATCCAAAGCTACAGTTTTTGTGATATTTTTAATTTGCAAATTGAAATATAAAATCATCTAGTCACTCTCGTACACACACCATGTTAGTCTATGGAAAAGCAATATAGCAACTGACTGCAGTAAAGCCTGATATCGATGAATCACTAGTCTGGTTTGGTTATTTTAATATAGATAAAATATTATAAATAACTGTAGACAAAATTTCCAAGAAAAAATAAATTAATCAACAAATAGGTTGTTTCAATTTAATATGTATATCAAGAAATTTTGAGATAAAATCACGATCTGACTTAGCAACATTCTTTAGAGTGAGAGAAAGAGATACGGATCAGGGCAATATTAATATACTGTATTATACATGTACGGTACAGTACGTATAGTTACATGCATGTAATCATGAAAATGCCTTCAGCTCGTTCTGTAAAGTACACACAAATATTTAGCCAGCTTCGAAACTTTTCCTTTGTTATAACATCTGATCCCTACGTCACTATATCTCTTCCCGAAGTGTATTTTGACTCTTACTTACTTACGATTTATTTCAGTGATAAATTTCCATTCATACGTTTTATTAGATGAATATTATTATAATTATTTTTCAACGTGTAAAAATGTGTCAAAAATGTTTGAATCAAGAAAAAATCACATTTTTTGCTTGTGTTAAAACTTAACTTCCGACGCAATTGCTCGACAGGTGAGACGGCTCGTCTTCTAGCTCGGTACATGCCTGGCGAGAGTGTCCGAATGACATGAGGCGCCATGAAGTGCTTTCTCATTTTATTCGTAAGTCAAGTTCTAACACAAGCAAAATACATAAACATTATGACTAGTAAATATTGTTGAACTTGTTGTAATGGATGTCCGTTACTGAATGCGGATATATGTATAATATATTATATTTATATATATATACGATCTCTCCAATACAAATAATATTCTAACTTTAAGAGCGAACGGGTAATTAAATATTCAACGGCTTCGTCAACTATTATTGGGCGGTATATTAACTGATGACCTAGAGCTTTGGACACGTTCTTCTACATTAGGTCACGTCCGCAAGATTTAATTCAACACCAATAATGGTAATGGTTTTTTACCATTCAAAAACATGCGTTAAATTATGCGCTAACTACCGATACCTAGAGCGTGAGGCATATCCTATAATATAAAGACTAGGTTATAGGGTAGTTGCATATTCATTTAAACGTCGAAGCCATTAGGTGAGCTCTAAACAAGGGCTGGTATGGAAAAATGACACATTTTGCCAGTTTAAAAATTTAGCAATATTTTTGAGAGCTATATGATGCTGTTAACAGGTTTAAATTAGGTTTTCAAGTATGCGAGGAAAATAATAATAGCAAAAAAATTAATTATTAATTAATTAAAATTAAACCAAGTTTGTCTCATTGCTCCAGTATGGCGTCAAAGCGCAATCAGTATGACGTCATACGCATACACCCTATGTGCGTAGATCCACGCGTTACCTGAGTGACATAATATACAGATCAAGTCTGTAGCATTGACACAAGCCTCAGGATCGTTGTTAGAAACCAATTAATTGAAATAAGATCATTTTGTATGTATTTTATATACAATACACAAAATTAGGAGCAAACTTACTCATAGGTTTTAATGTTTTGCGAGATTATTTTTTCTTCTTCTTACAAAATAATAAACTATAACTTTTACATATCATTATTTTTATTACTGTATATTTATATTTTATACAGGACATATAATAATAATAATTTTGTTTTAATTATTAGCACAATCCATTTAATTGAATGCAGTATGGCAGAAATTTGTTATGTATATATTTTTTTATTATTATTTATATATAGTTTTAGGACATTTAAAAACCATTTAAAAAATGTTCCATTGGGAGGGTTCATTTTGATGATTTTTCTTCTTCTTCTTGTTTCACTATAGTAATAAATGTGTACACTTATATTGTATATATAATTATTTGCATATACAAAAACATATTTTTGAATCGCATAAAAGCACTGTAATAATAATATTATATTACAAAATAAGTTGAATGAAAAAGACCCATCAAAGTCTCACTATGGATTTTCATACAGGTTGCCATCACTATAAAGTCAGGAATAATATCTAATAAAATGAAGCATTATAAATGTCGTATTTGAAAATTGCGATATCTTAACTTTCAAATACACGACATTTGAATATTACTTTGTATTGCAGCTTTTATGTTCTATATAATATATATAGGGAAATAACTTTCGTAGAAACTTTTCAATTTTTTTTCTCATGTACGTGTTGCAAATATAGTGATGCGCTCTGGTAACAATGCTTTTCTTACAAGAAATCTTTTTATGTGATCATTAAATTTGCAACTATGAAAATAGTAAGTACGAATGTCACGTATTGCGTCAAAAACTACACAAGTATGCCAATTGGGATTCTTTTATAGAAAATATTTTTTTTACCGTTTTTCTCTTTATATTGCAAGACACCGATACTGTCGACGCTTCAAAATAATAACTACAAATTCATTTGCACAGAATGCGGATTCATCTTTACTTTTTTTTTTTTTTTTAAACTTAGATGGAAGCAATATGATTTTTATCGCAATCAAATAATAATAATAAAAAAAAACGCGAATTTAAAAGATCACGTTTATTTTTTTATGTGAGGTTCTATAAATAAATTACGCAACGTTTTGTTTTTTCTTAAAACATAAACCACTGCAATTCTTCCGTAAAAATCTTCAAAATTACCTAGCACCTTATTTACATAGGTATTATATATATATATATATTGATAGTAATTTTCGTTCCAGATTATTTTTATAGTGATAGACAACCTATTACTCAAAACACAAATATTACATCTCTTGCATTGCATAATAAAGAGTAATTTTGACATCAAAGGTATTAATTATTATTTCAATCATTATATTATATCATACATTTTACATCTTAGTTTTTTCTTTTTTTATTAAAAAAGACACAGAAAGAGAAAAATAAAAATACACCATACAAATTTAATATTATAGAGAAAAATTTGTAAATCTAAAAAATTATACAATTTTTATCATTAGTATTTATTACAATTAGTATAATATTTTTTTCTTATTAATCACAGGATCTTATTATTATATAACTTAGAATTCAGATCAATTATACTGGTCTGATTTTTATTTTCTAATTAAAAATTTTGACTTTCTTACAATATTTTTTTTAGCTATTTAATAGCAAAACTCAATAGTGCCCTTTACCTTTTTTTTTTTTTCATTATTTGAGCAGAAAATTTTAATCATATTTTATTATTATTTTAAGGCAAGAGAACATTAAAAAATGCAACAATTTGAGACAAAATATTATTAAATGCACTTATAAAACATCTTATTATTATTAATATTTATTATTAAAAAAGCTTTAATACAAAATTTTGTGAAAAATAAAAGTATTGTTACTTGCTATTTTTTTACATGATATTAAATTATGTTTAATATCATTATCTTTAATTATATTAAATTATAATATTATACAGTATAGTAATCTTATGTGTTAAATATGTCATGGACAAATAAGCAAATGTATTAAAATATTAATATATTATATATAAAATAAATTAAATGAATAAAAAAAAAATTAAAAAAAAAAAAAGGAAGAAAGAAAACAAACCATTTTTAAATGAAACAAAATAAATTTTGCCAGGCAGATATTTGATGAATCTAATGTCATTTACATTGAACCCATTTTTTCCCCCATTATTTTTAATGTACTGTATTGCAGATATAAAGAGAAGTAATAAATTAAGGAGTCAACATGATTTGGTCAATAGAAAGTCAATTTATACTACTTCAAGAATAAAAATAATGCTTAATGGCGTAGAACACCTTGAACAAAAAAGTTGCGTAATATCCTAACAAACCTGAAAATTAACGTTGATTTGGCCGGAGTCATTGATTTCTAATTTATTTTCTATTCACAAAATGCCGCTGCCGGTCACTGACGTCACAGCTTGCCTGGTCCACGCGCAAGTAAACCGGGCGAGCTGTGACGTCAGTTACCGGCAGCGGCATTTTGTGAATGGAAAATAAATTAGAAATCAATGAATCCGGCCAAATCAACGTTGATTTTCAGGTTTCTTAGGATATTACGCAACTTTTTTCTTCAAGGTGTTCTACGCCTTAAAGTATAGGAAAAAGAATGAATGAATGAATGAATGAATGAATGAATGAATGAATGAATGAATGAATGAATGAATGAATGAATGAATGAATGAATGAATGAATGAATGAATGAATATAATGGAACTTAAATTCAAAAAGTTAATTCACAGAAGTGTGTAAGATATTTAAAAATCTCAAAGAATAACAAATTGTTTATTTTTTTATTATTATTATTATTATTTTTTTTTTTTTTTTGCTGTATTTTGGTGACATTAATAAAATTTAAAATTTTAAAAGAATATTATAATACAAATTGTAACTTCTTTTGACCGTATCTCTCAGCAACTTCATCCAAAACATAAATCTACATTAATTGTAATATATGCTTGTGTAAGTTAATTACATTCTGCAAATAAAAATAAAACACAATTACCCCACAAATTAAGAACCCGTCTAATAGTATTAAAGCACTATATTTTTTTTGTTTGTTACAAGTATAATTCCAGTTTACTCTATTTATACAAATACTTTGCATTTGTTGAATTACTTTTTACTTTATTATTATTATTATTATGTTTTTAATAATTTGATGGCTGCCACATTTTAAAAGAGGCATAAATATTATAAATTATTGATAATAATAATAATAAAAGTATTTTTTTGTCCATTAAATTTCCTCGACATTTCGTATATTTTTTTGTTATATATATATTATAATATTTATTTCTCATCTTAAATATTAATTCCTGCAGATAATGATGACCTTAGTCCAGCAATAAGCAAAGTATTATAGTAATAACAACAATAATATCATGGCTATTTTACACATAGGTACACACAAAACTATTGAATTTTGTTTTTAGTATTATTTTGTTAATTGATTTCATATTGCAAAATCTTTTTTTGTTAATAAAATACAATTATTTTAAAAGAAAGTATACAAATCATAATATTATTATTATTTCGTTGTAAGGAAATTATTACTTTTCTTAGATCTAGAGCATTTTTTTTTATATTTATAAGGCAGATAAATTAACATTAAAGGCAGTGTTGAGTGTATGACACAATTAAAAAAAAAAACACATATGTATAAAAATTATTTATCCAAATTTTTAAACATATCTATAAATGAAAATTTATTGAGAGAAAGAGATCATAACTAAATTACAATGAAAAAGATTAATATATTTATAACCTATTATTGCTCTAAAACAAATAAAGCACTACTTTTTAAGTGTGTTTTAAAAGCTATAATATATGATTGAATTATATTTATAAATTGTCCACAATTTTATTGATTTAATCTACATAAGCATCAGATTGATTACTTGCTTATAAAGGTTAATTTTGGTGCAAAGGCATTAAGGAAAGGTATTATTTATATATTACTTTTTTTTTCTGTTTAATTTTATTAGCTGACAATATTGACTAATTTCTTATTATTTTTGTTGTTCCCTACCCACATTAAAGTAATTTTCTTTCTCTAAATGTATCATACAACAACCATCTATATAAACAATGTTTTGTTGTTGTTGATTAAATTTGTTATATAATATTGCAATTTAAAAAGGTTTTATTTAACTTGTCTTTTCACGTCCCTTATCTGGTCAAATAGGCCTAAATATTAATTCAAACCCAATAATTCATTCTTGAAAAAATAACTTATAGTCACATTGTGCAAAAGTTTCTATCAAAGTGACTTTTTTTAAAAAAAACTTAAATTTTACCAGATAATTGTGCAATTGATTTATTTATTTTATCAGCTTTATTTTCCTTATACATTAAAAAATATATATTTACAAGAAAAACTACACAGCCACACAACTTGCTAGGCTCGCATGTGCTTTTTTTTTTTTTTTTTTTTTTTTTTTGCTTTTTGTTCAAAATAGAAAATTAAGTGAGAAGATAATAGTTACGAGAATGAAACAAACTTAAATAAATATACACACGCAAGTATTTGGCATGACAAATTATAATGCTATCAGTATTAACTATTCAACTTGAAGCAATCGGACAGATATGCAGCATATATTACTGTATTTATCAATTAACTGATATAAACTAAATTAAATGCAAATGAAATGCTTTGTTTTAAATATAAGGTATTGAAAAAAAAATACTATACATATTTTAATTAACTAAATTGTAGAAAGCAATACAAAGAAAATTTGGATTTTTTAAATTTTTAATTCTGTGCTTTTTGTTCTACATTATCTATATTACACTACACAATATACTTAAAAACTAATATCAAATCATTAAACTTAATCATTTTTTTTTCTTTAAATCTAAAGCCTTAATAATTAAATAATATAATGATAAAATGCATAGGATAAAGGGATTTTTTTTTTTTTTTTTTTTTTTTTGCAAAGGAACTAAAAGCAATTTTTTTTGAAGGTAATGAAGTAAAATGATACAAAGAAAGCTTAATTTTGTGAGCCATCACAAATGTGGGAACCATACTGAACAAACACAGACTGAGTCTTGCATACAGTTAGTAGAAAATATATCAAATGGACATTTATTTCACCGCAGACATATCTGAACATACAAAAACATGGATTTTTTTTTTATCAACGTACATAAAAAATATGTACTTTTAAACTTCATAAGTCTATCTTTGATATCCAAAACTGCTATTAGCAGTTAAAATTACATAAAAATGACAATTAATTACGCCAAAAAATAAAATCAATAAAATAATCATTAATAACCATAAAAAATTTAAAAGTCAAAGTTTTTTTTTTTTAATACACTTTTCCCAAAACTTCTGTACCCAATTCCAAGCATTATGACAGCCAGGTTCTACACTGCTTATGTTATACAGCTCCTAAGTAAGACTCCTGCATTGGCTGGATTGCACTGCAGCTGTGCAATTGCTTGCCACATTACACAAATGGAACCAGTTGCCGTTTCAGATTGTGGACACTGCAAAGGATTGTAAAGCTGCTGCTGATTCCAAAGACCCACAGAGCGGCCAGCAAGCGGCGTTGTAATGGATAGAATGAAACATTGGACTTTAACAGAGACGTGCCATCTCCATGTTGGTAGCAGTCTTGCATAGGCAAAACAGTCTGTGGAGTTGGTTCTACATCATTTGTATTTGGCAGCACCAATAGCAGGCCAGAAGAGGCCATTCTG
This sequence comes from Ecdyonurus torrentis, assembly GCA_949318235.1. NCBI lineage: Eukaryota > Metazoa > Arthropoda > Insecta > Ephemeroptera > Heptageniidae > Ecdyonurus > Ecdyonurus torrentis. Next base: position 21,335,808 of record OX439127.1, read on the forward strand.
AGGCATTGATCAGAGAGCAGGTAAACATACTTATAGCTCTGACTTGCACTCTTGATTGGTGCCTCAAAATGGCCTCTTCTGGGCTGCTATGGTTGCCTCAAAATAAAGTGATGTAGGGTTACTATTTTGCATAATTGGGATTCCTGCAAACATGGGGATGGCACTACTCTATTAAATTACTTGGCTATGAATCAGATTGACATGTATTGTTTGGTATTTTGGCACAGCAACTCATTATTTTTAAAATTTAAAAGAAGCAGAGCAAAAAAAAAAAAAAAAAAAAAAAAAAACTAACAAGATGTTAGTAACTTTGAATTTTAAACCTATTAAAAAAAAAATAAAATTTTCATACTTGCACTAATTTTTTATTTAATGTGCTGAAATTTCACTCTCAATCTGTCCCTATTCATTTTCAATACATCATATATGACAAGATATTTAAATTTATTTCTATCATTAGAATATAAGTAATTAATTTTTCACGACATTGGAAACATTTTAAGTCAAGTATATTGCTCATGGTTATGTAGGAGTTTTACATTGAAATTTTTCATACAAAAACAGACAGCCTCCTTTTTACATCACATGGTTAAAAAATCATAATTTATCTCTAAAAAGTTTCATTTCTTCTTAAGGCCTAAGAAGTAGACGTCACCATGTAATATATCAATTAAAAAGCAAACAAAATTACATTGAAAAATAAAAATTAAGCCTTGTTATTTAATAATTTCTACCTTAAAATTACAAGTTTTTTTTTGTCTTAGTTAAGTCTATAAACTAAAAATGAAAATCGATGAACACATTTTTTCCTTCCTTTTTTTCTTTTTCAAAAAACTAGTAAACACAAAAAAAAATTATCACGTTTATCATATTATTCATCATTTCTTTCATATAAAAAAAAAACTAATAGTTGACAAAATTTTATATGACAATAAATTCACAATGAGTAGCACTTTACTTGTAAAAAAATGATGAAAACATTGGTTTTTATAAAATTTTGGCATGATGATGGCATTACTTATTATTTACACTTTTTTTCCTTGATTATTTTCATTACTTTGTCATATTTTAACTGACCAGTAAAGTCAATACAACTTCACAATGTTTTCTTATAATTACATACTTTTAATGTTATAATAATATTTCCTCTGAACAAATAAGCACTGGTCTTACTGCACAGGTACAACTTATTCTTATATGGATTAAAAAGTGAATATAAAATGGTTTGGCCCATGGCACACTTTTCATTTTATTTCTTATTATTTTCATTATGTTTGCTTGTTGTTTTAATAGTAGAATATGCAATTTAGTTCCCCTATGCATCATCGTCGGCCAGGTGGTGGAGGTCAATGTAGTTAACGAGAGCACGGTGCAAGAATTCATACTGAGCCTGCGAAATAAAATAAAAATTGGAGTTAATAAATATTAAGGAAAAATTGACTGTGTGAAGATTTGACAGAAAACACAAATAGATTAGGGGGGGGGGGGGGGGAGGAAGGAAAGGAAAAGGAAAGAAAGAAAGAAAGAAAGAAAGAAAGAAAGAAAGAAAGAAAGAAAGAAAAGAAAAGAAAAGAAATGAAAAGAAAAGAAAAGAAAAGAAAAGAAAAGAAAAGAAAAGAAAAGAAAAGAAAATGGGATAATGGGAATGAGCCTAGACTGGCACACACGTGGAAGAGAAAATAACTTCTAACCCAGGCCAAAGAATAACTAACAAAATAAGTGAATGTACGAGCCACTCATATTGCTCTGTAGAAAGCAAGCTTCATAAAAATGGGAATTTTGGTTTGCATTTAGTTTAGCCGGCGTGAGCATTGTGTATGGCACACTGTCATTTTCAGCACCTCATATCTAGCCACAGACAGCTGTACCGTTCTTACTGGGACTCAACAGTATGGCAAGGAGTATGCCCAACATACTATGGCAACAGTATGCCCTACCTCCAGCCTAGAAGAAAGCTGGAGTAGAACTGATACTCTGGTCGGCTGATACACGGGATAATAATGAAGGAAAGAAATCAACTTTGTGATAATTGATTGATAAAAAAGATGATACTCTGAGATTTAAATAGATTTGATAAATAAATAGATGATGGTAAAAAGTTGAAGAATGGAAAATTGAGCTGTCAATTGCCTAGCATGAGAAAGAAAAATATTAAGACCAGGTCTCACCTACGCTCATGAATTTTTATTCCAGACCAAGTTAGAATACTCTCTCTCATGCAAGGCGTTCCTGTCAATTAACAGCTCAATTTCAAACTCCCCATTTTTTGTTTTGAATCTGTGTTACTCTATCATTTTATTTTCTTTCACAATCACTTGAGTTAGATGAGTTAAGGAAAGTAAACCTTGGTGGTCAAATACAATATAATTAAAAGGATAAAGGAAGCCAGCAAGGGTCTTACCATAGTCAAGAGATAACCTATAGTTTGGTGAAAATCTTGCTAGCAATCTTGGTACAATACTTCATGAAAAAAAGAATGAGTGTAAACATCAGCCTTTTCAGACTACCGCTGTAAGTTGCAACCTCTAGTCAAACTTTAGTTCACTTTTTTACATAGTTGCAACAATCAAAATAACAACTTATCTAACGAGCAGTTAAGTGTTGCAGCTTAAGAGGAGAGAAGTTATGAGCTATGCAAGTCGGAAAAGTTTGAGAGCCACACACATACTCCACTTATCTTGGAGCATTGTACAGAAAGCAAACTATGTGTTTCTTATCTCTGTGCTAACAAGATTGTCACTCAACTATATAGAACATCTCTTCACTTGAGTTGGGTCATTTAAAAGTCTGGGACTTGAGTCAACTTGTCACAAAATAAAAGTAACTTAATCAATTGTAGCATTTAAATTGCATTCAAACAAAATGAAAGTAATATTTACATGATTTAGGTTCTACTTGTTATTGTTGTTTTTTTTAAACATCGATTTGACTACAAAAATTGTCTAAAACAACTTTTCATCAGTAAAATCTTGTTACAAATACTAATAGAAGTTTAGTTCAGTTCTTCTTCTTCTTCTTATGAAAAATTAGAGAATTTTCCTAGTCAAATTTTTGTTTGAGGGGTACTCTCTTCCCCCTATCTGTTGATATACATTCCGCAATTTATGTTAGAATCTCAATAAGCACTTATAAAGCACATATTACTTTACACATAACATTACAGCTGTTGGTTCAGCAGTTCTTGTACAATTGATAGCCTGATTACTTACGTATGCTTGAAGCATTCCCTGCCTCTGTGTCCTTAGTTTCCTGGCTGTTGTAAAGATGTCTACTCTCTTCTCTGTTCTGATTTGCTGCACTAAGATAGCAAGAGCTACAAAGATGGAGCTTCTCTCCGCTCCGTGACTGCACACAAAGACAAACATGAGTCGAGATTCAGCCGAGGGTAGCAATATTAGCATAGTTACTTACTTGCAGTGGACAGTGATTGGACCAGAACCTGACTGTGTCTCTTGGTGAGCTTGGGTTTGATCTACTAACTCGATGAGACCACGAGTAACCTCAGGTACCTCACCCTCCACAGTGGGCCATCCGTTGTATTGAAACTGGGTCACTGTTATAGTCTCATCAGTCTGCAAATGTGAATAACAATTTATTTATGCAACGAAACAATGTGAAGCTACAATGCTGCCATCAGTGAGGATGTATTAAGCAAAAGCTAAGGAGAATTTCAGCTCATCATAAAAAAATCAGAATTTTTGAAAGTTTGCAACACATTTGATGTGGTCATTTTACAACCCTCGTTGAAGGGATTATTTGCAGAATATAATCTACAATTAATTTGGATAATTTGAGGGTACATTTCAATCCTCACTATTTACATTGGCTCTACTTCAGTGAACTATAAATGTGTGTGACATAGCTTGACTACCCACCTTGCAGTTAGTCACACTGAATTCTCTTCTCGTGTAGTAAGGGCAACTCTCACTTTGAATGTATTTCACTTTGATGTGGTTGTGACTAATCTCATCATCTGGCCAGTAGCGCATACACTTCTTACTTCCCTCGCCAAGCTGGAACATTACAGAAGGAGACACACTTAATACATTGATACTCTAAAACAAATATTACTGAAATACAACTAGCAAAATCATAGTCTACAAAATTGATATATATATATATATATTTTCCTATGGAGCATACAATTAAATGGTCCAGAAAAAAAAATACTTCAATTGCAATGAGACATGTAAAATTATTTTGAAATTTTTCACCAGTCCCCCCCCCCCCCTCCCTAACATTTACAGCTACTTTGCAATGGCATTTTATGTAAGCCTAAAAAGCAGAAAAAGAAGTGCCGGAAGCGGAAACCACGTGATGTTAAAAGTGGGAGAAAACTTAACACCAGTAGCAAGCTAAGCTAGACCTAAGCCACCTCCCACTTTTAACATATTTTATTCCATTTTTTAGGTTTACATAAAATGTCAATAAGAACAAGTAAGAATTTACGAAAGCAATTTGAAGATGAGAATAATAAAAAGAGGAGGATTTCTTACGTCTGACAGCATGACTAGAGTGCTGATACATTGTTCTGAGATCATTCTCCAGAAGTCTGCTACTGTCACCTCGAGAGGGTCTTGTGTGATGATGAACGACTCTGAGTTGTCGTAGCCCTGCATAAAACACACAAACTTACAATGTGGACCACCACAAGACATGTATCATGTCACTACATACCTCAATGAAGGAGGCGTTGATGTATGTTGAGTGCTCTCGGCCAGGGATGGGAGTGAGGATGACTCGATTCCTGTCGTACGGAATCACAGTGTCAACCTTGTTCTTGACACGATTTTCATCTCCACTTGCCACAGAGCATGGCTTAGTCTCTTCAGGAATGCGACTGATTTTCTGTATATTTAACAATCATTACATGTTAGTAAAGACAAAAAATTACCATAGCAAATAATGAAAGCCAATCTAATAATGACAATCTGTAATCCTATTTTAATATATGTGTATGCGTGTGTTATTTTTAATTTAATTGTAATTCATTATTTGTACTGAGTGTACCGCCAATGTCTTAGGCACAAGCCTATTTTAGGTTGACAAATAAATAAATAAAATAAAAAGTTTAAGGAAAAATTCACAAGAATCATGATTACCTAACTTAAAACCAAAGCTATTACTGTATTGTTTATTATTGTCATTATTTTCATCTTTGAATTATTTATATAACAATCTAACGTACCTCAAAGTCTTCTTCAAGTTTACATTTGTCCTTTCCATTTTCTCTCTGTTTTACTTTTTCCACGGCACTTTTGAGTTTTGCGATTTTGTGCTCAGTATCACTATATTGCGCAAGCTCTACAAGTGCTCTGTAGATGAATATGTATTGTTTCTACACAGATACAGTTTAAGGTTAGTACATGTAAGTGTCGGCACAAACACAAGTGTCTTACCAAGTTCTGCACCAAGAAGTTACGTTGATGTCTCAGATCAAACACGGTGTTAAACACTGATACCTCACCTTCTTCTTGGATCTGTTGAGTCATGGAATCCAGAGCCACTAATGTGCCTGAACGACCCACACCAGCACTAAAAAAAATCAAATAAAAATACAATTATTGTAATGTAGTTTGGTCAAATATAAATTTCAATAATAAAGCAAAGTAAATCTGATAGGATTTAAACTGGCTGTTAAAAAGGTTGAAATTTGATGCAATTACCTGCAGTGCACCAAGATGGGACCCTTCTCCAATGAGTACACTTCATTGACACGTCGAATAAATTTGAGAATTCCCGAGGGATGTTCAGGAGCCATGAAGTCTTTCCATACTAGGAAGTGGTATTGGATGATGCTTCTTTCTTCTTTCTCTTTGTCTGGTACACTTCTTGCCATTTTCAGCTCACGGACGCAATAATCTGCAATTTTAAAACAATCGACTTAGTACCCTGATAAAATCTGATGGTATGTTGTGAGAAAAAGACAAATGAAAGTCCAGTGTTTTATTAACTGTTAACAGTTTAAAGAGTACCAAGTTTGACCAGTACCTGAGTAACGCTTCTCCTTGACATGGGTAATGCTTATATCTCCGTAAGATTTCTCTCCCTCGTCAGGCCAGTACTTGGCACACTTGGTTTTACTGTACTCCTCCAGGTTAGTCAACATCAAGATGAGCTCCAAGTGCTGCTCCCAAATCATACGCCAAAAATCACTCACCGTGTTCTCCATAGGACCTAAACACATAAAAATAATTGTAACAAAATGGCATTATAAATTCATGCATAAAAAAAAATGTAAAAAAAAAAAAAAAAAAAAAAAAAAAAAAAAAAAAAAAAACAACAACTAATACATGACAGTTAATTATAAATACATAAAACATGAGCCCAGGTGTCCAAGTAAGAATATATTATAATATAACAATAATTTTTAAATTTAAACAGCCTTGGAAATGTATATTTTCTTATTTATTAAATTTTTATTACCACAAAAACACCTGCAAAATTATATATTTCATTTTAACTGACCCAGAAATTTGAAATTCAGATTTGCAAACGGAGAGAGTAAGAAGAACATCTGGTGATTTGAATATTACCTTGAGCACAGATGAACTTTTTCCTTTCTTTGTAGCCCATCACAAAATTGGCATTGATATAATCAGAGCCAGCAATTCCATCTACTTGAGAGAGCTTCACTCGGGTTTGGTCATACGCCTTGATGTCTGGGTAACGATTTTTATACATGTTTTCTCGAGCTTCGGATGCTCTCGTAGTACGATCATGAAAACGATCAGGAAGCAGCTGCAAAATGAGATAAAGATGAATTTTTAGTCATGATATGTATGTTTGTATGTAATAATAAATACAAGAACCCTTCGTGTCAATTTAATCAACACTTGACTAATTTTGGCTATTTCAAAACCAAAAACTCTTTATTTTATTATTACTATTATCAATTTTAACCTGTTGCCATTTCACAATATTGAGAAACTAGTGTGTTAATAATAAAAAATATCAAAACAACAATTCAGTTCTTCCGGATAGAAATATCGTTGTAGAGTTTTTTTGCCATGCGACTATGAGCTCTATGAAAAGAACAGGTAAGATTCAAGGTCGCATTACAAAAAAACCTCTACAACGACATTTCTATCCGGAAGACTTGAATTGCAATTAAATTCTTGAATGATGTTGCAGTTTACTCATTCATTACTTAATAACTGACATAAAAATTAAGAGTTTAATTTAAAATGACTTTCTGAGGATATCTAATAATAATAATAAGAAATAATTAAATAATAATAATTACTAACAATACACAAAAAAACAACTAATTTATTTAACTGAAGCTAAGAAATTCATGGCATAAAAATACCCTATTCTATTTCATTCCCAAGAGCTTGCACATAACCCGACGTCCCATCATAATTATTTTTTAATTAAAGATTTTTGTGAATAATAGGCTATAAATTTCCAAATGTATGACATGCTTTAGTTGTTCAAACTTTTCTTCCTTTAGGTTAACAAATGTCTGAATTGTTTTTGTTTATTTTCGTGTTTTTTCCCCTTTAATTTACAACACCCTTTACAATTAAAAGGTGTATTAAAATAAATGATTTAACTTAATTACGCAGAAGAAATTAAAAACTTCTTCTCAGTGTTATCATTAAGCTTACTAAAAATAAAGCCTGCCATCACAACATTAATAAAAAAAAAAATAATAATAAAAAATAAAAAAAAAACTAGGTATGAATAATATACTGTAAACTAATAATTTTTAATAATATAAAAATTGCTTGTTTTTACCTCAAACTCTTGTTGAAATCCGTAGTCTGAATCTCGGTGTCTGTCTGCATATGCCGCGGCCATGTCTGCTCGAAGAATGGGTGCCATATCAGGTGGACTGGTTGATACTGGTACGTGTCGAGCCCCTCGTAAGCTCTGACACAATCGCCTGCCACAGACCACACTCAGCTCCACCTCTGTGTAGCCCTTGTTACACAGTATATGTCTGCCAAGAGGAAACAAAAACAATATGCAAACCAAATAGCCTAGCAAAATAATGTTGTTTTTTTATTCAAATTAAAATATATATACATATATAATATATACCTATATATATATATATATATTATTCCAATATACTCAGTGCAAACCAATGAGAAGAATGAAAAATATGTCACTTAAAATAATAATAAAACAGAATAATAATAGAAATTTATAATAATCTTTTACATAACAAAACTTTTTTCTTTTCTTGTTTAATACTGAAGAGATAAAAACAATAGCATTTTTTTTCTCTTTCCTCTTTGCAAGACATTACTGCTGTACCAAAGTCAACACATGAGAAGATACACCAAGGTGGAACATACAATATAGGAGTGGAGAAGTGTGCGTTAGAGAGGAGGCAAGCGTAACTACTGTTAGTCATTTGTCAAAACATAAATAAAGTCGTATATTCATAGACAGCATTTTATTTAGAAAAGAAAAATACTAACAAAGTGAGCATGACATCATTACAAGTGGTTGCTTTTTCTTTTCCTTGTTATTATTATTTTGTATTTATACAAAATATTAAAAATGTATAATAACCTGAGTATATTTTTTATTTAAATTTTTAACGCTTTTTTTTTTACAGACATAACTGTGGAAAAAATAATAATAAACAGCAAAAATTGTCTTATTTTGCATTTTATCATGATCACTTTCTTAGTATTTATGCATAAAAAAAAATATAGTTCTGCAGTCCTTGTCTATATACAGCTTCAAGGATTTTGCATGAAAGTGGCTAGTTTTTAATGAAGATAAAATATCCACATAAGAAGAGAGTACTAGACACAATAATATATCTCTCTTCCAATATGAATAAGCAAGTATTACCACAAAGCAAAGAGGAAGCTAGAGGGGAGGTGGGGAGGGAAAAAAAAAGGTTTCTCACATGCAAGTAAACTAATGCAATGTATACCTAAATGAATTTCTTAGGGTCATCTCTACTCCTTGAGCCTCGGCCACTTGTTTGGTATAACGTTGTAGCAAGCAGAGTGCAAGCAGCACAATAAATACGACAAAGATTAGAGCCAGTAACACTTGCAGCACTACTGACAACATCTGACCAGTTTGATCAGCAATTTCAACAGCCTGACCGGCCTTCAAGGGTACAAAGTAACTGCTGTAGGCTTTTAACAAGCTGTTGTCAGGACCAAATACTGAAACACAACAAATTACACTTCACTTCAGGAAGTATAGCATAAAATTAGTTTTTCTTTGTTATCTTTATCAGCAGGATGAGAGTAAACCGTCATTTTTTTTTCTTGATTTATTTACTAAATAAGTTTAAATTTTCTCTAATTTATATTTTAGTTAATCCCAAGTCCCAATTACATTGACTATAAAAATTAAGAGAATCTTTGTTTTGTTAATTTTCAATTCAAAGTGTTTTAATTTCTTTCTACTGTATAAATTTTATTCAAAGATTCAAAATTGATCAACAGCTTATTTGAATGAAGTAACTGTTAAAAATTGAGCAAATTATGGAGAAATTTACAGGAAATGGGAAAAGGAGGGGGGGGACACAATTTTAACAGAAAATACACAAATTGAAAGAAATTACGAGAAAGTGAGATAAAATCACAAATTAATTTTTCCTTTAATTTGCAAAACAATTATAGCTATTATTTTTATAAGAAATAAAAATGAGGAAAAACCCATTGAGGTTGATATATTATTTTGATGTTACAAAATTACAAATAAAATTTATGATAGAAATGTTGCACGTTGAAATGAAATTAAATAAAGCCCAAAGATTCTCTAATTTATAGTTCATTGGGATCAAATGTTAATGTTCAAAAGATAACATTTGATCCCAAGTCCCAATTAACTATAAATTAGAGATTTTTTTTTTTTTTTTTTTTTCAATTCAACTTGCTTTAATCTCTCTCTTACTATTTTCTACTATAAGTTTAATTTTTAATTTGTTAACTTCTTATATATTTTTACAAGAGAATTACTGACTACCACTGAAATACATTCCTTTTTATCAACTAGAATAATAATAATCCAAATTGATTATACTCTCTCCACTATTTTGTCTAAATTATTTGCCAATTGGCCTCACCTATAACTTGCACAAAGCCAGTATAATTGCTGTCGATATTAAGTAAGCCATCTTGTACGTGAGCCATATACAGATCAGAAACAAGTTCAAGTCGCTCTTCGTACATATTACGTGTCGAAGGCAACTCCGAAAGTACCAGTGTCCCATTTGCATTATTAACTTTCTCCTCCACTGGAGCAGGTGTGCTTAAATTTCTCTCAGGTCTTACTCGGAAACACATGCCACACTGATTTTGATCTGCGTTATTGGTGATACCATCTCCGAGAAAAACTTCGTTGTTTAACGTATCGCTCTGAAATAGTTCAGCAATATATGCTCCTCCTAATGAACTTCTGTGTACTTCATCGTAGGAAAATAACACTATTTCTTCAGGAGCAGGCAGATCAGCAACATTAGATTGAGGTGCCATTCTTATCATTACAACTCTGCAACAGTAAAATAACAATTGTTATGTTTCCAAGTTCAATACTAGGTGTGATTATATAATGTACCTATAACAACAAATGGGTCCATTTCGTTCTGAAATACGAGGCATGGTCAGCTTGAACATGGGCCGTCCTTGTTCTTCTACTTTGCCCCAGTTGAAGCGGGAGAGTTTCTCCTTGTCGGGGATTGTGGGTGGCATGTTACATTGTACCACTGCTTCCAATCCTGACATTCTGCTTCTTGTGACTCCAGACAGCTAATGACAAACACACATTAGTTACACTAAAAATATATACCATCAAGTAAATCACCATTGCTTATTTGTCACTTTTATTGTGCAACTGATTGAGTTGTCTTTTTCTTTTCTTTTTTTTTAATAACAGTTCACATTGAATGCTTATGTAAAGGTACAAAACGGAAAAGAAACCATGTGATTGTTAGAAGTCGAAGGTGACAGGCATAGTTAGTTGCTGCCGCAAAGTTTTCTCCCACTTTTACTGTCATTTCCAATTCTTGCACTTCCTTTTCCGTTTTTTAGATGTTTGCATAATAATTCATTGACTTCTCATTTTAATGATATTTCTATCAAAGATAAGCTTTAAATTACTGAGCAACATACCCTGACGGTGTAGTTGGTATTAGGTAGCACCATGTCAAATCTGGCATTTTCACTATCTTGATTGACACTTTTCACTTTCGGACCCCAAGTCTTTGTTTCAACAATGCCTCGTTCGTTTTTAAACTTAGCAATTCCTTCCAACGCAACCTAAATAATAAAATTATTATTAGTTTTATTTTTGATATGACATATGATTGACTTTGGTGCATAATGTTACAATCCAAAAACTTACATTATAACGTGTTATTTTTCCATTGCTACTTTCTGGTGGGGACCATGTGATGTACACAAAGCTGTTGCGACTGATGTTGTCAAATTTACATGAAACAGTAACATTCCTGGGGGGACCAGACACTGAAAGAAGGAATTTTGGGAATAGGAGCAAACAGTAACATTAATTTAAACTCAAGACTTTATTTATTTAGTTTTTCTTGTTGTTTTTAAGTTATTTTATGAATAGGCTGATGAGAGTTACTATTTTACATAAACCGTGTGTGTAAATCAAAGGAAAGAAAACAGTTGCACAATTAAAGCACGTTATTTGGAGAATTCTATTACGCATAAGTCTTTAATCTACTCCTTCATGTATTATACTCAAACTGTATAGTTTATAGTTAGTATTATTAATTTCTAGAGGCTAGTTTCAAAATTAAGTTAGTTCTGCCAACATTTTTCAGTTAAGATGTTAAAATACTAGGAAATAGTAAATGGAATATAATCAATGTTACAGTGGAAAAAAATGTGTATCTCGTTTTTTACCACACGAAGCAAAATGTGTATCTCATTTTTTGTCGTGGGAAGCATCTACATTTGTCACCATCTACATTACGATTGGAAAAGACTTCCACATTTTGCTTCTCCTGACAAAAACAACGAGATGTACATATCAATCTTGTTGTGAAAAAGAGGCCTATCTCGTTTTTTGTCAGTGAAAGCAAAAAGCTTATCTTGTATTATGTCAGTGGAAGCAAAAGGCCTATCTCGTATTTTGTCAGTGGAAGCAAAAGGTCTATCTCGAGCGCCATCTACATAACGTTCGGGAAAGAAATAGGCCTTTTGCTTCCACTGACAAAATACGAGATAGGCCTTTGGCTTCCACTGACAAAATACGAGATAGGCCTTTTGCTTCCACTGACAAAAAACGAGATAGGCCTTTTTTTCGCAACAAGATCGATATTATTTACCATGATAAAAAGCGAGATACACATCTATGCTTTCCCTGACAACAAAAAAAATAAAAAAAAAAAAAATAAAAATAAAAAACGAGATACATTTTGCTTTACGTGATAAAAAATGAGCTTGGCATATTTTTTGCTACAATATCAATGCTAATAATAAAAATGAAACAAAACACGCATTTATGACGATTCTGCTGGCATTAAATTCCTTATAACTTCTTTACGATATGCCAAACTTGAAATATGACAATATGACAGCCTTTGTCATTCAATATTTATGGAGTATTAATAATTATCAGTGTATTAATAATGTATTAAATAATAAATTATAAAGCTCATTATATTCTTATTAATATTAATCTCAACAGCCTACTTCCAATATAAGTAATTAGTTAGTTATTTATTATTAAATTAGAGTTTGTTTGTTTTATTTAATTGACATCACATTTCCACTTCACAATAGTAACAAAAACAACATCATGTAAAAAAATGTGCAATAAAGAACTACATGCATTAAAAAGCAAACAAATTGCACGCAATAAAAGCTCAAAATTGTTCATACACATTGAACATTTCAATTTTGAAAACATCTCAGCAATACTGTGTTCAAAAAAAAAAAGAAAATAAATAAATAAAAAAAAACATTAAAAAAAAAAAAAAAAAAAGTGAGAGACAAAAGTTGACACTGAAACCACGAGCAAACAATACAACATCTTCTTACAATACTTATTTTGAATAACATTTAAAGCAGGATGTTTGGGACTGAAAGATGTGCTGTTTATTATTGTAGTATTATACAGTTACTAACCACCATCCAAAGTTGTGCCATTGACTTCATTAGACCAGTCGCCACATACTCTGGTGTATTCACTGCAAGCCTTCACCTAAAAAAATAATAATAATAAAAAAAAATAAATAAATAAATAAAATAAAAAAAAAATTTAAAAGGTTTAGTACAATAAATATTAAAGAAAAAAAAAACTGTGATGATTGATAATATGGTCGGGTTAGACATTGTTGTCTCTACCACGGTGTCCCTGTCAGTCTAAGCTCATTACTATTTCCCATTCCTCATTTTTTCCTAATCTGTTTTTTTCTATCAAATCTTTTTATTATCAAATATTTAGTACAGTACTTTTCCACCATACTAATTTGGTGCTGTCCAAAATTGGATAATTTTCTAAAAACTCATGACGCCTAAGCAATCTGGATTTTATGGCTATCAGCACAAAGATTACATGACAGGAGATGTCCCTTTAAAATAAAGGGGGGAGGGGAGTTAAAAATGGAGTGCAGATATGGTCTAGGTTACCAGCTCTGCACTTACTTCTTTGACTTATCACTCAAGTCAAGTTATTTCACTTATACGGTCAACATTCTTGCAAATTAATGACAGTAGTAATATCACTTTATGAGTAACAAGAAGTCAATGAAAAGGTTCAACTACAGAGCTGGCTATCCTATAGCAATGAACGCAACTCAGCTTTAAGCTTTTTTTTTTTAAAAACAACATCTATTCATGTAATCTTTATGACACAGATCAAGTAAACACAATTTTAGCAAGATCTACATTAACTGGATCAAATCCAGATCAATAATAATAATAATAATAAATAAACCAACAAATTCTCATTCCATGGGGGAAAGCTCTAAAAATCGGATATATATAGGGCCTATATTTTCTGATCTGGATTTTTACTAACAACTTCTTTTAAAGCCAAAGACCACATAAAACAACATGTGCTTTTTAAGGCGGGAAATCAGCTACTGCGGGATTTGACTAAAAAGTTGTAAAGACAGAAAAATCTGAAATTTTGTACAGTGATACATTAGGATTAGGCATCTTCAAAAATGTAAAAATTTTGGGGGGGTCACCATGCTAGATTTTTAACTATGATTTTTTAAAGTTTTAGTCCCATAAGAGCCCATGTTAATTTCAATAATTAATTTCTCTCTTATCTGCTGGTCACGGGTTCTGAAAATTTTATCATAGGTAGCTGTTACTATTAACTTTTAAATGGCTTCATAAAATTTGGAAGTTTTCTTTTTAGATTTTGAGATACAAGCCATCTGAATACAACCCTTAATGAATAAATACAAAATGAGATCTTCAAAACTGACCACAATTTTTACCAGAATGTTAATGGAGCCCCACAAGAGAGCGTGAAAAAACTGTAAAGTATGCAATTTGCGTGAAAATTCATATTTATGACGTCAGAAACATGCAAAAATTAGTATGAAAATGTTGTGCGGGTTACATACATCGAATTTTCTGATCACTGCTACGGGGCTACTGTTGGGGGTTGGAACAAACTAATGTTATTTATGTAAATCCAATCAAGTGTTATGTGATATAAATGCTTATGTTTTTCTCTGGTCTATTCCTTTAACTGGATACAATTTAACCAGATTGTGAATCCATTGGAGAAGAGATTTTTTTTTTTATTCTATCTATTTTGACAGCACTTTTAAAATTTTACAATTTATTAAAATTTATAAAAATAATTTATCAAAAAGACATTTATTTATTTTATGGAGGCATTAAGTTAATGAATGAAATTATTAAAAGAGCAGTAAGTTATTAGAAACCTGACAAATTGTCAGTGAACATTTTATTCTCACATTTTTTTATTCTGGTTTAATTCTATGCTTAAATTAGGTTTCTGATAATATTTTCCCCCTTTTTTTTTATCTTTACCTTGAAATCATAAGTGGTAGCAGCATTGAGATCTTCAAAAAGATAAAGGTTTGCAGATTGGTACGAATTTTTTTGAGGAGACACAGTTTGCATTTTTGTCTTGTTATGGTGCATCACAAGCTCATAGTAATGAACATGATCTGTAATTTCTGCAGGAGGAGATGTCCAACCAATTGTAATGGAATTCCAGGTTACACCTTTTACCAAAATTTCAGGTACATACACAGGATCTAGAATGGAGAGTAAAAAGTTAATTTAATAGTGACTGATACGTATAGGTATAAATGGTATCGCTCAAGCTTTATAAAATTCACAGGTTATCTGAACGTGCAGTACTGATTTATCACAAGATGTTTGAGATAAGCACAAGAGGGGATGACAGCAAGTGCTATTGGGGAATTAGACAAGAAAACTATGTATCTATTGACTAATAAAGGAACAACTGTTTTGGGGCCGACGTTATACGATTTCGCTCACATTCGCTTCCATTTCTACTTACTACGCATGCGCACTTCGTCTAAACGGAAGCGGATGTGAGCAAAATCGCATATAGACAGCCTCAAAACAGTTGTTCCTTTATTAGTCAATATGTAATAAATAAAAAAAAAAAAATAAAAAAAAAAATGAAATTTGCAAGTGCAAAAAAACAAGGCTAGCTCTTCTATTCAATCTTACATGTACCTAACTGAGATTTTAAGAAATTAAAAAGTAACTAGTAAAATAGCCAGTTTAAAAAAAAAAAATCGACTTTCATAACATCAAGAGTTTATTGTAGTTGAGTTCATAACTGTATGTTGGATTTTATTTTTCAATTGTTTTTGAGGATGTGAAACAACTTAAAGATTGGTCAGTGCTTTGTTTTTGTGGTCTAATTACTACAGTCAATTTTCAGTACTTGGTATGTTATTTAAATGATAAAAATAAAATGAAAGCTTTAAATTTATGTTTAAAATATGACTTTGAAGACGTACCTTTGCTCAAAGTTTGTACCCACTCCTTAGACACTTCATCAGGTCCATGGCCAAGTTTGTTACTAGCCTGTAGTTTGATTTTGTACTCAGTATTAGGCTTCAGGTTTTTCAAAACGTATCTCGTCTCGTCTTTACTCAGATTTTCTTCATTGTAAGTCCATGAAGCCGAACCATTTCTCATAAACTACAACAAATAAAAGGCAAAAATAAATAAATATTTGGCATTATACATAAAGTTATATTTCATTGAGGGAACTGCACATCTAAAGATACCAAAAGAAATTAATCAAATATGCTCATTTATTTCAGAAAAACATCATGGTTAAAAAATAAATCATGTTAAAAATTGACCATCAAGATATGAAGAAAACAAAAATAGAGCTTGTTAAATTAAAAATTAATAATAAAACATGACAATTCTTTAATGTAGAGGTAAGAAGGATCAATTTACTAGGCAAGTGCTACATGTAGCTATAAAACATTTAATGCAATTGGAGTTCTGTAACAAGCAGGAGACGATGCACTGCTTCATATTTGAGAAAAGGACAGAAATACCAGCACGAGCCTTACCACAGTAGAAGTTCTATGGAGAGGTCGAAGTCTCATGTGGCACACAGTTTTAGTTATGATGTTTATATAACTGAGAGCTTTTGTCTTATTTTAATGACATTATCAATCAAAGAGATTTACTTGAGCACATCACAGAGTTATGTATAGCCTTGCACTGACTACACGCAACTCTGTGATGTGCTCAAGTAAATATCTTCTTTGATTGATAAGGTCATTAAAATATGACGAAAGCTCTCAGTTAAACATTATTATAATTAAAATTCTGTGCCACGTGAGACCTCGACCTCTCCATAGAATTTCCTTGCAAGTATTTCTATCCTTTTCTTCAATATTAATCTTAACCACAATGTTTTTTTCCCTTAAATTGCTTCATATTTCACACAGAAATAATATCATCTTATTAAATGTTTTATAATAATGGCTAAATCCCATATCCTAATAACTTATTTTTGCTTATTACTCAATTTCATATTTAAATAAATTAAAAATAAAATAATAGAGAACAGTAGGTAAAGATTGGAGCACGTTGAATTGAAAATAAATAAAATGCAGCCTCAACACACTTTTCAATTCAATGTGTTCTACTCTCTCTACCCATTTTACCCTATTTTTTAATTTTTAATATTTTTAACACATGATTAATCAACCGCAATGATTTTTCCCTCATTTATACAAATATTAAATGCTTACTTTAAAAAAATAAAATTGTAACATCAAGTAACATTAAAGTTCACACACCTGAAGATAGTAGGCATTTACAGGATAATTTCCATCATAGACGGTCCAATTTAAAAATATTCTACCAGAGCCCACTGCTTTCACAAGGTCTATACTTATTTGTGGTTGACCTGGAAATAAGAAATAACAGTTTAGGTATATATAATTTTAATTTCAAATATTTGATAGAAAAACACATAGATTGGGAAACTTTGGGGAATGGGAGATAATAATGAACTTAAGACTGACAGAGACGGAGAAAATAATTTCTGACCCAGGCAAAAATAAAAAATATGTATTTTTTTTATCCCACTATTCCCATATTTCACTTTATATCCCTGGCTTGCAATTTGGTTTAGTGGTTAAACATTATCCGCACATCTGAATTTTCTTGCATCTTTTGATGCTTGGCCGTGGGTATTAAAACTCACAGCTTGGTCGGTCAGAATACCAGTTGCAAAGACAAGGGCTTTGCTATTCTCACCATGCTGACGAGTCCCAGCAAGGACTGAAGCAGCTGTCCATGACTAGAGAGATGAGGTGTTGAAAATGACAGTGTACTTATGCCATCTAAACCAAATGTAAGCCAAACAACTTTAAATCGATCAATTACTTAGTGTTTTATATACAAGTCCATCTTGTTTTTGAGAACATTAAGAGTTACTTTGCCTTTTTGAATACTGTAACATTGCCTTTTTTTTATTTTTCAACAAAGTAAAAATGGTTGAAAGCTAATTGTAAGATATATATGGGTACTATGAAGAAATTATAATGGAACTTTTAGTATGAAAAAATGATATGTGTCCAAAAATAAATTTTAAACTACATATTTCAATTTTTTTTTTAAGGTAGCGTTCCAGGACAGAGGGTAACCCTTAAAACTGAGAACATTTTAGAGTGTCAATATTTGGAATAACCATAGTTTCTTCTTATCTGATAGCAATGTATTCAGATTTTTTTCTTTCAATATATCTCAATTTGCAGAGAGTTAGTCGACTTGTGATTCCTGCTGACTACAAGTAGGCCAAGTTTACAAAGAGTGCATCAGGTACAACACTTACTAAGCACAAAGAGATAGACAGGAGTTGAAGCATTGCCACTAGCACATGTGTACGTCCCATTGTCCTTCTTCGTCACTTTCTTGAACCTGAGGCTGGAGTGAACAAGCGTCATGTTGACATTCTTAGTAGTTACTCGATCCCTGCACAAAAATTAAAATAGTTAATTTTCTTACAAAAATAGACAAGGAGATTATTATTAATTTGTGTTATGACAATTTAAAATTTGGTAATGACACGATAAATAGATATTTTATTTTGATTGTAACACAATGCATTGATTTGTTAAGAAAAAATTAAATAAATATAAAATAGAGATTCTTTATTATTATTTTATTTTTACACTATTTAAACATATTACATGTCAACAATAAAATATATCGATGATGTTGCAAACAATATGTGTAACTCGTATTTTGTCAGGCGAAGCAAAATGTGTAAGTCATTATTTGTCACGCTAAGCAATATGTGTATCTCGTTTTTTGTAAAGCTAAGCAAAATGTGTAAGTCGTTCCCGAACGTAATGGAGATGGCGCTCGACTTACACATATTGCTTTGCGTGACAAAAAACGAGATACACATATTGCTTAGCGTGACAAATAATGACTTACACATTTTGCTTCACCTGACAAAATACGAGTTACACATTTTGTTCGCAACATCATCGATATTCTCTCATTCTTTCTTCATTAACAAAAAAATAATAAGAACAATAAAAATTAAAGTAAACAATGAAAAGATGCATTAATATTGACGATACAAGCACTTTGAGTCTAATCTGAATTGTACACGGATAAAATCAATTTAAGGAAAAAAACATCGCGGTTAGGATCAATATTAAAGAAAAGGATAGAATAACTTTGCATTGCTGCTGTCACTTAAAGGCTTAGAAAACCTTGAACAAAAAAGTTGTGTAATATCCTAACAAACCTGAAAATCAACGTTGATTTGGCCGGAGTCATTGATTTCTAATTTATTTTCCATTCACAAAATGTCGCTGCCGGTCACTGACGTCACAGCTTGCCCGGTTTATTTGCGAGTGGACCAGGCGAGCTGTGACGTCAATGACCAGCAGCGGCATTTTGTGAATGGAAAATAAATTAGACATCAATGACTTCGGCCAAATCAACGTTGATTTTCAGGTTTGTTAGGATATTACGCAACTTTTTTGTTCAAGGTGTTCTACGCCTTTAAGCATATTCACCATTTTCTAAAGAAAACGGCTTGATGATTAAATGTAAAGGATCTTGAGTGTTCAGCATAATTTCTCATGCAAATCTAAAAATAGCAACACTTATGCTGCTATGTAGCATAATTATGTAATTTCTTTAATTTATATTATACTTTCATAATTAGGGCATAAATTATTTCTTTATTATTTCAATTATCAATTTATTAAAAATAATTATCAATACCACAAAATTCATAGGAACAAGAATCCTCAATATTAAAAATGTTATGCTATAAATACTAAGGAAAAATTGACTATGCGATGATTAATAATTAAAAAGATTTGTTAGAAAAACACATACATACATACATACATATCATGACGCTATAAATCCCTTTCGGGGTAAGCCAACAACACAGATGTTTTATCCTGACCCAGTGATAGACCTCCACAACTTCCTATCCTGACATACTTCACTTGCTTCCGCCAGTCTCATACCTTGTTTCATACATTTCCTTTTGCATTTCATACTGCGTACATTCTTATTTTTCAAACATCTTCCAACCACCTCAGACCATGATGTTTTAGGCCTGCCTCTATCTCTCCTTCCATCCACTCTACTATGAAATACCTGCTTTGCTATTCTTTCATCACCCATTCTCTCAACATGACCAAACCACCGTAATACACTGTTCTCATACTTCTCAGTCACAGTTTCTTTTACTCCACATTTCTCCAACACCCAAGTATTCCTTACCCTATCTAATCTTGTTTTACCACACATACTTCTGAGAAAACTCGGGGAATGGGAGATGCAATGAGCTTACACAAACAGGGATGCTGTGGTAGAGAAAAATTTCTTACCCAGGCCAAAAAGAATTTTATAGCATATATACAGCTCTGGCCAAAAGTTACCGAACAGGGCAGTGGCGGCCACTGCGTTTTCTCACAAAGATAGCATAGCGTGGTTGCGAATTGCCTATACAAATTGTTCGGGAATTTTTGGTCAGAGCTGTACTAGACGCTCATGTTGTTCTATAGAAAGCGAACTTCCACCTGTCTACCAGGGCATCCCTGTCAGTGTAAGCTCATTACTATCTCCCATTCTCCAATTTTTCCTAATGGATCCACCAGTATGTGTATTTCTATCAAATCTTTATTATTACAGTATCAATTATGCTGAACATTTTCCTTAGTAATTTGATTGTGTAGTCTAATTACATCAAGATAAACCCATAGTTTGCAATAACTGCTTTCAGTTGCAACGCTGTAATGCTAACTCACTTGTCCATTTGCTCTTCTCCTTTTCTCCAGATTACATCAGTGATTGGGTAGCCTTTGACCGTGCAGTTGAGAGCCACTACTGAGCTAGTGTTCACTCGTTGAGCCTCCCCACTGCTGGCTTCCAGAGGAACTGCAAATGTTAGATCAACATCAAATACCAAATAACTCATCAACAAACAAGTAATATTGTGCTTCAATAGAAGACTTGTAAAAGGGTGTTTAATGAACAAGTAAAAATTAACACAAACGTCCAACAATATTAAAACAGTGCTAGCTGATGACTTTAAGGTACATTTTTTAATTTTTTTTTTTTTTTTTTTTTTTAATATGCTTTTTTTGAGGAGAAATTAAACAGCTATGACTCACAAGTTACATTTTTTCTCACTACTGTAATTTTTACTGCATTTTTCTTGGTTTCAAAGCAGCTATTTTCCTGAGTTCCAAGTTATTTGGATGACAAAAATAATATATAAATCAAATTATTTGAAATTCAAGAGAACAAATACTGTCATTTAAAGCTTTACTTTAATTTAGGGGAAACAATATATATGAGCATTTCAAAGCTTATGTCTTGTAAAAGAAAACAACTTAAGAGGTAGTATATACATGAGACCAAGATTAAAATATTCAATACAAGAAACACTACTAAATAGGGTGTGTGTGCATCTCATAATAAATGTGCTTCGATGCTATAATTGAGCAACAAATAACATTGCTTAGCAAAGGAAAAACGAGGGTTTTCGCTAATTTCTTTGGAAATTTTCGCGCATACTTGGAAACCTAATTCAACTTGTTAATAGCATCAATGCTCTCAAAAAAAATGCTAAGTAAAATTGCAAAATGTGTCATTTTCCCATATCGGCTCATGTTATTTAGTACTCACTTATGGCATTGACGTTAACATGAATGCAACCACCCTATAGTCTAAATGCACAATTTTTATAATTAAATACAGTAATCCACATTTGCAACGATGCATTTCTCTCTGCATTGTTTCAAATGCTAAGAATCTAATTACAAATGTCATGTACAGACAACTTAATGCTGCATGCTTCTCAATACCCACCATGTACGTCCAAACGTTTTGTCTGTGAGATAGTTTCATTGGCGTCTCGGATCACGTTGCAGGTGTAGTTGCCGATGTCGTCAGTGGTCACACACGGCATACTCATACTGCTCAAACCTACGCCATCCTCTTCTGATGTAATTGTCACATATCTGCAGGCAGTTGCATTGACTTAACTTTTTGCACATGTATACAATTAGGAAAATAACATTGTGGGTTGAGAATAAATTCAAGGAAGAAGAAGAAGAAGAAGAACAACAACAACAACAACAACAAAAAGAGCCCGTTATTACACTTCTATACTGATGAAAAAAAAAAAAAAAAAAAAAAAACATAACCATAATGTGAACATAGAACAATTAAAGACAAAAATTGGGTTAAAACAGGTTCATTTGCCTCAACCTGATTTTTGGCTTTCTTTTATTATTCTATGGCCTTTTATGGCTATGTGTATTTTTCCGCATTATAGCTATGTAATGATGTGCTTTTTTAATATCCTGTTCTCTTGACTTTTTGTAATAACTAACTACTTAATATTATATTTGTTGTAATATTTTATTAGATTAATTGATAAATTACAAAGATATTCACAGACTATATTCTCATGTTATTATTACTAGTATAGTATACTGTTACAGCAAAGCTATTTTTAATCATATTTTCTTTCTTTCCTTGTTCTTTTATTACAGTATTATTATTGCCTATTATTTATTTATTTTTTGTCAGATAAATCAGTGTTTTCTATGATGCCGAAAGACTTGTAAATGTGTGTCATGTCATGACAAAGACACAATTAAAAGCTTCCTTTGATACACTGTGGTATATTTGTGGTTTTGTACATATCCAGGCAACTTTTCATTTCATGCAAGTTAAATTTGATAAAAAATTTCAATTAGTGAAGTCTCATTTTTGGTTTTAGTTATAGATAAATAATTATAAATTTGAAGATGGCATTTTAATTAATTAAGTCATGACATTATAGGTCCTTTGTGACCTCAAATTATACATTGAAATTAATTTTTAATATAAACTTTGTATTATTATTAGTACCACTTTACCCCCTTTATTTATTTATACTGTAGTGGTTATGTTTTGTATTTATAAATTTTATTTTAAGCAACTTTCAGCTGTGATTCAAGCACTTTAATCAAGACATGAAAATTAAATACAGTAAATAATACCCAATAAATTTAAAATTTTAATATTTGTGACAGGTATCTGTCACTTGCATGTCAAAATATTTTAAATATGATCTGTCCGTGACATACATTTAAAAAAATATACAAATAAAAAAAACTAATATAAATCTTAGTTTCTGATGATTAAAATTGTAATTCTAGCAAGCTCCGCCCCAAAATGACATTGGTCAAAGTGAAAAGGATAAATAGATTTAAATATATTCATAAATACAGGTGTATTAACAAGAAAAATAAAGCAAATATATTCTACCCTATGTCAAACTTACCTGCTATCTTCAGCTAGATTATTGCCATTGAAACTCCACCAAATTGTCGCTTCAGGAGGCCAAAATTTGCAAACAAAAGTGGCATTTTCACATTCTGTTAAGAAGGCTGGTACCGAGAGAGCAACAATTTCAGTCTTGCTTGAAGCTGTAACAAAAATTAATGAAATATATTAATTCTGAACAAAGTATTTTTATTATTTTTCAATAGCCTGCACTGGCAGTGTGCAACTTATAGATTATCAAGTTTATGTTGATAATAAAATTAATAAATATACATTATAAAGGTCTCATCACATATTTCAATATCATTGTTAACATTGTTACTATCAACTGCTTATTTCTATTTAATGGAGCGACTCATTCAATCATATTTTATTGCATATTAATATTAAGAATGTAATAATTTGATGACAAATTTTATGTTTATGTTGTACACCAAGTGTGTTTAATTAATAAAATAAATTGAAATATCACACTATTTTAATAATACTTTTGTCTTAACTGCAAAAAAAAATGGCACAGGAAATTAAGCCTTACTTAAGATTAAAATTCCTTGCTTTTTTTTTTTTTTTTTTTTTTTTCTTCTTTCTTTTTTTTTTTTTTTTTTTTTTTTTTTGCAGATACGACAAAAGTATTTCAAGCCAACAAATGAACAAAAATTAAAAAAAAACTCAACTACAGTTTTTTCCAACAGGGAGAGTGTTGGAAAAGTCAAATTTCCAACAAATGTATGTTGAAGAATCAAAAAACTTATTTTGCTTTGGAGATGTTGAATTCAATAATCCCATATTTGAGTAGATAGCCCGATAAAGGGAAGGAAAGAAAGAAAGAAGAAAAAAAAAAAAAAAAAAAAAAGAAGAAGAAGAAGAAGAAGAAGTTTTTACATGTTATGTTTTAAAGTACATTTTAACCTAAACATCAACGGTTTCTCAACCCTTCTTTTAATAGGGTGAAAAAAACAGTATTATTTCTATGCTGGTAAATATATATTTTACTCAGATCAATGAGTGAAACATCCAAATCCTCAATTGCAAACTAGACTTTCATTGTTGCAAGTGCAGTTTTATAATTATTATTACTATTTTAACATAAAAAAAGAGAACATATATATTTCAGTTTTCTTTCATTCTTTTTCCTAGTTGCCTGTTTTTGAAATTATATTTTATGCCAACGTAGAAATAGAGACAGCTGATAAAATTACAGTCAACTTTTATAGCACTCTTAAAAACAAAATTTCAACCCCACCTTCAACTTTTTTCAGATATTTTAAATTTCCTGAAAATTCCATGGTTTTAAGAATAGTTAAAAGATCGTAAAATTCACGAGCCTTGGGAAAAAAAACTGACTGACTGACTGAAGTAGAAGAAAGTAATAAAATACATAACAAAAGCAAATACTATGCTAATTAATTACCATAATGATGTTCGTAAACCCTGTTCTCTTGCACCAAAAAATGCGCATTCCATTTGAATAACCATAGGCGATCGTCATTTTTGGTGCAGAGAACAGAGTTTACGAACAGCATTCATATAAATGAAAATCTGATTTAGATTCTTGTAGAAAAAAAGTATTAATCTGCATACTTTTTCTTTTTGTTCTTTCTTTTATATTGTATTATATATATATATAGGATATACCGGTGTATATATATTTACGGGGAGGATGGTTAAGAAATTAAATTTGTAAATTCAGTTTGTGATGTGCACAACAGCAATTTATCAATCAAAAGAAGCAGTTTCACAGGGTGATTGTTAAGATTAAGACCCCTTTGATAATACCATGCAAGCTAATGGATCAGAAAGAAATTTATTATGTATAGTAGAGTAAAACTTTGCCGGGTAAAACGCTCATATCTTAAGCCACTAACTGAAGTCAAAAAAATTTCATAAATATATTCTTTTCTAAACTCAAGAGCTTTGTTGCGAGACGAGGCTCTTTGGATTTATGTAAACAAAGGCTTTGAAATCTTTTGAATTTTTGCAAACAAATTAGATCTTTTGTACTTTTGTAAACAAATTCAAGACTTTTGCATTAGAATTATTTAAATTGTTACAAACTTATAGTGATTAAGTTGTTTAACCTGTTCACGACAAAGTTTTTCGCTTATCCCATATAATATATACATATAATATACAAGCTGAACATTATATTATAATGTTCAGCTTGTATAATATGACTTGCTCCGTCATGAATGGGTTAATCAAAGCTATTCTCGTTTGATCATTAAGATTGCAAGAAAATACACATATACATACATATATATACATATATATATATATATATATATATATATAATGCAAGTTATGAAAGGCGAGTTAAAAATAATAATAGTAAAAAAAGAAGTAAAATGCACTAAATTAGTACTACCGGTATGTATACCTGTGGTATATTGACCAAAACAAAATGCATTTAATAGGTCTATCAGGCTTTATCAAATTTACGCTCTGTTCTGTTGTTATTTTTTTATTTCTAAGACCCAATAAGCATTAACTTTACTGAGCATTTTACATTTAAAATATATAACTTTAATGTATCATATATAATGTTCATACTGTAGGTATGTACCTCCTCTGATTTCTTTTGGATTTTTTTTCTGTATTTATGTAGTATGTATGTATGTATATGATAATAGCATATGTATGGTACATAATGTATGTTTATGCACATATTCTACTATCCTTAATTGACTTTATTGAATTGAGTCCTTAATTGTGGCATTGCTGAATAAATAATTATAGAAATTGAAACATCTCTTGGATGTTTGAAAACAACTGCTACGAGTGACGACTCATTTCTCATTACGCGACGATTTAAGTTTAAACACGTAATTTATGAAGTGTGGAGAAGAATAAAAATTTCTGGCATAAATCAATTTGCATTTGAATATAGTTGCAATTAAAAAAAAAAAAAACAGTAATAATAAGAATACTTTTTCATACTAAATCTTATCAAGTTCAAGTTCATATTTGCACCACTGGCCACTAGCATGCTAGGGAATTCCCGATGATTTTTCATTTGTTAACTATGTGCCATTCAAAATTATGAATAAAAAGCAAGGGTACTATCTTATCGTTACGTATTTCCGCATTACCATGATTAAACTATTGATTGTGGTTTTTTCATTGCAATCAAAAACATTGTTATTTTGAGCTTGCAACCCAAGCCTAGGACAACATCAGTGGACAGAAAAAAGATAACACACGGCAGACAGCATTGGCATCACCTCTCTTATGATTAATTAGACAATTTTTATGTATAAGGGAGATGATTTCATACATATAAATATTTACCATCAGTTTCTTGTGCAGCAATTTCTCCGTAGTTGAAAGGAAGTAATAACAAAAACGTTAATAACAAAGGATAAGTTTT
Organism: Ecdyonurus torrentis; assembly: GCA_949318235.1. Lineage (NCBI taxonomy): Eukaryota > Metazoa > Arthropoda > Insecta > Ephemeroptera > Heptageniidae > Ecdyonurus > Ecdyonurus torrentis. The sequence goes on from OX439127.1 coordinate 21,362,451, forward strand.
TTGGGCTTGGCTACCCAACATGGCGACGAACCGGCTTGTCAAATTTGTTTTTGTATTTATTTACAATAATACAAGCGAATATTTTACACTTAAAAACATTATGATTAATTTAAATATTTAGTATCTCGTTCCAAATAACACAGCACGATTGGAACACACTAATCACATCCAATAATTGTTAAAAGTCTTCCACCAGTGTCACTTCCCCATCTTTTGTACGTTCTGTTGCCATTTCCCCTATTCGTTTCTTCTCCCCCTTTCCAGGGTCCGAGTCCGAGCCTCTTCCCTCCCCCTTCTTCCTCCTTTCGCCTTCCCCACTCCAGTTTGACTAGACAAGATTTTTATTATTATTATTTCTAGTTTTTTTGTATTGCAATTTTCATGTAATTGGAAAACATGAAACAAAAATCCGGGAGGTAAAATACTACTATGCAATTTTTATTCAGAGGTTTCCAGGGTTTCCATGTTATCAGTATTCAAATCATTTCCATCTCCCCTGCAGAACGACGCAGTTTGTTAAAAACTGCATCGCGCATCTGGAACATCTGGAAGCCATGATTTTTGTCGATTGTCATTTGCCACGGTATTTGCCGCTGGATTCAAATTGGGGAAAAAAAAGATATACATATATTTTTTTTTATACTATAAATTATATTGTTAATATCATTATGGTTAATCACTTTCTCTTTGGTTAAATTACGGATGTTGTTTAAGACAGAATTTTTTTTCAGAAAATTGAAAATAATAATTATAAAAAAAGACATCGGCATATTTGCTTATTTAATTTATTTAATTTAAACATACTGGGTGTTTCCGATGAAAAAAATGTTTTACATTTATCAGCTTTAAATCCCTTAGAAGTGTATAATACTTTATCTACGGTATATATATATATCCCCAATTTATATTATTTAAGACAGCAGTCCTTCTTATCACTTTTCTTGTCGAATAAGCGATTAAATGTTTGGACTGTGCTAACTTTATGGACGCTATCCCAGGGGCAGAGCCTAAAGTGCAATAAGAATTGACCGCTGTTTTGAGCTTTATGGATGCTATCTCAGGGACAGAGCCTAAAGTGTGATAAGAAACGACTGCTGTCCTGGGCTTACAAACTTGATCCCTCAATGCTAAGGGATAGGAAAAAAGGGACACCTTGTCTGTACCCTTTTGCTAGTTGTGATTATTGGCTAAGTACGCTCCACTGATACACTTCAGCACATTAAGGACCATGAACATAGCAGCGTAGTTGTCACTTGGAATCATCACTTAATTGCTCAAATGTGTTTCTCATTCCAAGGGTGATACTCGAGCCAATAAATTCCCAAAAATTAGTATTATGAAAAAAGGCTAAAAAGAAATAGAATTGTATAGGATTTTGAGATAAATTATAAATGATTGCTATATATACACATTAAGTAAATGGGAAGTTCCGCAAAACATAGGAGATATGCACTTTTAATTACTGCCATTAAAACTTTCTACCCAGGTTTACAGATAATATACATCCTGACTTATAAATGCTCACATCATCTCACCTTTGTCCACAGGGAAAATTTCTCTTCTTTATTCTTTCCACCTATAATACTTGGTCCGTAGTTGACACTAATGCTGTTCGTAAACCCTGTTCTCTGCTACTAAAATGACGATCAACTTTGGTTATTTGCATGGAATGCGCATTTTCTGGTGCAAAAGAAAACAGGGTTTACAAACAACGACACTATTATAATTGAATTTAATCAACACTGCACTATATAGTGTAATATATATGCCTACAAAAATAGGAAACAAATTATTTGTGCATGATAGTCCCATAATACTACAATTATAAAATTCATGGCAATTTCACAAAATCTCAATATCTGCTCCTTAATGTTTACCTATATGATTTAAGTTTTAACTTCCTGCATTTCTTAAACCTTGTTTTATTTCTACAGAATTCTAGCTTATGGGCTTTTTAAAAAAGAAAAACAAAAATCCCTTATTATTTCATTACTTTGTGGAGACATATCACATCTAAAAATTTATTCATATTCTAAATACTCCTCAAAAAGAAAGGATAGATTTTTTTTTAAATCAAAGAAAATTACTGTATAAGAACTGACCTATTCACACTCTGTAATACATTTTATTGCATGCAATCCCCATTAAAAGTATTGAATAATATGCATACAAACATTTTTATTACAAATTAAAAATAAAACACCACATAAAAAAAAAAAAAAAAAAAAAAAAAAATAGACCATAAAATACTATAATAATAGTGGCTTTTAACAAATAATATAGTAGAACCATAGTATAAATAAAAAGGACTATATATCTGTTTTATGATCTGATCATGTGTTACTTATTACTATGGTAGAACTCACCTTGATAAATCGATAGAAAAAACTTTTAACATAGAAAAATTATTAGGTCATTATGTCATATCATGACCCTTTCGTACATATATAATTTTTTTTTTCTATCAATCTAACAATTTAAGTTCTAACATAGAAAAATTATATTAACATTAAATAACTTGGGGATATTATAACCACTTTAATGAGCTTTAATGACAATAAAATTCACATTAAAGTAAAGGATATTGAAATACCCAGGTATTTATCCTAACTATGTGTGTGTGTGTGTGTGTATATATAGATATATATATATATATATATATATATTTCTTTTCGTAAACTAAAAAAGTGGTAAAAACAGCAATTTTTGTTACTATATAAACCCTCACTTAACTTTGGTCCCCCTAAAGTACACTACAAAGATATGCTCCATGTAATGATGCAGCCCTGGCTTTCAATTATCCTGTCCTACTACAAAAATCTCTTTTATGTTAAATACTATATAGGAATACTATATAGGAACTGTGACTTCATTCCACATACCTAACTTAAATATTATTCACCTAATTCAAAGAATTTTAAGGATCAGTATTTTCAATCTAAAAATTTTGTACAAGAAACTGTAAGAAACTCAGCAAAATGTACAGTGTATTTTTGACGTCAATAGCAATTTAATACATAAAATAATAATAATATATAATAAAGCATTTTTTTTTTTACATGATCATAGTATATAAAAAGTTTATTTAAGAAATAACAAGTAAAAGTATAGAGAGCGAGTTTTTTTCTTCTTCGTATAACCTCACTGTTATATTATATGATTTAAATGATGACTAATGTCATATCAGTTCTTATTTTAGCACTCACAGACCACTAATAAATTACTATAAAGTTTGTGAAATTTTTGCTTCAATTGCCTTTTTTTTTTTTTTTTTTTTTTTTCCATCAATTAATATGACATGCACTAAATTTTGGTAAATTATTCTCCTTCCACAAAGAAATATATATTTTAATTTTTTGTATTTTTTTTTTTTTTTTTTTACTATTGTTACTATATTTTATACTCTATAGTATATAATATATTTTTTTTCCCCAAATTGAGCAAACACTATAAAACATGATTTGAATTTTAATTTATTTTACAAATTGTATTACATGTATATAATAATGAATGACATAATATACTTAATTATAGCATTTTGTAGAAAAGCATTATAAGGGGGGAGAAAAAAAAAAAGATAGAACATAATATATTTATATAGGTTCACTGTGCACTACTGAAATATCACATTCATCCCAAAATAATGAGAATGCACTTTCTGTTTATTGCAAAGTTACTTTTAGAGCAAACAAAATTAAATAATAGGAATATACAGCATATAATATAACCTTTTTTTTTTTTTTTTTTAATTTTAATGTATGTATATATATAATTTAATATCCATCTAAATTTTCAAAAAAGAGGATTATTATTTAGTTATTTTTTATTTTCACAACATTTTTGCGAAATTTTGACATAACTTTACATTGCAGATAAGCACACTAAAACCTTTGGGAACTTTTTTTTTTTTTTTTTTTTTTTTTTTTTGCATATTTTTATTATTTTTTTTATTATTATTATTATTATTTTCTTCTTTTTCCTTCTTTCATTTACCTAAACACAAAGTTTATGTTTTTGAAACTTGGATTTTGTTGAAGATTTTTATATCTTATTACAAGGACAACATTTACAACAATGGAATGCTCATTCTAACACCAACACACAACAAAACCTACCTACCTTTCATTTTTTTTTTTTTTTTTTTTTTTTTTTAATATCATTTCTAACTGTATTTTTTCTTCAATATTTTAATAATTCTTTATTAAGTTTTTTTTTTTCAATTTGTTTTTTTAAAAAAAAAACCTGAGATGTGTTTTTTTTTTAACTGAATAATTTCACGACCCCAGATGATTTACTGTATTATGTAATATAATGGAAGGTTTGAATATATATATTTTTTTCCAAGCACTGCATTCAATCAAAATACACACAATATTTACAATATGATTTTTTTTTCTTATTTCTGTCAGAAATATACACTTATGTATGAAAAAAATGCCTTTTATGTATGTAATTACTTTAAAAAAAAAGTAACATATGCTGCAGGAATCACTTTTGTATTTAAACAAGTTTCTTCTTTATCTTCTTTTTTTAAATATCTTAATGTTTCTTGTTATTAATTTTTTTAACAATCTATAATGTAGTATTTTATGTATTATATATATATTTTTAAGTTTACAATAAAAAATTGTTTGAATTTTAAATAGAGTTTATGTATATGCATATATGTGTGTGTGTGTGTATATATATGTATATATATATATATACGTATATATATATATTTTTTTTTTCTTTTTAGACCCACGAGTCCCCACCAGCTGGTGGGACTCCATGTTCATCCATAACCACACCCTTGGTACCTGGATTATTTCCACTGCCAGGTATACCAGGTGCCACAACCACCCCTGCTTGAGCTTGCTCTTCATAACCCCACATATCACCTGGACCAGGTGCAAGTTGTTCTTCAAATTGTTGTTGTCCAGACGCAGCCTCATATTGACGATTTTTCTTTTTCTCTCTATTAACTTGAGCGTAGAGCGGCTCTCCAGGCTTTGCCTGCTAGCAAAGATAAAAAAAAGAAGAAGAATAAAAAATAAATAACTGTTAATCATACTGATTTCTATTTGTTTACTATAATTCATGTTAGTCACCAGATGTAATTATTACAAGCTCTTTATTATTTTTATTTTAATATAGAAAAATTATGTACACAATAAGAAGAAAGAAAAAAAAAAAACTTAATCTCTGCTAAATAAAGTATGACAAAAATAATCTAGCCCTAAAAATATGTGTATCATACATAAAAAATATTAATCTTTTAATTATACAGTGTTTTCAAATAAGTACGTGCCTCTTTCTAGTAACATTAAAAAAATATTTTTGTAATATAAAATTATTAAAAAGTAGCTACATAAATATGTTCTTAAAAACTATATATCAATAGAATAGGCCTATATTTAAAAAAAAAAAAAAAAAAAAAAAACTTTCATACACTCAGATTTATCAGTACAAAATATTGTTATATGCAGGTTCTATTTTCTTCTATCCCCCCTCCCTCACCAGCAATCAACTAAATGAATATTTTATACAATTATACAAAACACAAAAATATAGTTAAATTTATGAAAATTTTATTTTAAATTAAAATTTATTACAAAGACTACTTAGAAAAGTTTTTTGTTTATAAAGTTTACACATAATATTATTATATCATAAGAGATTATACATAAAAATATAGTTTTTGTTTTTTAAATTTCATTTATACATCCAGTGACTAATATGACAGTACCATAAAAATCTAAGACATATAAAAAAGAAATACATTGACACATAGTATATTTGACAGACGAATAAAACAAAATTTGTATATTATAATAACAACTAAATTGAAACATTAAATATTTTGTGTAAAAATAATGAGAAAAAAAAACTGTAGCTTAAAAATTGAAAAATTATGGCACATTGTTAACTCAAAAAGACATAAAAATGTAAAAAAAAGGTTATTATTATAATTTTGTCAATAATAAAAAAACGTGTGCAAAATTTTAATTGAGATTTGTAAATTTGTAGTATCATAAAATGCATATTTTTTTATACTGAATATAAACTCTTTTAAGAAGAAAGAAATTCAAGTTACAAAAAGAATACCATTTTTTTTTTTAATAAAAGCATCGAAACTAAAGTTAACACACCTCTACTTAATTATCTAAAATCATGCATTATTCGTGTGGTTTTAGCCAATGTGCCTATTTATAAGTGTATGTACACAACTAAGTAACTGAAGAATTAAAGCAAAGCAGTAATTATAACTTATATTGGTAACATAATAAAAAAAAAGTAATAATACTAATAAAAGCAAGATTTTAGTAAATAAATTAAAATTTGGAAAAAAAAAATCAAGGCATATATGTGTTAATAAAATAAAGCAAATGAGAATAAAAATTAACATAATCTACTTACTAAATGTGCACAACTTCCAACTAAAAGATAAATATTATATGTATGTACTGATAAAAAAAAATCAACAGCTATACAAATTACCTAAGAAAATTCATCTTATACACCCTTTTTAAACCATTTTAGTACTAATAATGAATTTAAACAGCATTTTACCACTATTAACAATGAGTATAATCAAAGGTGACATTAAAAAAACAATAATAAATTAACTTAAAGATGAGATAAGGAAAATAAACCCTTGCGATTGAGATGATACTATCAAAAATTTAAATGTCATTTATCAGTTTTTTTTAGAGGAAATTTTAAAGATTTAATTCCCATGGATAAATTTAATATTTGGTTCAACACCTTTGATTAACAGTATCACCAAAAAAAGTGTATAGTCAATCTAACATTTTTTCTTAACATACTAAAAGCAATTTTATAAATAAATAGTTAATGGTGAAATTAAAAACACTTTTTTCATACGATACTTCTCTCATTGTTATTTGTTTTTTGAAAAAAATCACTGCACCATAAAGAGCATCATGCATTTCTAAATAAGAGTTCTAGATTTATTTTTCCAAGAAAAGATGGGCAGATCAGAGATTTTTTTTTTCTTTTTTTAATTATTTAAATTAGTAGATAGTTTGTTCAACGGGCAACAGTATAAGATAGCTTGAAAATCATATACAATATTGAATCATTAAACATGAGAACAGTGTATATTATTGATATTTATATAGATATATATATAAATATATATATATAGAACATTATTTTAATTTATATTATATATTTAGAAACATTGAATAAAAATAAATAGGATACACCCACCAGTGTAGTTACAAGCAGGGAACAGGTTAGCTGCGTTGCACAGGCTGGCAAAAAAAGGAAAAGAACAACAAAAATTTAGTTGCCATGAACCATAGAGTTAAGTAAAAAATTCGCAAGCCCAAAAAAAATTGTAGTTTTTTTTAGTGCAAAATCTGGCTGCCAAACTTTTTAAAGAACACTGCAACTAAATTTATATTAATTATATATTTTTTTTTCTTTTTGTTATTATTTTAATAGAAAATAGAGAAATTGCAAAGGGGGGAATGAAAAAATAAGAAATTAATCTACTGAGATATAACTATCCAGTTATTATTATTATTATTTTATTTGACATAAGTGTAAATAAATCCAACACATGCAAAAGGTATATTATATAGGCAGATTTTCAAGTGATAATACACACACACACAAAATGACTTTTACATTTTTGTTTTTATATATAAATATTGTTTACTTTTTTTGTTTAACAAAACACCAACACTGATCTCTCCACCTCAATACATTCTACAGTAACGAACCACATAATGAACTGCGCTTTATTTTTTTTTATTATTTGTTTTTTTCTGCTGGGTTGTTTGGCTTAAAAAATATATATCTGCCAGCCAGTATTATAATAATGTATATAAAAGTGGAATGTCATGCTGATATAAAAGTGCAGCTTGTAATAATAATAATCCGCCACAAGAGGAGAGTGCAAAGGTGGATGAAATGATGGCATGCTTTAGTTGTAGCTTGTGTGATTGGAACTTACAGGTGCTGGCGGGTAGATTCGAACTCCTCCAGGAGGGGGAGCATGGCTGCCACCCTCTGGATATGACATATCTGCCATGGGAATCTCATCACCCTGCAACAAAACAGTGCTTGTTAATATACACTACTCTAAACTATTACCCATAACTCTCTTGGTATCTAGGTACTTTCCCAGTTACACGGGAATAAAGTGTAATAAGTTTGAAACCAACTACAGGAAATTAAGTTTTCTAAAACACAATCTTTACATTAATTACATTAAATATATATATCAAGTCTTCCAAAGAGAGACCTCATAGTAGTTTTTTTTTTTTTTTTTTTTTTTTTTGCCATGCGACTACAAGCTCTATGAAAAGAACAGTTAAGATTCAAGGTCACATCACAAAAAAACACTCTACAATGAGGTTTCTATTCACAAGACTTGTATTGATTTTGATTGTCAATTTTAATAATTTAAATATACAGCTATGACACCATTAAACTTAAGACAATTGAAATGCACTGGATTTGACACCACAAAAACTGATTACATTAATAAGCTAATAAACACTGCTTAAACATGAGAAATAATAATAGGAAATATAACTTGAGTGTTGTTATGTCTTGAAGCAAACTTTCAGTTGACCTACAACAACCTATCTCTACTCGACGCACTTACACGTTGGTAATTTGATGGCCCTGGACTCCGAGAAGCACTATTCATATTTGGTGGACGTTGCATAGTTCTATCTTCATATCTCGTTCCTCCTTGACTTGCCATTGGTCGATTTAACGTACTATTGGCATTGTTGGGGGAATTAGGGCCAGCATTACGAGCTGCAACTGTTTTAGTAACAAAGTCTTGTTCTTTACACCCATGTTTTTTATACACTTCTCGTAGTTCTTGATGCTGCCACATTGTGTAGAGTACCTGGCCTGCAAACTTGAGCACTCTTGGGGTATATTTCTGACGCTGCCTAGTAATGTTCATAAGTCTTTCTACACCACCTGCTTCTAGTAACGACCTGTTTAAATAACAAGAGTGTGAGTAAATTGGATTGCAAGACATATTCGGATGCAACTCAATAAATTTATGATTTTACCTTGAAAACTCAGCATTCTTTTTAATGACCTCATTGAGGGTAGCTAGGACTGCTGCAATTGTATCATCAGAAGTCCCTTGGTCATGTTGAGCATTTCCTGAGGGTAACTTTTGGACAAGATCTCTCATAGCATATTTACCTATACAAAAAACAAACAAAAAAAAAAAAAAAAAAAAAAAAAAAAAAAAGAAGCAACAAATCAGTAATATGTACCTACGTAATCCAGTTATATCAATGTAACATACCTATGAGCTCTTTATTTCTTTGATCAATTGCTAAATTACGTAAAGCTGTGGCAACTGCACATACAACTCGATCTACTTCCATTCGTAACAATTCAACAAGAATGGGTAGACCTTTTTCTTTGCGCACAGCTGCTCTAATTTCAATACTAGGTTGCCAATAACAAGCTGCCAAATTTTGTAAAGCTCCTGCTGCTGCTTCTAATGTTTCGGGGTTGGAACAACTTTGGAGTAGTGCTAAATATAGCTGAACCACCTGAAACACGCCATGGGCAAAACGGTTTAGTACACAACACATCTCCAGTAGCTTGCACAATTGAAATAAGTCTTTTTTTTTTTTTTTTTTTTTTTTTTTTGCAACAATAAAAATATGGCAATTTACACAGAATACATTGTTAAAGCTACTTTGCATAGACTTATAATGATATAGTTCAGCTGTTACAAGTACACCTGCCTTTACAAAATAACAAAAAAATGAAGCAAGGAAAACTAAATGACATTCTTAAGTGTTTTACATAACTACGATGAAGCTAAAAATGCTGGACAACAATTGATTCAATTTTCTCTCTCGTAATATGATTATACCTCAGGTTGCCATAGTAGTTCCATCCCTTTGACAGGTTCATTCCTCTGGGAGGTGCTTCGACTAGTACTAGCTGCTTCTTTCTGTTGAGTGGGCTGAGCCTCTTTCTTCTTTTTGTTGGCTCCAAAGCAGCCTAGGTTGTCACCTGTAAAAAATGGAAAGCAAATAGTTTATTGCATTACGGCACCAGAGCAAAAAATACACATTTACAAATATTCAAGAACACATTTTATAAAAAACAGGCATTTTTTTTTTCTTTCATCATTCCACTATTTACATACATTATATTATGACACATGGATTCCAAGAATGTAACACCTACACATGCTAACTTACTATCCATTTACACTAAATTACACAGAGCATTCTCTTCAAACGGTGTGTTTGGTTGTACAAAATCAATTAAAAAGAAGAAACACATGATTTAACATTAAAAATAAGAGAAATAATAAAATAAAAGATAAAAATGTGCAAATTTTGTTAAAAGTGTTTTGGAAAAGAATAATAAGAACAATAAAAACAGAAAAGCTCACTATTATGCTCATATTTACAAATGCCAAAACCAGGCAACATATACTTTTTATTTTTTATTTTTAAGAACTGTCTAAAATTTACATCTTAAGAAGTGACAATTGATAAAAGTTAAAAGAAAACGTGTCTAGTACACCAAGAGCACACCTCAACACAAACCAAGTACAAGCCAAGTACAAAATACAAGTAGTAAATAAGTTTCTAATATAATCTTACCTTGACAAAGACTGTACGCTACAAAACACATTAAAATCAGATGCAAAACTAGTCACGAGGTTGCTCAATACTATAACTATCACAGGGGGAAGAAAAAAAAGGCATCTTTCCTTGTTTGGTAAAACCAAACAAATGAAATATATATAGCCTATTTTATATATATATATATATATATATATATATATATATATATATATATATATATATATATATATATATATATATATATATATATATATATGTACATAATTTATCCAATTTAGTATTGCATTTTAAAACCAAAAGTAGTAAGAACAAAATAAGAGGACAGAAAATTGGAAGAACGTTTGTTTGCCAATGGTGAACTGTGTTAATAATATATTTGGACTGATACATCCCCATCACTCTAGGATCACTACACTAATACAAAACAACACACTCAATGAATCACACTTCAATGTACAAGTAATTACACTCATACAAGATAACTTGAACAATTTAAAGTAATAATTATAAAAACATGCAATCCCTATTTGTCAATTTTTTTAGTTAATTATTTAAAAAAAAAAAAAAAACTTTCAGCAGTCATTCATTATAAAAAAAGTCTAAAATTTATACTACCACACAACCTGCATTCATAAAATGCAAAATTTCCGCCATATTTATTACGTACGCACACGCTTTCCTAGTGATATTAATTCAATTATTGTTTACTATTCACAATACTTACTCACGCTACACATATAAGATTTAACATAAAATTTTGGTTACCAACCTTTAGGTTGCACACCTGCTCTACTTTGGGTTGGTACTGGATGCTTGTCGTAATTGGGGTCTTCTACTTCTTGGCATCGATACGACAAGTTCCTTAGAATGCACACACAGTTCTCCACACTCTTGTTGCCAATGTTGGACTTATCAATGGCAGACTTAACTACGTATAACAAAGAATCGACGAGTCCTTCACTTTCTCGTAACTTTTTCCTGGCGTATTCTCCAGCAGAACTCACATTTCTGCAAGGAACAAAAATGTTTTTTTATTAATATGAAAAATTGCAATTATATATTTTTATTTTTTTAACTATCCCCCCTGCCCCCTTAATTGAGTACTATACTTTATAGTTAATTTTGATATTAATTACCTCAGTACTCCAGATGCATTTCTAAACACGTTGGACCAGCATGTTTCTCCTGGCGTGGTGGGGTCCCAGCCAGAGTGTGGAATGATAATATGATTGACAACCATTGTAAGACCATCATCAATGATAGATCTTTTCAAGTCCTGTGCAAGCAAACAAACACAAATATCAGTAAGGAAATACCATACAAGCTTATTTTAACTTAAAGCAATGTAACGGAAGTTACCAGTGGAAAAAAAAAAAAATCTTAAAACACATTACAACATGTTAGTATTTCTCATATAATCATTTTTTTTCCAGACTCAATCCAGTAGTGTTCTCAAAAAAAAAGGGAGGGGAAAAAAAGGTTGGCAATGATTTAAACAATACGAAAATTAGGGGAGCCTTTGATTTTTCTCTTCCACCTGTGATTGGGTACCTTGCTCCACCAGTAAGCTCCATTGATTTTTAAAAAAAAGGGAACATCAACAAATTTTTATTTAGTTTTTAAGTAGAAAGCTAAAGTTTAATGCTTTGAATGCAAATCTTCTAAAAGTTATTGTTTTGAGTTAGTAACTTATTACCCAAAGTTTCTTAATATTTCATTAGTCAATTATTGCTTAGTCTATTTATTTCTAGTTAATAAAAATTAGAATATTTACTCTTGTGAACAGCCCCATAGAATTGAAAATTTCAGCATAATATATAATAATAATAAAGCTCCATTACACTAGAACTTTTATGAAAATATTAACGGTAATATTTGGTTCAAGTGTGAAGGTATAAATTGTGAAATGACAACACTGTTGGCCACTAATATGTACCTCACAAGATGATAAATTCCACAGGACTCCAGTGACTAATTCCTTGACTTCCACATCAGGGGTTTTCCTCAGTAGATTGATGAGAGATGGAATTCCTCCAGCGTTTTTGATAGCTCGTTTGTTTTCATCATTCTGCCGTCCGTACGATAAGTTCCTATAATATATATTGTAAAAGGCAAGGTTTTAGTAAAATTGATAACTCTATCATTAATTAAACATAAAAAAAAAGAAAAAAAATCATCTCACCTTAATGCACCACATGCATTACGATACACATCAGGGGCATCATGAGTTAATAATTTAACTAAAGGTGGGATTCCTCCAAGTGATCTAGTTTTCTGCTTGTTGGGGTCATCCATATAGCACAAATGTTGTAAGTAGGCAGCAGCATTGGCTTTAATTACGTTATTAGGATTACTTAAAAATCCAATCACTTCTGTTAAATTTGGGTCACGCCACCGCATACCTGGGTAAACAAAAAAATAACAACACATAAGCAAACAATTTAACACCATACAACTAATTTTAAAATGCACAATAGCAAAAATAATAAGAATAATAAATAAATACTTGTAATTCAAAAACTAATCAACATTAATACAAACTAGATATTAAATAATAATAAATTTTAAAAAAAGGAGACAAATATACTGAAACAGGATATTGATAGTTTTTTTTTGACGTATTATGAAGCAGGGGATGGAACCAACCTTTGTGATCATCATCTATCGAGAGTGAATTAAAATTTTGAAGCAAGGGGAACGGGTCAGGAGGTTCTCCTTCATCTTCGTAATGAGGGACTGGTCCCGAGTCAGCACGAGGGTCTGTGCCATTACTGCCACCATACGTGCCCGGGACGAGGCCGTATGGGGAGGGAGGGGCATAGCCATAAACTTGCTTGGGATCATCGCCTACGTCACGGGACAAAAACAAAACGAAACAAAAAATAAAAATAAACATGCAAAATAATACGTATCAAATAATAATAAAAAATATTGAAAGAATCTCATAAACAATAATAAAAGTATTGCAAAGGAGTACATAAAGAGAAGTGCAAAAGAAAAAAAAAATGGAATGTTCAAAATAATATAACAAAAACATAATAATTCAAATTAAAAGTAAAAATAATAACAATACTGTAATAAAAAGAAACTACTGAAAACAACTTTCAAAATAAAAGCAAATGTTGTTTACAAAAATGATTACTGTAATATAGCCTATAGTCTGACCAACGAACTAAAGTGTGCAGGTACAAAAATTTAGTTTCAACATGCCATGGTTGCAAAACAAAGAGTCGCAGGACATCTTCCTCTTTTTTTCTTGGTTTGCAAATTTTGCATTTCATGATAGAATTTAAGAATGACACGTTTTCAATTTTCAATCATAATAACAAGTTTCTGCCAAAAATTAGTCTTTAATTTTCATAATTTTCTAATTATTCTTTATCTAATTTTTAGGCATTTATGGCTAGTAACACTGCGCAAAACTATACTTTTGAATGTGACAGGTATCAAAGGTTGACTTGGACAAAAATTGGACAAGATCTATATTACTGTATGTAATCTTCTGATCAATAAACTTATTTATTTATTTATTTATTTATTTATTTATTTATTGTTAAAAAAAATGGCTCGCAAGCAAAAAGGGTACTACCTTTGCTTGAGTGAGATGATATACACCTAATTATACATTATATTTTGTGTAGCCTCCTCTACTCTATTCCTCTTTCAGGGTATTGTCAATCAAAATGACAGACATTTTAGTTCGTTGGTCAGACTATACCAATGTTGGTAAGTGTGATAAAATAAGAACACACAACAACTTACCCTCTAGTCCTGAGCCTGTCATAATATCAAGGCCTGTAGAAAAAAAAAAGAAGAAAAAAACAAGTCAAGGTGGTGAATTGATTAATACGCTTAAAAAGAAATTTGCTTATTATATTAAAATGAAAATAATAATAAAAACATGTAATTAATATAGGAAGGGGGAGATCATTGAAATAGCTGTATATAAAGCAGTTAAAGAATCTCAGTACCAATCTATATGTGATTTTCTATCAAAATTTTAAACTGTATTTATCAAGTATTGTAAGTCAAGCTTTTCTTCATTAACATTTCCAATTATTTTAAGATTTATATCTCAATGAAGAAGTTCTAACCAACTGACAATTTTTTTTTGTTCCACAATGCTATTAAATTCTATTGTCAATTTTGTTTTGGATTTTTCAGCAAGTTCATCACTTGTATCACAAGAGAATATGACATTGCATAGCCAAACTGTCTTGTCAAATTACATACCATGTGGAAGTTGAGGGGGTTCCCCAGAATCATCAATATTCCAGGGATGTGTGAGATGTGCTGAAATAATGAAACAACACGTTATTGCGTATGTTAGATATAGGTAAAGGAAACCATAAGAAGACCAGTGAAGACAGTTCCATAGTTTGGCAAAAATATTGCTAGCACAGAGATTAAAAAAAAAAAAAAAAAAAAAAAAAAACTAACACATATTGAATAGCTTTTGGCACTAACCTCCAGGAGAAAATAGTGTATGTGTGTGTGCCCTCTTCAGTTCTTACAAACTCAGACAGAAAGTTTCTCTCAGAGTCTGTATAAGGACTAAAAAAGGCACACACACACACATACTCTTCAGTGCCAAAATATGTGTTTATTTTTTTATCTCTGTGCAAGCAAGATTTTCGTCAAACTAAGGTAAGGCCCTTGCCGGTTTTCTCTATTATCCCTTTCTTTTATATCATCAACCTCATCGTGTTGGTTTATTTTCCTTAATTTTATGCATATTTAGATACACATAAATTTATAATTAAGGTTTTAAAAAAAGTAAATTAAAACCCTGGTAATTGTTGAGACAGACATGTTATGCAGTGATACATTGATGATGGAGCTCCCCTTTAATTTAAACTGACTTACAAAAGTAGTTGTTGAGGTATATGGGACAATGTGTGAGAGCTCTGCATTCCAAAAATACATTTCACATACAACATATGTGGTACTTCTATTAATATTTAACTAGTAACTGACAAGAAATGCCAATGTTGAGTTTGCAAGTGTGAGGTTGCAGTCAAAGAGACATTGTGACTAACCATAGCGTTCGCCAGGTCCTCCTGGTGATGGTGTGATTCTATAGTGATCTTGCCGCGGTGGCAGCAAGGTAGAATCTAACTCATCGTATCCAGAAGGAGGGTAGGGGGCGCCTTTCCGTAAGTAATCTGCCAACACATCAAATCATTAGTATGCAATAATAAGAATGAAGTACAGCTTTTTAGTAGCTTTAACAATCTTTAATCTTTCTTAAAGTATCGATCAACACAATCTAAAAACATGTCTTACTTTATTTTATTTTCTATTGTGTATATGAACTGTTTTGGGGGTTAGGCCTAAACCTCAACCTTTCAAAATTGTATCTAGTTTTTGAATAAAGACAATTATTTAATTTAATAGACATAAGATTCTTCACAAATCGTCATATTTTCAGTGTTTCAAATGAAATTACAACAGTAGCCAATCATAGTGTTACAGTAAAAACGAAATTACGAAAAAACGAATTTTACGTCAATTGTGAAAGCAGAGGCTTTGGGCAAAATCAGGTACAATTCCCACTATTTTATAGTACAGTGCTTGCAATATAACATTACAGTAGCTTTAGTTGAACTACAGTGGAAGGCGTAACACTAATTCAAATTGCTAGTGAAGTCATTAGTAATATACTTAATTGATTTTAACAAATTATCAAGTTTGAAAATCCTACTGTGAAATTTACATTCTCTAAAAAATAATAATAATAATAATAAAAACACACGATACAATACGATGTTCTTACTGCTACAGTATTTGTTTTCACTTTAATAGCTGACTGAGTGCTACTCGCTTCATGGCCTGCACAGATAGTTTAAATTATATAGGCTCCCTATTTTATCACGTGAATAGCACTCGGTCGTAATATACCACAATTAAAACTACTTTTCAATGATAACACATAATTAATCATAATATTGTATGTGCTTTAATATTGAGTTTGTTATTAACCAATTACCGTTATGCAGAAATTATGGGAAAGCGAGCAGTAAACTTAGCGATGTATGTAATGCTAATACTATGGCAATTAAAAAAAAAAAAAAAAAAAAAACTTTGAAATATTAATATCTATATTTCTTCATACTTGTCGTACATTGTCATACATTGTCATTTTTAATCTTTTCTGTCATCAAATATAAAAAATAAGTCCCAGCTTACCGATATGAAAATATCAGAAATCACAGGGAGAGAAAAAAAAAATGCTGATGCACTATAAATGTAATGTCTAGCTTACACTGTGGTGGTAATGACACATTGTCGCAATTTTTATACATTAAAAAAAAAATCATATTGATGACGATAGATTGATTGACATTTTTGTGTTTATTTTAACATGATTGCTTATTGCTTATTTTGGCAAGAACATGCGTGAGAGATCGGAGACCGCAATGCCGCGAACAAATGAGCAACAGCGAGCGAGGTGCGGGGGCTAGGGATGGTGCCCAACAAACAAGCAAGCAAGCAAGCCAGCACGGATAACCCGGGGTCGCTTGCTCGATCGCGCGCGCATATGAATAATGTAAGTAAAGGGTCAGTCAGTGAGTGAGTTTGATAACACGCGAGGTTGCAAGCAAGAAACGCGTGGTGCGGCCAACAGGCAGGCTGGCAGGCACACAGGACGGCAGGTTGGCTGCATTCTCGTCCCCTTACTCGAATAAGCGGCGTGACTTGTGTTGTGCTAAATATAACTATTTACAGCATTAATGTTGCCAGCTCTAAAAATACTTCATTGAACATGAATGGTATTTGTACTTGTCCAGGCTGTTTCCAAATTAAAATACACGTAACAAAATTCACAAAATTACAATAGACTGCTTTATTTCCATGGCGTATTTAATATAAAATTTACGCAACACAAAACGCATACAAATAAACACTAATTTACAGCGAAACTCGGGGAAAAAAATGACAATGATGAAAATTTGCATTTCAAATTTCTATGAACATACCGTTGCTTAACTGAATGTAAATACTGGATTTCGGCATTGGGCCCGACGGTATAGAACTTCAATGTCCCAGCCTTGCATTTCCCGCGAGTTTGCTGCACGAGTTTTGCACGTCGAGATTGTCGATCGAGTTGTAAGCGTAAGCCGGTCGCGAGGACCGGCTGGCTGTCACACACTTAGCTCCACGTCGTCGTTCGCTACTGCTACCGCCGAGTCTCGCGGCTCGCTCGCTACTTTGCTCATAACTCGTGCTAAACTTAGGCTCCCCGCCCCAACCTCGCGTATCTCCTGCTCCCTTTCTCTCTCTATCCACGCGCCATCTCCCCAACTCAGCTAAGTCACGTGATAAAATAAGAGTTTTCAACTTTTTTAACAATAAAAAGTTTGAAGCTGCAGGATTTAGGTATCCTAAACTTGAGCTAAAATCTCGCTCGTGTCGTAGCTTGACTCACCATGCGGCAAAGCTTGTTGAGGGGGTGGTGACTCGCTACGTTCACTTGGACTGGGAGGGGTCGGAGGATGCTCTCCGTATGCCCCTGGTTCTGGTATACCATAGGCCGGACCACTGGCAAAACCAGGACCCGCAGAGTAAGTTGCATTAGGATACGGATAATCTGGTCGGGGAGGGTAATGCTCGTAGTCTTGATAACTTGGGTATGGCTCAGGGTACCGGCGTGCTGAAAACACAATAAAAACAATCTTTAAGTGTCCATTCAAAAATACAAAACAAACTTAAATTGATTTTTTTTTTTTTATTATTATTATTATTATTTTTCCTCGGTGGCTTGATGCCAGTTTACAAAGAAGGCAAGGCGTGGCAGGTGTGGCGTCCAGCCAAATTGGTGGTGGTGATTACACATATGAAGCGGGCGTATAATGTAAGTATGTGTGTGTGTACTATACCTGCGTCAGCGGCGGTGCCGTACGGCTCTTGGCCAGCCAGGTGTTCATAGTTGGCGAAGGCGGCTGCCGGGTAGGCGGCGGGTGCGGCTCCCGCACTTGGAGGCGGGTACCCCACGTACTCCACCGGCTGACCGTCCGGTCCCACGTGGTGAACCTCGCGCACCACCTTCGTTACCGTTGTCACCTGTAACACGCGACATCTCAGGATCAAACACGCCGCACATCCCCTCAATAATCAATGACAAAATAATGAATACCAATGTTTAGTTAGTAAATTAAAAAAAGAAAAGAAAAAAAAAAAAAGTAAACTTTAGTGGTAGTTGGTTCATTACGAAAAGCTTTAATGTTATGTTTGGCTACAAGCCCAAACAATTTCATAAATGAAACGTACAGCAAAACAAATACTACAAATTATTACTATACTCATTGATTAAACATATATACAATATTCTCTCGGCTCTTGCTTTGTATTTTACAACAGAGAAAATTAAACAAAGATTTTAAATTAATAATGGTATTTTTAAAATATGAAAGAATACTAAAAAGCAGCAGCACAGCAATCTGCTCGAAATTTTATCATCGCACTCTCCCTCCTCAAACATTAACTATACAGAACATTTTTAATAACTTTTTTTTATTATTTTTATTTACAATAGTGTGCGGTGTGCAGTGTTTGAAGTTTAGGTATTTTGATCAGTGCACAAGTCGATCGTTACTCCATTAACACCACATGGCCTTGCACCAATAGCAATACACAGGAAGTTACTAACCATCTTATTTTACAACCCCAGAATTACATGCAACATTTGTTCCACACAACTTTTTTTTTTTTTTTTTTTTTTTTTAACTTCTAAAATATTGTTGGTGCTTTTAGTTGATTTATTACATGATTTAATTATATATATATATATATATATATATATATATATATATATATATATATTATATATATATATATATATATATATATATATATATATATATATATATATATATATATATATAATATGATATTTTTGTTATATCTCTACGAGAACTGCTCGACTGCAAGAGTTCTCTTTATATCTGTAATACCCAGAGGTTGGAAAGAAGTAAACATGACCCCACTCTGTTGTTACGTGAGCGCACCGCACTTCATTTAATTAAAACACAGTCCACGACAAACAAACTCATCCAATGGAAGAGACGTTTGGATAACTTATATTCTATAATACTTAAATCATAAAACTCTATTAAAATTATTAAAATCTTATTTTAAAATTAGAATATTAGATTACGTAAAACGCTCGTATATAATTTGTAAGTGAATTAATTATCTCTCTCTCTCCTATTTTTAGGATTACACTATTGCCAATTATCCCTTGTAATTTAGTCCCTATATTGGATCATATAGGATGTGTGTGTGTGTGTGTGTGTGTGCTCACGGAAAAAAATTTCTACTAACAGTTAGCTGTATGTTACTAAAATTTTTAGTTGAAAAGTACTTAGCGATCTTTCTTAGTTAATTTAACTAACAAAAGTTAGTTAACTCAATCAACAACAGAGTGATAGTATGTAATTGACAAGTTAGTAAATTTTACCAACTTTGTTTTTTATAAAATTGTAGCTAACTCAAGTTAATCAGTTTTACTATCCTAACTTATTAACTTTTTACTATCTATGCTATTTACCATTAATGACAAGGTTGTTATATTTTATCAACTTAAATTATTTATTATAAATATAGTCGGATATTTATAAATTGATTTCTTTTTTTATTATATAAACAAGGTAAATTAAATAATACACAAAGATTTCACTTTAATTACTTAATTTATTAATCTCTCATGATAACTACACTGTATTGCAGGTTGGGGGCAGGGGTTAGATTTTCACTTCCAGTTCTTGTCACAGTTATGGGTACACATGATGAGTGGATAGCACTTGTGTTGTCACACTTAGCAGCTCCAGCATCTCAGTATTATCGAACTGTAGAAATGGTCCATCAAGATCCACACACTCTGGTCTTGCAGTGATAGGAAGATTGTAAATCCACAAATATCCAAACTGTTGCGGGTGGCGGGGGAGAGTTTTAGGCCAGCTCTGTAAGCAAATAATGAAATGCAATGAGTGATGAGTTACATAATAACTGCTCTATGCAAACAATGGAATTTCATTTGAAACAACAATTTCCAAGCATGCTTTCAGAATAACAAATTTTTATGTAGCTTACCTTAGTGTGAGTAATATATTCCAAAGTCAGTCCATCTTCTAATTGTTTTCAAGTATATTCTTGATGATTTTGAGGAGCACAAGTTTACTGTATCACTGTTTCACAAAAACTGATAAAAAGAGGAGTGCAAGAAAGTGACGGTTATTTTTAACGGTCTTTTAATAATGTAACTAAAATGTTAACTGAATTCTATTAACATGTTTTCTTAAAAAATATTTTGATAAACATGTTAGTAATTTTTAATGAAGAATAGTTGGTAAAACTTTTTAAAATTAAAATAAACAAATATGTTGATTAAAATTTACTAACAAGACTTGCAAGATTAAAAACAATAAATTAGATAGTAGAAATTAACTACTTCCTTTCATCGCTTATAATTAATATCGTCAAAGAAGAAACCTGCTAAATTTTTGCTAATTAAATATCAGAATATCAATAATGCGTTCACTGAGTTAAGATCAATTAACTCTAGTTGGTAACAATTTTTTTCCGTGACAGAACATTTTTAATAACTTTTTTTTATTATTTTTATTTACAATAGTGTGCGGTGTGCAGTGTTTGAAGTTTAGGTATTTTGATCAGTGCACAAGTCGATCGTTACTCCATTAACACCACATGGCCTTGCACCAATAGCAATACACAGGAAGTTACTAACCATCTTATTTTACAACCCCAGAATTACATGCAACATTTGTTCCACACAACTTTTTTTTTTTTTTTTTTTTTTTTTAACTTCTAAAATATTGTTGGTGCTTTTAGTTGATTTATTACATGATTTAATTATATATATATATATATATATATATATATATATATATATATATATATATATATTATATATATATATATATATATATATATATATATATATATATATATATATATATATATATATAATATGATATTTTTGTTATATCTCTACGAGAACTGCTCGACTGCAAGAGTTCTCTTTATATCTGTAATACCCAGAGGTTGGAAAGAAGTAAACATGACCCCACTCTGTTGTTACGTGAGCGCACCGCACTTCATTTAATTAAAACACAGTCCACGACAAACAAACTCATCCAATGGAAGAGACGTTTGGATAACTTATATTCTATAATACTTAAATCATAAAACTCTATTAAAATTATTAAAATCTTATTTTAAAATTAGAATATTAGATTACGTAAAACGCTCGTATATAATTTGTAAGTGAATTAATTATCTCTCTCTCTCCTATTTTTAGGATTACACTATTGCCAATTATCCCTTGTAATTTAGTCCCTATATTGGATCATATAGGATGTGTGTGTGTGTGTGTGTGTGTGCTAGCTACATGGTAATTGTAGCATTAGCCAGAAGGATAGAAAGAGAATTTAATTAATAGCTTACCTGCTGTGTGGTTTGCTGTTTCTGTGTTCGAGAAACGAGAGTCGCATCACCACTATGTACAGAAAGGTGAGAAGAGTTGGGTGAATGATTATCGGGATGACCATTGGTAGGGTGATAGGTCACATCTACAGAATACGAGCTGGCTTGCTGCAATTCAGGTTGACCCCTGTAACATAAATACATAAAACATATTATACATACAGTTTATTATACCAACATAAAACGTTTTTATTCATAACTTTTTATATAATAAACAAAGTAAAATTATTGAAGAGAAAAATTAAAAAATAAAATATAAGCAATCTCATATAAAATATAACAGTACGTGTGTGTGTGTGTGTGATATGTGAAATTAAAAACAGGCTGCCACAGGAAGGCTACTTTATATTCTGATAGATAAAAACACAGACAAGCACCGGAATCTCAAGTTACATTTTTATAATATAATATGAAGCGAGTACGAGCTATTTTGCAAGTTATGCATGCCTCCAGTTTCAAGTTGTAACTATAAGCTTTGCTTGAAATGATCTTAAGTAAATACGCAGGATGTATTGTATATCTAGACAGACCAACTATCTGAAATATTTATTTTTTGAATTGACGCCGGGAAGAATACACTTGACAAACAATGAGTCTTAATGTATAGGACCATCCAAATAGAAGAGGATTTGAAGTACTTGATGAAAAAGAAGCTCTTGACCATTTCCTTATACTCTCTCATGAGAGAGAAAAAAAGAAGTTAAGAACAGAAAGCACCTCAAGAAACACGCAGTTTTCACGTCATTCATTCCATACTTGCGTTCGTTTGCAACATGAAATACCGTCAGCAAAGAAAGAGGACTAAATAAGATGATTTTTTTTAATTAATTCTACTATATATATGAATGCTCTACATGAAGCAATGTCAGAGGTTAAAAGCAAAGGTCAAGCAAGCTTTACTTGATGACTTATTAAAGACAAATATAGCAGTAGAGGCCTTTCTTAAGCAATTGATAACAACTTTATTTAATAATTTTTACGCTGAATTAAATTCATAACACGTTATGTCAATTTGCTGAGTAATGATAACAAAAAAAGTTTGAGCTGTGACATAATTTTTATTGCAAGAATGGCAAAAAAAAAAAAAAAAAAAAAAAAAAAAAAACTCCTTTTCTTCCTATACGTTATTTTTATGATGACACATATCCCGTTTCAATGTATGTTCAAACCAAACCTTAACATTCTTATCAATATATCTAAAATCGATATTGCAAAAAAATATATAAATAATATTATATATTGTGTTATGTGGTTGAGTTGTTCAGTGTTCAGTTCACACAATCCAAAGTAGGAAGAATAAGGAGAAAAAAAAAATAATAAAAAAGATGAACCAGAATCGATATCAAAAGCTTGAATTATTCAATTGAAAAATCAAATCCAATTCAGTGTGTAGCGATAATAATTTAATTTTGAATGATAAAAACTTACGCTCTTGTACGAATAAAATAAAAATCAGGGTCGGGATCCCATCTTGCCATGATGTGTCACGTTTCACGTGTGCTTTGCTCTTACACTGACTGACCAGTGGTCACTTCACTTTATGTTATAGCTTTAAGTAATAGCACAAGCAAGCAGGTAATGTAGCTTAGCAAGTAAGTTGGTTAACACAAGCAAGAGCGTGCAACTCTCGTAGCCACGCTCCCACCAGACACACAAACGTGATAACACAGATCAAGTCTCTCTACCACTCTCTTATCACTTGACGGGGCGGTAAACTCAAAGAGAGGGGGAGGTAGGGGAATCATCTACTACTCACGCGCATCACTCAGCAAATGAATCTACTATGCATACATTCCGTGC
The DNA here is from genome assembly GCA_949318235.1 of Ecdyonurus torrentis. NCBI lineage: Eukaryota > Metazoa > Arthropoda > Insecta > Ephemeroptera > Heptageniidae > Ecdyonurus > Ecdyonurus torrentis. The sequence continues at coordinate 21,386,360 of OX439127.1, forward strand.
ATAATAATGAGTTAATAATATTATGATTTCCTACCAATACGCAGAAGCAATAATTTTATACCACCAAGCACGGTGGTTCGCTTAATTGAAAAGTAAATTATTTCCACTAATTTTTGTCTCTCAACGTTTGAAATTGTAACTACGTTCCTATTAAGACTTCCAATCTCGAGAAATCCGCACACTCGACAGATTGATTTATTATTATTTAAGCTCCGCGCTTATTTTCTATTTATTATTTTTTCATTATAGGAATAAATTTGAAAAAAATCAGTGCAAATATTTCAAGTGGTTTAGACCAAGCTATCAGATTTTCAACCCTGTTTTTAGTTTCTTGTCTCCTTGCTGCATATTTTTATATATCTATTCAAAGTCAAATTATGTCAGTTCTGCAAACCACTAATTCGAATACTATAATTATGTCAATTGTATTTAATGTATATTTAAAAACTATATTAAAATTAAAAGAAGAAAAAATAAATGTATAAACTTTTACCACAAATTGAGTGATTTCATCAAGTGAAGTGGAATCTATTAAAAAAAAAAAATGTTTGCAAACAATTTGCCTATGTTATTATTATTATATATAATATAAGACTGGCGCCAGACTGCTAGTAAAAATTTATATAATAATAATAATAATGTGTTTGAGTTAGTTTTGAGGCAAACAAATGGTCTGAATCATCCATTGGTCAATTTGTGCTCGACGTGCAAACAAACATAAAAAGCAAGCAGCACACTTGACATTATTCTCGCCTTTTGCTTTTGACACTTCAGATACAATACTTATCGACTTGTACGAAGTGGCGAAGCATGGCAAACTAAAAAGGACTTTATATCATTGTATATATAATAGCAATAGAAAAAAGTATAATATACAGTAGAGGATATATATTATATTGTAATAAAAAATATATTTATATATACTTACGCATATTGAGGCATATCCGGGCCTTTTTCTTGTAACACTCTCCTATAAACAGAACCAAAAAAAAAAGGGGGTAATATTTAGTTTGAGTAGCCGGCAAGATTTTGTCATCTTGTATAGTTGCAAGCAAAAAGCCTTATCTGCAGCATATTTCTATGTAACAATAAATCACTCTTTAAATATATGAAGAAGAAAAAAACTGATACAATAAGAAAAGGCTCTTTCTTTCCAACTTGTTATGAACACAATTCTTCTCTTGCAAAATAAAACGCGTAACAAATTTATAATTTGCATATTTTAATATAAAACAAAAGAAAAAGAAAACAATGTTTTTTTTTTGTTTTTTTTTTTGCATAAGATTTAAATTGAAACATAGCATTATATAACATTAAAGACTATTCAAAAGAGAGATGAAAATTATCCCTCTCTATCCTTCAGTACCACGAAACAAAACACAAACAGAAAAAAGATTACAAATTTCACCCGCAACAAATATGACCTCATCTTAAAGCATTTTTAAACGTCTTAAAAAAATGAAGTCACATTTTTTTTTCTGAAAAGTATATAAAATAATGGGAGGGAAAATGACGCGAATGATAGTATGATATTTACATGATTTTTATTATTCTATATAGATAGTTTAAAGTGAAGATAAAAGTCAGGAAAGATCGTTGATAAGCAGTCAGTCCATAGTTCTGTTTCTTTCTTCAAGAAAAAGACGTTTAGGAACAAAGAAGAGAAAAAAGAAACAAGGGCAAAAAGCATTTTTGCAAAAAAAAAGTTTTAATACTGTATAAGAAGAGAGAACAAAAAATCAATGCAAAAGTAAAAGCTACACACACACACACACATATATAAATTTTTGTTAGTTAAAAACGCATGCAAAAATCTAAAGACAGTAATCACACAACACATTTATTGAAGTCAAGAAGACCATAATAAAACTGAAGAGATGCGGGAAAAAAAGATGTAAGGGGTATGGCGGGGAAAAGAGCGAAAATATATTTTATATACATAAGGAAACACGCGAAGAGCTACCAGCTACACTTTAGGACGTAAATACTTTATAACAACATTTAGATTGTTAACAATATAAAACACGTCTATTGTTACAGTATTACATTTTTATCTTGTATACACATTGTCGCGAAACACATTTTAATACAAAACAAGCATCACATAGGGTGCGAATATATCTAATAATAATGATAATAATAGGCTTTGCATATTATTATGTTACGTAATACGTTAATGTAAAATGTTAAGATACTGGTATATATAATATATATACACACATACCATATAAAATCAGAATTAATAATAAGTGATATATATTAAAGCAGTTATATTATGCGGCTAGCTATAATGTATTGATATGAGAATCATATTAATACTATTTATTAAAATTTTTAACTACTAATATCGTGGATGTTTTTCAAGGAAAAATAAGGTTAAATAAAAACACAAATTTAGGATCCGTAAGAAAACTTCACTATTTCCACATCAAAGTAAAAATTGTTATAATTTTTACATATTAGAAAATTATTATACACTTTCTTGATGTCAAATATTTATATAATTATTATTATTAATTGAAGATAAATGATAAATAATGGTATATATATATATATATATATATATATATATATATATATATATATATATATATATATATATATATATATATATATATATATATATATAACAAATAAAGTTCATATAATTATGACTTATTAACTATTAATTGTATCTTAATCATTGATAAAAAATCGACAGTTTATATTCTATGATAATAACTAATAAGTATTATCTCGGAACACGACTCCAAAGTAAAATCGACACTTGCTAATCAAAGAATGCTCTCATTCCTTTTCCGGCTAAGTATTTATACAATAGCCCCCACCCTTGTGAGGGTGCCTCTCAACACTGCCATCCTTCCCCATCCATCCAAGCAAGTGTCTTTTTGCAGGCGTCAGTGTTCTTCTAAATAATAATAAATATCATAGAACAAGTAAAATAGTATTAAAATCTAGCTGACACTACTATATGTAGTAATATTTATAGTGATAATAACACGTGTAAGATTTTCTGTCAAAATTAGTATATAAAAAACTCATGACATCATCATAAAACATAAAACAGAGTATTTCATTCACTATATAGTGCAACTTATATTATAATAACATAAAATATAAGGAAATAAAACTAAAATTATATATAAGAATATTCGATGACATTTCTGACTGCCTTAATATTATGCAGACAATTAATTTAAGCCAATTTAACACAAATGACTTGGCTTTACTATCATTTTCTCTTCAATGTCACATCGTACTTGGCGTTAAGTTATGTAACATGAGAAAGCTAAATCGTATAATGAAAACATCGATGAACATTTCCATCTATTCATAGAAGTAATTAGTACCATTTCAATTTAATGAATTGGTGTGTTACAAATATATTATAGTATGTAACACCCAACAAACGGAGAACAATTAAAACCTTTGAGTTCTCTTTATTAGTGTATTATCAAAAATAATAAAAAAATTCTGAGGTTTCAATTATTAACAAATTCTCTACAATATTTTAATAATACATTATATATAGCTAAAAAGTTGTCATAGCTTGATATGAAAATATAGTGGTAAAAATGAAAAATGTTATAAAGGTATGTAATATTTACAGAAAGAATTTATTAATATAGTTATAAGAGTTGGATTTTTTTTCTTTGTCTTTATACTGTGAAGAGTCTCTCTCTCTCTCTCTCTCTCACTCTCTCTCTCTCTCTCCTAGCTTCACTGAAATTGATCTCATTGAGTTGGTAAACATCCAACCTTTTTTAAAATGAGATTTCATTAATATGAAACTTTTTTTTATTACTTTTTTATACGCTTATTATACATTTTTTTATTGCAAAACAATAAATTAGACTTTACAATTTATATTTAAATTTATATAAAAAATATTGTATTAGTCTTATTCTTTTTAGTTTAGTTTTAAGCATTTTTGAAAATAATGTTTATTTACAAAGCATTAAAATAAAACAGAACCCACAGAAAATAATGATAAAAAAAAAAGTTTGTATTATATTCTGCATAAGTAGAATTTTACTGTCGCATTAAATTGATCTGAAACGACAGATTATTCGTACCTTAATTTCATAAAAATTAAAATGAAGATGATGGTACTTAAAAGAAAAAGCATAAATTAATTTATTTTGCGTCTATATAAAATAAAGCAAATAATGAAAATAATATAACTTTTGTTATATAATAATAGGGCCAATTATGAAGCATTTAAAGTTACAAGTATTACGTAATGGTATCTTAATTACTCGTTGGTATACTTGCGTCATTTCCTACTTTTTATCCCTTGTTTCAAAAAAAAAAAAAAATGTATGGAAAAAAATTGATATATATAAAACTGAGGGGAAGGGAGAGAGAAAAAAAAATAACAAAACAACAATAAACTAAATGGCTAATGTTACATGCCTGCGTAGCTTGATTAGTTCAAAAACGTTACGTAAATTTTATATATATTATACATATAGTTGTAATTTATGTTGACGCTCTCCGATTACATGAAAAATAAATAATAACCCACACATACAAACAGAGAGAGAGAGAGAGAGAGAGAGAGAGAGAGAGAGAGAGAGAGAGAGAGAGAGAGAGAGAGAGAGAGAGAGAGAGAGAGAGAGAGATGATAACCATATAATATTTACAAAATAAAAATTTTATGTATTAAAAAGTTTAAAAAATTCCCCTAAACTTTTATTTTTTTAATTCCCTTTATATTGACTGAACCTTTTTTTTTTTTTTTTTTTTTTTACCCTTAAGAGACTTGAAACTTAATTAATGAAATTACCAAGCTGAACTAATATGTTGTTGACTTTCATTTTTTTTTTTTTTTTTTTTTTTTTAATGAAACTTATGCTGCAGTACTGCAATTAAAATGTATAACACACTTTTAATTTTCTAGTGTCAGAAATGACTGACACTTCCTTTTGACTTAATTGTGATAAACGATTATATAAACGTAATCTTCATTTAATACCAAACGAAGGAAAACTTTCTGACCTCTTGTTAAAAACATATTTATTTCTATTTTTCACCATTATCTTTTAACAAGAAAAAACATTTATTCGCATAACAGTATTTTCTATTTATAAAGTATTATTTTCAAAATACAAGTGATTAATTATCGTATTGGCCAAGTACTGTACAAAACTGATTGTAGTATAAATCAAACTAATCTGCAATACTTTTTGGAAAATATAAGATGACGCATATTTGCACTAGAACTAATGCAAAGTATAACGTAATTAAAACTTCATGTACGTAAAAATTGAGCTCTAACCAAATTTTATGCGTTACATATTATAGTCATCATTGCTGATAAAGTTCTGAATTAAAGCGAGTTCATACTAAGAAAAAAAGAACATGAAATAATGTTATCGTACTAAAAAATTGCAAGGAATATATTTGTGAAATTATAAATTTTTATATTAGCTTATATAGTTTTATTTCATATAAAACGAAAAGCTTTTTATTTTATTTTTTTCCGAGCTCTTCTTTTTCAAATGTTTAATGCAAACTTGAAAAAGTTTGAATTATATAATGAGAAAACATGACTGAACTTGTTATGTAACTGAAAATAAGAAACACGTATTTGAATTATACAATAATGTATACAACAATTTGATACAACAATTTAAAGCCATATTTCTTGTTATATATAGAGGACTGTATTATTTATTATATAATTTATAATGATTTAAGTTACTATTCATTTTATTTCAAAGACGACAATAACTTATGATATTTAAATCATGTTACGAGACACTCAAACATTTTTCTATTCTTTGAATTGTATCAATGTTATGCAAATGTTATATAATACGTTTTCCATTCATCGAAAAAAAAAAAAAAAAAAAAAAAAAAAAACTATAAGAAAGAAATAATAATGAAATGAGTAATTGACACATTATGTAATAATTGACAACTAAATCTTTCCTGAATTGACGTATTATTATACATTTCCGTTTCATTGTAACAACGCGCCTTGGAAGAAAAAAAAGAAGAAGAAGAAGAAAAAAATGTAACACACGACACCATTATTGTACTTTTTTTTTTTTTTTTGCTTTCTTTTCTTTTTCTCTCGTCGTGAATTTTAACTGCTGTTTTCCACGTTGAAATAAGTGAAGCGACGGCTTGCTGTGTTTGTTGTTCATTACACAATTTAAATGAGAAAATGTAAATTAGGGTTACATTACACCAAGACACAGCACTTAAATGAGGATTGATAATGGTGAAAAAAAACAAATGAAAAAAAAAAATACAGGGAGGAGAAAAAACAAAAGTTGTTTACTTGAAAAAGCATTTTATACTTTGTCGTCATAGTGTGTTTTAATTATTATTTATATGCTCGTTTTGATTCATTGCAGTCGTACGTATGGTGAAATTTGTTTTAGTGATTATTCTTATCTTGAAATTCATATTCGATAAGGCAAACTGGGCGTGAAAGTGTAATGCGTCCAAAACCAAAGTACTAGTGACACAGACCTATTTATTTTGTGAAACGTTGACAAGTGGAGTGGGGAGAAATCAACCCTTACCATAATGAGCACCAACCATTTTTTCCCCCAACAATGAGATCTACTTTCTTTTTATCTTGGCAACACAAATGACGTAAAATACTAGCATTTTTCCCATTAAAAATACACAGAAAAAAAATGCAGAGCAAGAATTTCGTTTCTTTCTGAATAGCTTTTTACAGTCCGTTTCTTGGTACCAGTGGCGTTGAACTATGTAAGTCAAATGTATAATAAAATAAAATGCCAAACTTGCATTTTTTTTTTTTTTTTTTTTTTTTTTTTTTTTACCCCTAACTTATGCAGATTTATTTTTCAATCTATGATATTCAATGTAGCTGGAAGTCAAGGTATAGAAAGCTTATAACACAAAAAAGAGAGCAAAATGAGAGCTACCTACACAAACAAGGGTTAAAACAATGCAGCAAAAGGAAACTCATGCAAGGTTTGTTTTTTAACAAGTGTAGCAGGTGGTATTTCGGCGGTCACAACTACCTCTGTGTAATCTCTGTGCGAGTGATGCTGCTGTGCTCCTGTCGCTGCTCTACACGACGATTCACCAGCCTGATTGATGTATACACATGGTGCAAAAAAAGCGAAAAGAAAAGAAATTATAAAAAGCTTAATTAATTAATTATTATTAGCATGGTGTTTATTATTGTGTTTTAATGTTAATTATTAATTATATGTTTATATGTTTATATATTTAAATAAATAATAATAAATTTCAAAATTAGAGCATTTTCTCCAATAGCCACCCAACAACCAATTTTTTGTTTTAAATATAAAATATAGACAAAAGTTTATTTATAATATATATTGATATCGATTTCGAATTGGGACGATCTTTCCTGACCCGATGGCTGCAGAGTGTCGCGATACAGACGTGACACATGGCTATTGCTGTATACAGTATAGACAGACAGAGACAGAGGGGTATCGCATCGCAACATAAGCAACAATTAAAACTGATACACAATCAAAGCAATCTCATGGCCCAGACAGATGCACCCAATGGTTCACAAGTCTGCGGGGTGGAGGAGGGTGGTATGACGTAATACACACACGCGCGGGGGTATTGTGAGATTTCATGTATGTATGTATGAGTGAAAGGAAAGGAGGGTTAAGAGAAAGAGAGAAAAAAGCACATCTCTTTGTCACTATACTATAAGTTTCCCCTTACACTCCACCCTTGCTTGTATATATATACGCTATAGCGTGGCTTCTTTCTCTTTAAGTGTCCATTTGCTCCCCTTTTCACATGATATAGGGGGGAAAAAAAGAAGAAAAAATCGATTGTCATGTCTCTCTCTCTCTCTCTCTTACGTACATACTACGGTAAAATAAAACAAGAAAGGTGGGTTAGGGATATCGTATGTTATATATAAAACAAATAAGGATGCTATCTATACATAATATATATCAAGAGAAAAAATAAAAATAAAAAAAGGAAGAGAAAAATTGTGACTATACGTGTAAGTGGCCATGTTGAATATAGCAAGAATTTATTCTTACAACTTATATCACTATGTTATTTATATTGATAACTTTTTAGTGTGTGTTAGTTAACCCTTCCGTCTATTTGTCACCCCTCTTCCACTCTTTGCTCCCTGTCTCCTTACTATGATGATTCACACATCATAAAACTTCAATTCATATTTCTCTGTAACTAAGGTTGAACAGTGAAAAGGGTCAGTTAAAAAAAAAAAAAAAAAAAAGACAGGAATTAAGAGGGAGAGAGAGAGAGGATATATGTTTTCAAGTGTCTAGTCTATATTATTATTACATAACTTTTGACTTCAATTGCAGTAAAGCTTAAATTGATATGGTTTATTTAATGATATTATTATTAATATTAGAACGGATCTCAGTATCCATTAATGTCAATTAAAGAGTTAAAATAATAACAATAATAAATCTTCATTAGCTTCATATTCTATATATTATATTATTAAATATGATAATAATAATAATAATAATAATTTTTAAACTTTTTATATTATGATATACAAATTTTAACCACTCTTGTGTATAACATGTTGTATAATAATTATATAATATACTTTAAAAACAATTGCAAGTGTGAACTTATTACACGCTTTTTAATTTCAATTTGATGGTTATCTGATCACATATAGTAAATGACATTATAAATAAACTTTTCATAAATGTACACGTATATACGTGTAACACACTATTACATTACGTTTAAATCTAATTTCAGACTTCAAAAAAAAAAAAAAAAAAAAAAATCAAATTAAAAAATAGCACAATATTTTCCCCTTAAGCTTGATTCTCTCTCTCTCTCTCTCTCTCTCTCTCTGTTTCACTCTCGTCACATTCATCACATAAATTGATTCCAACATGTTGCTCAAATGTAATTACCTAAGGAAAAAAAAAAATATATATAAAAAGCATGATGTTATTTATAGAGAAACGTTAAAAACGAAAGAGAGGTTTATATATAAACTTTCAATTTTCTCTCCCAACTTAACTTTAGTATATTGATTAACTGAGATCAATTCCAAACACCGATAAAAAAAAAATGTCAATAACGGAAATAAGCAAAGAAAAAGTATAAGCGACGAAAATGAATGGATGAATTGATTGTTGTTGTTAGTGGTGGTATAGCTTTATTTTTTGGTCTTGAATAATATCAATATATTATTTATATTTACAGCAGCAGTCGTCTGAAAATGTTCTTTTTTTTTTTTTTTTTTTTTATTTTTTTTTTTTTTTTTTATAATGTCATAACATTACGTATACATAAAGAATATTTAGCATAGGATGGTAATAATAATAATATAATTAACATGCAGGATATGTGCAAGCAAGGCTGATACAGGGGTACACTTACAAGCACGAGTCGACTAGCTGGCTACTAGACATGGCGCTTCTCACTAGTATCTCCTGCTGTCTGTGCTGCTCAAGCAACTCAGGATCACACCCTGGGGAGGAGGGATCACCAAATTGAGACGCCGACGTTGCAGCCGGAGTGCCATGAAATGATCCGCTCCCATTCACTTGCACCTGATGACACAATAATAACATTCAAGTCAATAAAAATAAAACAAAATCATGGTTCGTTCAATTTAATTATATAGCAGTTATAGCTCTGATACAAAACCTTTGTCTTATCAATGAGGGATACAAATAAATAAAAAAATAAAAAAGACGAAGACGAAGAACGCATCGGACAAAAATAAGAAATAATTATGCTAGCTAAATTATTACGCAACATTTATGTATAACAACATAATTAATGCTATATTGTTTAGTGCTTATACTACATAACATATTAGTTAAGATATTCAGCATTAATTACGCAATTTAAGTTTTACGTGCGAAAGAAAAAAAAATGAAAAAAGAAAGGTTGTCGATTCTGTTTTTAGTTAAGTATATTAAGGGATAATCAAGACTCCAATTTTAACTATAATTAAATTCGGCGTCACTCGTAAGGCTTATTGCAACAGCTACCTCTCATCATGCGCTGAAATAACAACGCAATAATGATTATAGAAATAAATATTTATGGATTCAATTCAGTCTTTTAAACTAAAATCATCTCAAAGTTTTTACATTCATTTGGTTTTCTCTTATTGTTAAGTATAAGTACAGTAGAAATAAAAAATACATTTTTCAGTTAGTTGATCACGAATATATCGCGTTCTTTTCTTATAAAAATATAAGTTATATATTACATGAGGTATGTGGATAGGGGATGTAGTGCTATACAGTTATGAATATTAAAAAATTACAAGGAAACGGGAAAACTTATGGTACTTCAATTACAATTATATATCTTTCAATGTACTGAAGATGAATGAAGAATAGTAAAAATTACGGTCAAGTGGTTTAATAACTAAATGTGGTGCATGCATTTTTAATGAATACTACGTATCTCAATTATCTTGAATAATGACCAAGCCATGCCCAGTTGGATAATACAACATTAATTTAAACAATACAACACATTAATGTGGTCACAGTTTTAATATTACAAACATCACAAAAACTATATACACGGTCAAAAATAAATAAGCAAAAATTATGCTAGCCCAATTTCAGCAACATTTGAAAAAAAAAAAATTTATGCTATATAATTATAGCATAAAAATTATATTGCAAAGCATAAATATTTTGTTGCATATTGCATAATTATTAATGTAGTTCCAATTTTAGCAACATTTATGCTATAATAACATAAACACACGTATAATTTCTTCTTTCCGCTTTCGTATTAGTATAGTTTATTAATTTAATACGATAAAAAGTTTTATAAGCATAAAACATAATAATAATAATAATGAAAAGACATAAGTCTTAATGTTTAAAATGAACTATAAGCCTACATTTAATTTCCATTATACTATACACGATTACATTAAGTATCCAACACTCTGGAATTGAAAAAAAAAACAAAAAAAAAAATCCGCACACATAGCACACAGCAATACGAGCTAAAGTAATCGAATTGCACTTCATATTATAAAAGCGGCGAAGAAATTAGGTGTATAAAAACACTTTTAACATGCCGCTATGGGCTATATACGTTTTACATTTTTTTTTTTTTTTTTTTTTTTTAAGTAAAAGTTACGTACCGGTATATACATATAAAATTTCAGTTCTTATTATAGTGATTACTTGTGCTGGATATTTATACCAATGCTCAAATGTCGATTTCAATTTACTTTACCTATAAACTTTGATAGGTCTCTAAAAATAAAATAAAAAATTTAATCCATTAGGGTAATTAGTATACTGCAGTATTATATTATTTTATACGATATTATTTTATATAATGTCTGCAACATTAAGGTAAAAAGTAGAATATAACACAAATTTTTATATATATAAAAAATACAAATTATTTATATAAAAGGTTGACTATATGTCTTAAAAAGTAAATGGGTTATAATATAAAATGTTAGTGTGTGATGCGAGTGGATAACAGAGAGAGAGAGAGAGAAAGACGGACGGACGGGTGTCACAAACAGGCTAGTGCTAGTTTTGCTCTGATGGAGAGAGTGAGCACGAATTCATATATTTTCTCTGCTATCACAGGAAAGAATAAGGGACACTTTCAATTAAAAAAAAGAAAAAGAAATTCATATCATCCATTAAACTACAACAAAATTAAAAAAAAAAAATGTATCGTAAAAAAAAGTAGCAATAAACACTCAACTTTTTTAAATTCAATTTTAATTATATTATTCACAATAAATATTTCAAATATTTGCTTATTATTTACATCATAATATACTTACATTCAAGTTTAATGTATATATTATACAAATATTTCTATATGTTGTTATGTTGATGTTTTTTTGTTCCAGTTTCTTTTTTATTTCAAACAACAAAAAATGTTTCTGTTTTTAAATGTATTAAAAAAAAAAAAGAAAAGAAAAAAAAAGTACTACTCGGTCAAAAGACCAGTGCTGTAATAATCATAAGTGCAGGTACAAATTAAATGAGGTTTTATTTTATTTATACTACACCGAGTCCGCCAACGGTCTATATAAAAATGCAGGAGCATTAATTTACTTCCATATTGTAAATAAAAGTGTTATTAAAGCAAAACATAAAAAATACATCAAATTAATAAATAAAAATTAATTAATTTAGCTGAAACATTATATATATATACACACACATATATATAATATATATAGACACATATATATATAATATTATATTGTGTATAACTTGTGTAATACTGCGTGTACTTTCCATAATCGCCTTGGAGGGTAGGCAACTTTTCGTGCGTAGCTTCATTACAGTTGCCTAAGCGTCAGGATACTACGTGTGCTAAAATAGCACAAATATATTTTTGTCTGTGACAATCTGTTTCACGTTTTATTTATTATACTAATTTATTTGTTTATTTATTAATATCAACATAGAGTTATTTTAACGAACTGAATTATCATTTCTGTGGTTTTATTAATAAACATTTTCCGACATTTGTACTCGGAATATTAAATAATTTATCCATACCGTTATTTGTTTTGTTTTACATATTATAATATTTGATTTATAAATTTATTATTTCACGCTCTTGTGTCTATATAAACGTTATAGTTATGCATGCAACTAGAAAACCAATCACTGATTGAAATAACAATAAATACAAACAGTAATAATAAACGATAATATGTATTATGTATACTACTGCACGTACAGTACATTCTCGTACTATATGTATAAATATATAAAAGGACAAAATCCCGTTGATTATATTATTCTATATAGGAAAGCAAAATAACATTAGTAAATAATGTTACAGTAAATATATGTATGGCTTTTATATTTGACGAGTGTTGTCAGGGGCAGCTAATGTAATCATATGTATTGTGTTGCAATGCAATGCAATGCATAATGTGTGCAGCAACACGAGCGGTGGTGGCGGCGGGCGGCAATATAGTGGAATGAGAATGAGAGAGAGAGAGAGAGAGAGAGAGAGAGAGAGAGAGAGAGAGAGAGAGAGAGAGAGAGAGGCTAGCGTCTAGCTTGCTGGGTTGTATAGTCTCGAGATATGAGGTGCCACCCAGCCACACCCATGCAGCTCCAACTGCATGCAACAAAAGCATGTCATCTACTTAAATATTCACCTCAAGTTTATCGCTATCAACAACCAGTAGAAAATTCAAAAATCCAATACATTCCGGGAGAGCGAAGAAAATAAAAGAGAGAGAGACAGAGAAAAAAAAAACTAGATAATAAAATATAATATATAAAAAAAAGATCTGCAAGATGCAAGACCAACGTGTGTATAATTTTGATTTGAATATGACAAGACAACAACAAATCCGTGCGTTGATCTTTATTGTTTTGTTTGTAATACTAACGCACACCCAACAAAAATATGTATTATAGATAGGAGGATGATAATATCAAAATAAACTTTCACGCCTTCTAACGTGTATGCAGAATTAGAGAGAGAGAGAGAGAGACGCCTCGCACGGTATCTACATAATAATATTCTCTCGGGGTTAAATTCTTTCGCATTTGATCCATTAATTTTACCCAACAATGCAACGAGCACAAGGTAACATTCTAAAATCAATCCCAGTCACTTTTATAATCCAATCGTGTCGCTATATACTTAAAACCATTATTGATTTAACATGATTGATTTATTATTAATTTAAAACCCAATAGCAATGTATGTACCTATAAATACAATTAGCACGGCTTGAAATCTGTGTGACACATAATTGGATTTTTGTTTCTATTTAAACCGTAACAAAAACCAATCGACTGAGTATTGTTCAACGTTATTTGGACTATTATATTTTAGCTGGCTTTATACTTTACCAATATATTTCGTTAAGGAAAAATAAATTTCAAATATATTATATACACATAAAAGAAAGCAAATAATGCTATATCTATAAAATTATAAATTAAACTCTATTATGTACAATGTATATATTTTTTAAATTACTTGTAAATGAATAATTATGGTTAATCAATAAGTTAATTAAATATTAATGAAAACAACATGAAACACGTTTATTAGTATAAGAATTTAATTCATAGTGCCTATATATATATAAAATAAGTTCGTATTCATTTGTTTTTAATCATTTCAAAGAATTAAGCAATTTAATAACATCGATCACTGTTTATTTGCGCATTGAAAGCTTGAATATATATATATAATTTCAAAATTTACGTACCAAATTCGCGTAATAATTTACAAGTGTTAAAACCACGTTATTTAGGCACATATTTAATTAATATAATACATAATTAATGACTTTACATTTTGTAAAAGCTCATTTTATGGCGAAGCCATATTATCTTTATAAAATTACTTAAAAGTATAGGACCACATTAAGATAAAAATTATATTAAATAGCTAACGGAATAATAAAATGTTTTTGAAACGACAAAGATTGACACAAAACAAATTTAATGATGAACAGTGTATATTTTTCTCCTATCTCCATTCATTAAACAAAAATTTATGTTTTATATATATATATATATATATATATATATATATATATATATATATATATATAATTTAAATAAAAAAACGACTATTCAAAAGTACGGTACATAATAAAATTGAAGATTGAAACACGTACGGAATAAAAATAAAACAGAATAAATATATTATATATATACGAGTTCTTCATACCACATTTACTCTTGCTTTCTTTTTTAAAATTTTAATTGCAATATATGAGTGGTTTTAATTTATGTTCTACAATAAAGAGATATTATAATGAATCAATATTAACGCTGTACAGACTTCTCTCTCTCTCTCTCTCTCTCTCTCTCTCTCTCTCATTAAAAAAATAAAATAAAAAGTTTATAATATATATAAAAAAAAGGAACATAAATTATTACTTTAAGTTAGATTCACTTATTCAGGCAAGTTAAAATAAAAATTCAAACGACGTTAAAAAAAAAATATATATATAATATATATATATCATAGAAGAAATTGCTGCCTACTTAACTAAATAATAATAATAGTCGTAAATTTATAACCTACCAAGTGAAAATATATAAACAGACATTAATAATAATAATTTTTATTTATAATAGAGTAATAATAACAATAATGAATTTATTACCTTATATTTCATTCGGTCACTTTTGTTTAATGATCATTTTATAGGTGACCATTCAACTATACTATACATTATATATATATATATATATATATATATATATATATATATATATATATATATATAACAGACACACACACACACAAAGCAATATGAAGTATTTCAAAATAATTTATTACACATTCTATATTAAAGTCATTTCCATTTCATTTTTACATCATATTCAACGCTCAATTCGTAAGAGCGTTGTTGACCGTTGAATTACGTTTGTAATGAGTATACGACAAATGGAATATTTAAATGAAGAGAAAATAATTAATACCCAACAAATTCTTCGTTGTTTGTTTTATCATTAGTTACAGTAAATCCACCAACCTCCACGTGAACACCGCAGTAAAAAAAACACACACACACAATAATTATACTATAGTCTGAATTATTTTTATAACAACATAACTTATTATAATAGTTATGCTATGAACGTACAGCTTAATCATTTATGCAATTGTTAAATATCGACATTTATATGACATGAATGCAGCATAAATTACGTAATTTCTTTTATCCGTGCAATGAATTTAAAAACTGCCATGTAAATACCCCTCTACCTCTTTGTGTGATTTTAAAATTCAATCAAGACTTATTTCCTATACTGATAAAAAATATATCTAATATACGTAATTTATGTTGCATTTATATCATACATCACAAATATTGCTCTTTTACAAATTGCATAAATAGGCTGTGCAGACTTATTAGTATTCCGTGTAGTATAAATTATATTGTCATGAATAAATGATATTGAAATCTGACTATATATTTATTTTTCTGTGTGCGTGTACATCATACGTAGTGTTAATACTCTTGTAATTTGACGTAATATTATTTACCTTGTATCCTTCGGTTTGTGATGCCCAACCACCATTCAGCTCGTGATGAGGCGATGATCTAGTTGGAATTGTCGGGCCGTAATCGAGACTCCCGACAGGCATTGCGGGGCACCAAGCCAATCACTGCATCCCCTAAAAACATAAATAAAACACAACATTTTAGTTGATATATCTCAACAATTATCATCATGCTATACATAAAATATTTAAAAACCTTCCTTATATCCCATGATAGTTAAGTATACTAAATCACATTCTGAATCACGTGGCATACCAATGTGTCCCGATAATTACATTTGGTTACGTAATAATATTAATAACAGATGTATTTGATCATCATCCCTATTACGTATATACCAATCACAATAAAAAGAAAAACTTATATAGCGGCAGATCTGTAAGTATATAATAATAAAAACGTACATACAGTTAATCTAATTCACAATAAGCTCAAGTATTATATATTATACAGTTCATAATATCAAACATCTTATATTTCAAAAGCAAAAAAACATTAAAGAAAGCAAGTGATAGTAAGAAGTCAAGTGTTACGAAAGGCTATATTATATAATCTGTACGTACGTGTATCGTATTTATTACACAGATCTGTTTTATGTAAGGTATATGATATCTCTTTGCCACTTCAAAACAGAGGTATATTATAATATATTACATATTATGATGGAATTCTATGACAATCGTCTATATTATTATCAAGTCATTCTATAAGCAAAATAAGTATAAAGAGAAAGAAAAAGTTAATAACATAAAAAGAAAAAAAAATGCTTGCTATTTTTTTTTTTTTTTTTTTTTTTTTTTTTTTTTTTTTTTGGCGTTGCCAATTTGCCTACGTATTTGGTACTGATGGCGGTCAATGAACGTTGGCTCATGGTCTACAAGCCCTCAAGGCTAGATATGCCTTGTTATAAAGCAAAACTTGAGGAACGATAGATATACGGAATAAGCACCGTAAAACTTGCTGCCGTGCATGACACCACTACGATGCCGGTCACATTTTAATATTATGGTAGTAGCCGCACACAAAACGTTATAAATATAATACTATAGTTCAAAAGCATGTTGCACACTATAAACTTTTCAACAACGCTGTTTCAAATTTTATTTGCGAAACTAATTTTATAATTGACAAAAAAAAAAGAAAAAAATTAAACAACAAAAAAGTTGTAAAACAAAAAGTCAAGTGACAATTTTTTTTTTTTTTTTTTTAACTTACTTATTACTTTGTTAATGTCAGTTTTAACCAGAACCAGCACTAAAAGTAACGGTACAAATTATTTAGCCCCACTTTCCCTCATCACGACACCGACGTGACAAACGGAGAACATGAGCCGCAAGTTTGACCTCACTTTTGTATATCAAACCAAATATAGCATAAAAAATACATTTTCCATGAAACACAAAAAAAAAAAAAAAAAAAAAGTAGAAAAAAAGTAGAAAAAAAGTAGAAAAAAATAAAAGATCGAAGGAATCTTTTATTTTCTTTCAATAATAAATGAAGCATTATTGATTGCGTTACTACCGCACCCAATAAAATATATAACTAATTATAACTGTTTGCTTCTCTTAAATCTACCTAATCAAAATTCTGAACTGTATACAAGAGGAATGAGAAAGAACAGTGAGGAGAGAGAGAGAGAGAGAGAGAGAGAGAGAGAGAGAGAGAGAGAGAGAGAGAGAGAGAGAGAGAGAGAGAGAGAGAGAGAGAGAGAGAGAGAGAGAGAGAGAGAGAGAGAAGTAAATGGGAAAAAAGAAGAAAAAGTTGGATGAGAAGATTTACTTTTCTTATCGAAATTTTGACGAAGACAACACCTCAATATTAGTGTTATTTAAAAGAACTATGACCTTTATGTGCTGTTCAAGTTTCATGGGTAGCTAGATAGAACGAACGTATAGTGTAGGCGACATCAGCAAAAATGCTCCTCACGTGCGCTTGCTAGTAAAAGAAGGCTCACAGGCCTCAGCTACATACAAGGAATAGGGTGAGTTTACAACGAACAAGAAAAAAATATATATAATAGAGGAAAAAAAAAGTAAGACACCACCACCAACCAACCACATCATCAATATACGCAGAGGTCATGGGTTATAGGACCAAAAAGCCCTAAGCATCTCTAGACCTCTTAGTATGATGTGCTTAAAATCATAACTATTGTCTTATCTTAATAACTTTTTTTTTGTCTTTTTATAGCTTTGAACAAATTCCTTAAAGTATAATATTACATATCTCGTAGAAAAAAAACATATATATAAATAACATAACGTAGAAATTATTACAGTTGCTATATAAGAACATCCTATACATTTAAATTATTTTCAAGTGCATCATCTGTATTTATTGATATCAAAAGAAGGCAATGAAATAAAAGAAAAAAAGTTTACACCGGTGAATAAACTTTTACATCAAGTATAGTCAATGTAGTAGAAATTTATGGGGTGACAGACAACATAAAATTACCAACAAAAAAGATGCATCAAGAAAGAAAGAAAAAATCTTTTTTTTTTTTTTTTCTTGTAAAGAACACCTTGTATTTTGCCAGCATATCTTATATGGGTGGATTTACGCGACATTTTATCTCTCAGGAATTCAAACAACAAAAGGAAAACCTCTAAGGACTAAAGAGTAAAAATACGTTTTATATAAAGGGAAAAAAAAAATGCTCGTTTTTACTATACATAGATGGGCGGCAACTATTCAGTCTCATCAACACACGAAATTTATCACTAAAAACAGGGAAATGTGTGGCAGCCTGTGTGACGTCATGCTAGCCTCGCAACAAGGTATCAATAAATTTTTATTGCAATTATCGTGTTATTGTTTTTTTTTTTTTTTTTTTTTTTTTTTTATTATTATTATTTATTCCATTTTTTCTTTCATTTATTGCAATTTTTTTGGGGGAGGGGAGTGCAAAAGCAATGCAACTTGGTACAGAGCAAGAAAAAAATTATAAATTACTATTTGTATAAATATATATATATATATATTTTTTTATAATTAAAATAATTATTCATAACTGGAGTAAATATGTTAAACGATTGTCATTCACACTGATCTATTGAAAGTGTCATCAATTTAATTATTGCGGTTCACGCGTGATTTGTTTCTAACAGCAAAGTTGATAACAATAATAGCAGTGCGTGTCCGTGAATCTTAATGTAGAAGGTGGTGCTTCGCAATTAACAACAATTGCATCTGAATATATTAAAAAAAAAAAAAAAAAAAAAAAAGTAAAAGTAAAAGCTCGTATAATAGGTAATATCGAAATGTGCAGTTTATATATAGCTATGCTGTAATACCCTCCTCTTTCTCTTTTGTGCTCTGCTATGCTTCTTCTCTCTCGCTTCGCCGCCAGTCACATCGATCTGTGCTGTGTTCTCAAACGACGTTAGGTTAGGTCAACTAAGTACCCCAAGTGCTGCTACCGCTTACGTTGCCTGCCTTGCACGCGCAACACCGAGCAATGCGTAGTCTCCCTCGCTTTTGAAGACAAAGGTGTGTAACACTTATTGTCTTTTATTCATTTATTTGTCAACCTATATATAATAGAGCACTGTCTGTCGTATTTTTATCAAACCGTCTCGATCTATTTCTATTGTCTAAGAAACAAAAGTGCAATCTATTTTTTATAGCACTTTGATTAAAGAAGAACGAAATCAATCAACAAATTTTGACTCAAACTCATTTTAAATGCCATTGAATTCTTTAAAAAAAAGCATAACAATTTTTATAAAGTTTGCAATGGTATCTACTGAATTAAAGATTTAAAAATAGAATAATTAATATATAAATCATCACTATTTGCGGTTTTTTGGTTATATATAAAAAAAAATGTCATAATTTATAAAGAAATATTTCTAAAAATTATTTTTAATATGGTCGTGGTAGGATGATTAAATATTGCATTTTTACATGCCATTAAATATATGTCCATTAAGTATAATTTATATAGAAAAAAAAAACTTTAATATATATTTCTGGATAAATGTCCAACATCCTGATATAGAAAATGACATCTGCTATTGTATAATATTAAAAAAAAAAAAAAAAAAAAAAAAAAAAAAAAAAGGATGAGACTAAGTATTTTTTTCTATCCCACACATGATAATGCTGACAGAAAATGTTATGTGTACAGTACAAAAAATGCAAGTTCATATAAAGCAACTAGAGAGACGATATGGACGAGAGAGAGAGAGAGAGAGAGAGAGAGAGAGAGAGAGAGAGAGAGAGAGAGAGAGAGAGAGAGAGAGAGAGAGGCCTGCGGCAGGTCATGTTTCATTACAGGCACTGATGCCTCAACTCAACTGTGATGTAGCCAAAAGGCACCTAACTCTATGGGACAACTCAGGTCATTTCTCTCCATCTTAAATAAGTTGACCTTTTACACTCTCTCCACCACTATTACGTTACCACCACAGTCAGTGAGTGGAAAACTTTTTAAGTATATAAGTAATGCTTTTTTTTTTTTTTTTTTTTTTTAACCACTGTAAACACAATAGAAAAATCTGTTATGTTATTATAATATAAATTTTTTTAATTTTATATATAGCTTAGTTCTAGTATAAAAAGAAAAATAATAATTAAAATATATAGAAGTTATCAACACGTAATTAATTAAGACATTAACAAGGAGAAAACCAACAAGCCAGCGACAGAAACTTGGCAAACTTTACTTTTTCTCTTCATTTCTTTTTTTATTCCTCGCAAAATTGAAGATACTAAACAGTAAATAAAAAATGCGATTTTTTTTTTCTTTTGTATGTGTGTGTGTTTACCGTGTACCTAATTACGTAATATAGTATATGACGATAAATAACATTTACATTATTCGATTGTTATACATCTATATTGTTGAAGTTATGTTATATACGTGCATTATATTCAAATGAATAAATAATCATCAATTCATTTTATATTTATAGCAAAATAAAAGTCTTCATCATTTCCTGCAAAATATTCAGGAAATCATATCAGAGCATGGTACTTTATGTACTTGTACAAATATCAATTATTAAATAGAATACAACGGATTAATAAAAACGTATTCATAAATAATATCTTTATTTATATATATGATAATACTATAGTATTCAAAATATAAATTATACAGAATAATAATACTGTACAAAAAAAAAAAAAAAAAAAAAAGTAACGTCATATCATGAAGAAAAACTTGATACAATATTCACACAGTTTGATTCTAATTAACTGTACAATGAGATTATAATGTATTATGCACGGAGTTATACATATATAATAACGTATTATTTTACACAACAATTAATAAAACTACATGAATGAAGCGTACATATACCAACTAACATTTTTAAGTTATAACAAATATGATTATTACACAATTATGTATTATGTACCAGATTTATTTTCTATTATTATATATTTCATTCAAAATAAAACCATGTAAACATTTTCATTTGCACTACACAATGAATGCGATGTCAATATTTAGAATATTTTGTATTTATTTGCTCGGCTGGCTAGGATTGACATTTTTAAGCCGTTTTTTTTTTATGACGTATTAACGTTATATTATATACATCATACATGTTTATATATATATATATATATATATATATATATATATATATATATATATATATATATATATATATATATATATATATATATATATATATATATATATATATAAACGGAATCGAATTGAATCAATCAGTTATATACTCGTAATAAATTTATCTTTTAATGTTTGATTTGTATTTTATACATAGTGGAAATCATGGATGCAGAGAGAAAGGATTTTATTTGTCATTTTGAAATGGATGAGAGAACACAAAATATTGTAAATCACAATATATATGAAACTACGAACATATATACAAATTATCTATACCATATAAGGATATATCACACATTATAACATATATGTATGATATAACACAACAAATAATGATTACACTATAATTTTTATATAAAAAAGATAAAATATTTTGTACCATTTTTTTTCCTTTTGTGTATATAGTATAATATACAATCACTATCATATTATAATACAAGTCATAATAACATATAAATATATTATGTCTATAATGTATATAATCTTAAAAACAAAGAAAAGTGGTTGATATGCGACATTAAATTTTTATACTATATATAGAGATAGTAGAGGGCGATTTGTGAGTTGGAAAAAGCTCATTTTGTTTAGAATGCCTCCAATGGTTTAGTTTAGTGTATTGGCGCCGGCGGAATTCTTTTTTTGGCATTATGCCACAATGGCCGGTCGCCAGCTTATAGCAGCAAGCAACATTAGGCGAAGCAAAAGAAAGAAAGAAAAAAAGTGGGAGCAATCAGACTGCAGCAGTACGGAGCAATTGCAGCTAGCCACCCTTTTGTTTCATCGACCTACCCTGCATATACTGTTGCAACTCTCCATGCACACATCACAAGAAACAATCCTTACTTTCATTCAAATAAACTGTGAATATTATTATGCACTTTCATAATATGTTACCTCGGTGCCTCTCATCAAGATGAATACAATGCAAGCTGGTTTCAACATAAACACAACTTATTGTTAATCAATTAATATACAAAATTATTTCAAGTAATTATCATTTCAATTAGATAAATTGTGAATGACTTTAAAACAGTTGGGGTTAATTGAGAGATTATATGCCTAATTTCGCCCAATATAAAATACATTAATTATTATTACGGGTTGTTCCTATAATACTTGTAAAAATTCAAAAGATGAACTCCATTGGTTCATTTCAAAATAATTAAAAACTACCAAGAATAGGATACAAAAATTTAGGACCTGTGAGTGACCTGTGACTATCAAATAAAGTAGAAAAAGTAGAAAAATATGAACATTAACATTGGGCCTTATTGGCTTAGAATATCAAAAAAATCGGAATACAAAAATTTGCATGGTGGATCCATCATTATAATATTGCCTTTACAACAAATGGTCAAAACACCGCATTATCTCATATTTAGCCTCAAATTGCAATAACGATTTGACACTTTTCATTGTTATGTTATGATCATCGATTGTAAAAGATCGTGGACGTCACGTTCTCAGATTTGGACACCATAAATTTGTCTCATAAAAAATGTCTTCAAAATTGTAACATGATAAAAAATATATGTACATAATAATAATAATATTTAAATGGTAACTGCCGATTTAAGTATATGAATTATCTCCTACAGTATATCAATAACGATATTATACAATAAAAAGTTTTTTTTTTATTCCCAAAAGCATAAAATATTTCCCTAAAAAAAAAATATATATATATATAACTGCGGTATTATATTTTTATAACCTAAGTATATTAGAAACGAATGACAAAATAATATTAATCTATTCTTTTTTTATTTTTTATAATATCATCCTATCCAATCCTATAAATTATTAAATACTCCAGTTGTCACGTTAGGTCAATAGGTCAAAGACCCCTAGTTAGAAGTCATAAGTCATTCTATTGGTGAGCTGAATGTGACACAAAGCATTACCGGCACGACAAAACCTTCACGAGCTATTTGGCTTCATCATAAGTTTATGCAAGTATTGCGAATAATAATAATATACACTATTATACATTCACATCACGTGCTTATTAGTTTTATATACTACTATCAATGGTAAAATAATCGTTAAATAATATAATAGATAAGTGATTATCATAAATTTAAAATTAAGACGTATATAATATAAAGTTAAGAATTTCATTACTTCCCTTAGTAAGTATAATATGAAATTGTCTCTTCATCTCGGATTAATTAGTGTTAAATGTAAACAAAGATGAAAATTATAAATGTTTATAAACAAACTTGAAAGTATAGAATTGAATTGCAATCATTTGTAATAGTTTATACATTTTGCTTCTCAAACATTAAGTCAATAAACAATAACAAACATAGTTTTGGAACATATATCTCGAATTGAAAACGATGTTTACATATTACATAAAAATAATATATCATAATATATATATATATATATATATATATATATATATATATATATATATACACACACACGAAATATGCATATTTCATACAATACCTTGTTCAAAAACTTATGTTTACATTGCTCGAAAAACTAACATAAAATTCGATTAATATTCGACCTCTATAATATATTTTTATGAATTCTCAGAAAACTTTTTTTTTGTTAACATCTTTTTAAAAATGTAGCATGATATTCTTTTACAATATTCATAAACTACCCTCAGGATGTATATAGCATAAAATATAAATTCATCACATTTTTTTTTTTTAAATGATGAGAAAATTGGCAACGTGTAATGATAATATATTCATAAATACAAAAATTTATAAAACATGCAATCCTATATATAATATATAAAAGACAGACACAAAGAAGAACAATACGACTTTTTATATATATAATATAAACTAACTTGGAATATAAAAATCACTTTGATGTGTCTACTATACTATACTATACTTGTAGTATTTTTTTTTTTTTTTTTTTTTTTTAGGAGAGCAAGATGCAAAAATGTACTTTTCTTTGCATGGAACTTAAAGAAAAACTTCATTGCTATAATGACGACCCTTGTTTACTTGTGAAACTACCCTTGGGACTTAACATCCGTATAATATATATATATTTATCCCCCTACATATGTATATATAGTTTATTTCCCTATGCCTGTTCTACACTATGTGTTATACATAAGCACAGCAAGCTGACTTCGGTCACAATATACTTTTAACTATAACATTTGCACCCTCTGCTTTCTTTTTATATATCTCCAAGTTACTATGTAACAAACTATTTTTATATATTCAAATATATAAACCTATATAAATAATATACCATATTACATACTTAATATTCAAGATTTTGTCATAAAATTGACATTTCATCACTTGAAAAAAAAACATCATAAAAAAATGAGACTGTAATGCGTTTAATATTTTCAAGTTTCCTGTATTATTTGATTTGTGATAATGTTTTGTTGCGTGCTATGTCGCCATATTGGCAGTATTGTATTATTATTATATTGATTACAGTACAACCTGGGTCACCAAGTGAATAACAAAATACACAACTACATACTATATAAATATAATGTGAGCAAGAAAACTTTCAAACAGATCACTTCAATATTTTATTACTTAACAAGAGTCAAAAGAGAATAATTAATCAGTCCTTGTGTTTAATATGCAAGTATTAATTTGGTGTTTTTATTCTTACGTTTTTTTAAAAAAAAAAAATACTAATAAGTTGGGTATACACATAAAAAAAAAATCAACAATTTTAATATACAGTTGAAGAGGAAAACTGAAGAAAGAAAATAATATCATAAGCTATCAATAATGAATGATATCTCAATTTAATAAAGTTGTAAAAATTCTTTTCAAATTTGTGAACTTATTATCTTTAATGACTAATGGAGGGTAATGAAGCCGATTGATTAAAAATTACGAATGAGTAAGAAGAGAGAGAGAGATTCCATTCCGAGTAAAAAGACGAAGGAAGATTTTGGGCGGGCAAAGAGACCGAGTGTAAGTATAAGTGGGTTGTTGCTAGAAGAATGGGTGTGTATGTGCAAGCTCCCTCTTTGCTTCGCTCCATATCTTGACTCAATCGATATGGTGGCTGCTTGGTATGGACCAGTGGAGATGAGGATCAGTCCTCCCTACTCTTCTATACCCACCCCTATATATTATATATATATATATATATATATATATATATATATATATATATAATATATATATATATATATATATATATATATATATATATATATATATATATATATATATATATATATATATATATATATATATATATATATATATATATATATATATACACATACAGATACACCCTATACGCGCCTAAATTTAACTCTCTAAGTTTCCCCCCTCACTCTCATTTTTCTTTCTCTTTTCTTCCTTATACTTTTATTGCAGCCGGTATGTAATGTTGAATGTATGTATGTGTATGTAACTATAGCAAAGCAAGTCTATATTAAACACGATCGATTTCATCAACACGCAGCTCTATAATATTATATTCGTATATAAATGTATAATAAAATAGTGCGTGGTTTTGCCTATAGCTGCCAACCCTGGGTTGTCTCGATCTTACGTTGCGTGCATACATACAAGCGTGAGCCCAAAACTCGGCAAAAAGTCTCACGCATTTTACTATACAAATGTATAGCGAGAATACGTACCAAAGTTGCTGTAGTAGTATTTTATAATTTTTTTTTTTTTTTTTAACCTGCCCTTCCAAATACAGGAAAAAAAAAGCTCTTATACTCAAAGCTATCCGGCTAAATCTTCATTAATAAAATATTACATATATACGCAGGCACGCAGTTTATGGGATCACACTTTCATGGGTCTTGGCTAAAATTGCACGAGCTTAATGTTGTGTACGCGACGAACATCTCTATCTCTGCGCTTTATACTAGTTATTTTGTATAAGCCAAAAGAGATCGATAAACAACTTTAAGCAGTACGTCAAAGCTCCTAACAAAAATTAAAATTTATTATTTTACCTCTCTTTCTTAATAGCCTTCAATTTGTAAAATAAAACATTGTCAAATTATATTTTAATGAAAGAATTGCATGTTCAAGCATTCAATTACTGCGCAATTGTTAAAATGACCAACAGAAATCACATGTTCTTCAATTTCGTATATTTTTCTTTTAATAATTTTGTACTATCTTCAAAAAATAATCATTACATTATATATATAAAAAAAAAGCTCACGTGTATAATCCTCCCTTCCCTCTTTTTTTTTTTTTTTTTTTTTTTTTTACCTCTCCCGGAAGTTGCACTTGTTTTAACTTCCGTTCCCATGAATCTAACACACCCCCTTGTTTTCATAAATTTGTACATCCCTCTTAAACTATATAAATATTGCATTGTTTTTATTTATTATATAATAAGATAAACAATATTGGTGAGAAATTTTTGCATCGACATGTTATATAGATTGATGACGAGTTAAAAAAAATTAAAAAAAAAAAGTCTGGGCTCGAGGTTGTACTTATGGCATAGGCCGGCCGGCATAGAGAGAACAGAGGCGGCAAACACGGTACACACAGGTAAGTAAGCTCTACCATCGATGTGGCCGGCGCGTCGTCGACCGACCGACCGACCGAGGCCGCCTCACCAAGCCAGCCAAGCCAGCAGGTTCAAGGCGACCTACCGTGTTGCCAGTTCTCGACAGTAATAATAATAATAATAAGACTTGCTAACAACACTCAACCTCACTCCACTAATGTGCAACCTATAAACAACGTCATAAATTACTACCTGTGATTTCATTGTTGCATTTTTTTTTTTTTTTTTTTTTTAAATAATAATAAAAAAACTAATTTGAATAACAGAAAATAAATTTCAAAAGATATGGAAATAAAATTTCAATACAATACTAAGTTACCACAAATATTCATTTATTTTTATTATCATTATTTTAAGAACTTTTTTTTTTTTTTTTTTTTTTTTTTTTACAAAATAATAATAGTGACTGTTTTAAAAATTTTATGACAGCTATAAAATGATTATTATTATTTATTTTATCTCAAAGGATGCTATTTTGTTCTCAAAAATTTAAAGTTAAATAAAAAAAAAAATTAAAAGACGAAAATCAGCGATAAGAATTGATAATTAATTGCTGTATTCGGCATTTCATGTGATGTCTCCGTGAGATTTTTGACGGCAACACAGCATTATTTCCCTGGGGGCGACGCACCTGCACCGCCACCGTCCCTCTTGTCTTGTCTTTTCTTTCTTTCTTTTTTTTTCTTTTTTTTTTTTTTTTCTTTTTTTATTCTTCTTCTTCTTTTATATGTAATAGATTGAGCGAGAGCAACGCAAGCAACGAGAGAAAGAAAGACCATCATTTTCATCTTTCTCTCTCTCTCTACTCTACCGGTTTCCCGCCCGCCGATTGTCGCATTTTGTGAAGATCACGTCCGTATAGAATTTGATGAGAAAAAGACGGCGGATGCTTTTCTTTTATTATTATTATTCATTTAAAAGCTACTGACTGCATTCAAATTATCATTGTACATTCTGTTGAGAAACCTTAAAAAAAAAAAAAAAAAAAAAATTAAAGCCCTACGGCAATATATAGGTCACATTTTTATTAAATCCTCTACTTCCCATTGATCAGATAGTTTCAAAAAAAAAATCCATTGATCAAAAATTCATTCTTTATAAGATTGTTATTATAATTTAAATTTTTATCATGAATTTATAAAGAGGGACTAATATAAAGGAAATTAATAATAATATTAAGGAAATAAAGAATTCGTAGAAAGCATTTTTAATTCATTGTAAGTAAAGAATTAAGTTTAATAAAAATAACAAAACATTCTGAAAAGGATCTTTAATTCTTTGTCGCTCTACTCTTTCTCTTTAAATAACTTAGTAATATAAATAAATAAAAAAAAAAAATTATGATATCATTCTTTAACGGAAATTTTGATAAGATTAACTTACAATTAAAGAAAACGGCAATAAGGTCACAATACAACTTTGTTTTCTTGTATAATCATGGTAAAAAGTTAAAATTAATTTTTTTAAATATATATAATTAAATTAATAATTTTCTCTGTAACTTATACATTAATAGCCTTGATATTTATTAATAATAATAATAAAAATATTTCACATCCTTAAAGGTAAACCGAGTGCATCATGGCGAAAATTTACAGTAGTAAAGTAGCGTGAAGGCAATACTGTTGCTTTTTTTTTTTTTTTTTTTTTTTTTTCCTGCTTTCTTTGTCTGTGTTTGATGCTTGCCATGTATATACGTACTGCAATTAATCTTGTTCGCTGCTCGCTATAAGATTGATAGATAGGTGATCAAGGAAATGAACGGTTCTTCTGATTCTTACACCTGATATACCAGTGTGTGAGTCGTGGAAATGTTACGTTCAAAATAAGAGAAAACACTTTAAAAAAAAAAATGTAACAAATAATAAAAAATCGATGTTACGTCAATTAGTAAAATTAAACACTCAATATTTCAATGTACTGTTCAATACCCTGAAAACTTAATAATAACGAACTCCATATTTGGGACACTCATATTTGAAGATATATATTTTTTTAAACTAGCAATGCAAATTATAAAATTATCATTCAACATGATGTCGTGCGTTTTTTAACTACAACTTTCTTGTTTTAAGTATTGTACAGTACTTTTTACAAGTTCCGTTATACAACTACATAAAGACTAACTCGCTGCAGGAATAGGAATAAAACAGAAAAGAGATAATGACAAAACTTTTAGAAAGAGGAGAGAGAGAGAGAGAGAGAGAGAGAGAGAGAGAGAGAGAGAGAGAGAGAGAGAGAGAGAGAGAGAGAGAGAGAGAGAGAGAGAGAGAAAACTTTTTCGTTGACGTAATGTTGCAAAAAGAAAGAACAAAATATCCAAAAAGCAGAGCAAACTTCCAACTTGGTATAATGTTTATAACGTGTGTGTATATGTATATGTCATAATAACTGCACCACATAATATATAGTTGGCTTACACAATGAACTATCAATGTACCGTTTCGTTCTACATGCTACTTAATTTAATAATTATTTAGATGTTAAAAAAAATACGATAAGGAAAAAAAAAGACGTCGCGTGTGTAGCAGTCAAAAAAAAAACTTTCATAGAAATTTCTACACCCATATTTTTTTCCTTATATCAAGACTAAATTAACTTTATATAGGCCTTTATATATATATATATATATATATATATATATATATATAAATAAAGTGGCCATTTTATTATTATTATTATTATTTTAAATAAAAACTACATTTACATGATGCATCTCAATTTCTTTGACATTATTATACAAAGAAAATTCAATTTCCATAAATTACCGTCTCATTATAATTCTTTTCAATTTTTTTTTTCCCCGTATGTAGAAATAATTATATTATTGGTATATATCAACGAGATAGTTGGGTGGGCTGAGAATTGTTTCGGATCACCGACTTAACTTATCTCCACACCCTGTTACATATGAACTACGGGTGTGGAGTTCACTATTATAACATACATACTACACACATACACACAACACACACACATAATACGCAAACATATGTAAAAAATAATAATAATAATAAACATAATAAAATAAAAATGTTCATGATAATTGATTAAACCAGTCAAAATTAAATCTGTTATAGCATGATTACATTTTCCCCCTACAGCTTTAAAGCGTAAATTAAATTTTAGAAAAATACAATAAATTTCAAATAATATATAAAATAAAAATAAATTTGACACGAAAACAGATCAATTATGTTGTAACAACACAGTTATTCTATTTCTACAGTAAAATAATATATTGTTGAAGGTTTTCATGAGTTAGGTACAATATTGTACAGCAAAATAATTTGCAATTTAACTTTATTTCTTCCAAGTTTCAAAATAACTTTGCTGTAAAGCATAATTGTATTCAGTTTTTATTCGTGATTTTCATGTATAGTTTTATTGTCATTTAAGTACTTTAATCATTCTAAATTTTGCCACTCAAAACGTAAAACAAAAAAATCAATCATGGAAATGATCAGCATGAAAATAGACGTATTTGAATGTGTTAGTATAAAATTAGACAGATAATTAACCACAAATTTTCATCGTCAATCTATTTACGAATTATAACTTAATGAGTTAGAATGTTTTAAACTTTGATGTGACAATAAAATGGTACAAAGAAAGTTTTATTTCCGAGTCAGTGAGCTGCAAGATGAACACAAACATATAGTGACGCATCGCAGGGTGAGTTTTAGGTTATAAGGGCAAAGGCAAAAGCTTTAGTCGTGCGACCAATATTATACAGGACACAAGATTGAACCGCTCATACATGCATAAACACCGGTATAATATCATATATATATATATATATATATATATATATATATATATATATATATATATATATATATATATATATATATATATATATATATATATAATACACATATGTATACATATATATACAAACACTATTAGCTACATAATATACACTTGACTTGTACTGTATACTTAACTTTTTTGAGGGTATGTTATGTAATACGAGATCGTTATTGATATAAAAAGCACTATAAAATTATTCGTTGAATCGTCACTAAACTTTTTTTTAAAGGATCAATTCCCATTAAAGTTTCATGAAATTTCATAGTATATATTTACAAAGATCAAAAAAATTAAAATTGGAATAAGAAACTTGCAGTATTAGTTAGATCGTATTAATATCAAAGCAATATAATTTTAATTCTAAAAACGTTTTAAACGGAATATTTTTTTGAGATCATATACATTTATGATATTCGTAAAGTGCTTGCGCTTACTGATTCGGAATACGAAAATACGCAGAAAATAAATGAAAATGAAATAGAAATTGAGAATCCTTTTTTCTTTTTTTTTTTACTTATTTATTTTTTTTTTATTATTATTTTTTTTTTCACACATACGGATAAAACAAATTACGTAATTTATGCTGCATTTATAGTATTTACTTTAAAGTAGTTTGAACGAGCTTTCATTGTTATTAAACGCCGTTTTTTTGTTACCTATAGATTCCTTATCTCTCTACGCTCCTATTGATGTATTATAAAATTACATTTAGTTCGAAAACACATATTAAAAACCAGCCGCAAAGTCGAGCATTTTTCTCATATAGCATTGGTTAATGGCTGAAAATCCATTCCCCCTCCACAGTAGATCATTCATATTTCTGCGAAAGTGTTATTAAATGGACTCAAAAACAGATAAATAAGCTCTTTGATAAACAAAGAAACTTTTAAAAGCATTAAACTAAATTTGGTTCGAAACGCACTGAGAACTTTGAGACTAAAAGAGCTGAAAATGAGAATTTTTTTGTTAACCAGTAATTTTTAAATAGTTCGGAAATCGGCCGCTAGAGGCGCCGAATCATGGCGATCGCGGGAGAAACGAGATATAAACGTTAATTGAGCTCATAAATGTCAATAAAACTCTTGCAAATGTACTTAATTTGTATTAACTTCATTATAATTAATTAATATATGCACTGAAAAGCGAGAAAAGTGTTTGATTAGAAAATAGTTACAAAAAGCAATATATATATGATTTGCTGGATTATTATCTAGTGCCTTGATAGCACGGTTGATAGAGCGCTGCTTTTACATGACGAGGGTCAGCGGATCGAGACTCGGTTATTGCAAAGTTTTTAATGATTAAATTAAAATCAAGTAAGCGCCAAACTTCAAATAAATTTAAAATCAGCTGTTAACAACCTCGTTCAAACTACTTTAATTATTATGTATATAGCAAGCATGTTTCTGTTTTGTAATTTCATGAATAATTATGTTTTTTGTTTTGTTTTTTTAAATACTGTGCTGAATAATTATTCAATATTGTAATGAATAGGTACTGTCGCTGAAATAGCGCTATACAGCATAATTATATTACGTATTTCTCTTTGTCCGCACAGACTGTTAAGTTTAAAAATACCATTTTTAAAACCTTATCTGAATTATAAAATTCGAACTAAATTTATAAATCTATATCAAAAAGCTAAAATAATATAAGTACCAAAAAAAAAAAAAAAAAAAAAAAAAAAAAAAAAAAAAAAAAAAAAAGTAAAACAATATACAAAGCTAAGAACTTGGTCTATGATTTCAGAATTCTCCAAGTCCAACTCTCTGGTTCGGGTTTGGACTAAGAGGACTCGTTATCCAAACACCGTGACCTTGAAAGATAAACTCTGCAAAAACATAGAAAAAAAAATCAAAACTCAACTGAAGGGAACAAAATTGGATTCTCTATGAATTGTCTGTCAGATTATGTAATAGCGTGTTAGCTATAAATTTGCGTGCGTGGGTGGGTGGGTGCAAAAAAGCTAAAAAAAAAATCAAAGAACAAGAAAAAAAAAGTAAACACGCGTCATATATCAGCTCTCTCTCTCTCTCTCTCTTTCTCTCTCTCTCTCTATTAAACTTACATTATAATACTATGTAAAGGTAATTTCAAATTTAAATATTTGCTATGAATATACGAGAAAGGAAAATGAATTTAAATTTTATATAACATTCTATACTAAGTTTGAGAATATTATAGAGTATAAGGAAGTTAAATGTACTTTAAGCTTATACTATTAATTTATCATCTTGTAACTAGAAACTATTATTATACGTATAATAGATATTTAGTCCAAATTATATACTCATCTTCTATATGTATATAATATATATATATATATATATATATATATATACAGGTGAAAATTTATATTATGTAATACTAAAATAAGATTTAGATAATTGGATTCATATATGGTATATAAAATCAAGCCATACCCTGTATTATATGATAATAATATCCCACGAAAATGAGATACAAAACTATATTAAATAGAATTTAACGGTGTAGGTATCACATATACATTATAAAATGTAAATTTTGTTGTACGTAAAGCAAATAATCAATAAAATGTATATGCAAATGATTGAACATGAGTATACGGTTGCAATTAATTTTATAGTAACCATGCTATATATACTTAAAATAATATATATACATAACCTATATATATATTATAATATATATAATATATATAATATATATATATATAATATACTGCATTATTTTAGGACAATTCAGTTTAGTACCAGTACGCAAAGATACAATATTTATGTGTGTTGTATATAAATGTTGAAGCTCTCTAAATATTATGGTCTAGATCATTGTTGTTTTATATATAAATATAATAATATGTGTGTATATGATATATCGTATATATATATATATATATAATCTAGATCAATACCAACCACATCACGATATATTTATACTCTTTACAATCTCTGCAATGTGTCTGCTAAAGCAACACAATTCTCTTTCTCTTTCTCTCTCTTTTGTTCTTTCAAAATGCCATTTCAAAAGTTTATTACCCCGACCGTGAAATATACCACTCAAGACCTTGGGACGATATTATATACAGATTTCTTCTCATTTTTATTATTTTCAAAAAGAGAAAAAGAAAAAAAAAAAAAGAATCTTTTTACTACCGTTTTGTATAGACTTAACGTAATCATAAAAATTCAATTTTTGTTAAAAAAAAAAAACATTACGTTAGTTTTATCGCACATTGCACATTTTTACATCTCGTACACTCACATTTACACTTCGTTAATTTTTTTAGCAAGAAAAAAAAAATTAGAACTAAAAGTTTTAAATTAATATTTGTATCATGAAGTTGAGAATATACAATATTTTTTATATCATTTCCGGAACAAAATTAAATACGATCATTAATAATTTCATTTTTTCCTTAAGGCGGGAAATTAGCTACTGCGGGATTTGACTAAAAAATTGTAAAGACACAGATACAGACAGTGATACATTAGGATTAGGTATCTTCAAAAATGTAAAAATTTTGGGGGGTCACCATGCTAGTTTTTTAATTATGATTTTTTGAAGTTTTAGTCCCATAAGAGCCCATGTTAATTTCAATAATTAATTTCTCTCTTATCTGATGGTCACGGGTTCTGAAATTTTTATCATAGGTAGCTGTTACTATTAACTTTCAAATAGCATCATAAAGTTTAGAAGTTTTCTTTTTAGATTTTGAGATACAAGCCAACTGAATACAACCCTTAATACATACTGTACACGTTATAGGAAAAAAAAAAGAAGTACTACGTTATTATAAATTTATATAATATGATAAATGTCAGAATCCACGATTCCATTTCACTTTAACAACACAATAGCATCTTTTTCTTATTAACGTCACTCACTTTTTTTATATTGTATTATTGACAATGAAAATTTTTAACGCGATATTCTAGTAAAATATATATCACGCAACCTATAATATAAAGTTCAGTATTTATGGGTCGATTTTATAGATTAATCAAACATTTTAAATGATGAATAAACCTCTCTCTCTCTCTCTCTCTCTCTCTCTCTCTCTCTCTCTCTCTCTCTCTCTCTCTCTCTCTCTCTCTCTCTTTTATTATTCTTAAAATATTTGTAAATAAATAATTAGAATCGTGTACATACTAAACGTGAAAAGTCAGACATTATAATATGAATTATGTAAATGGAATGTTACGTTAAATGTTCTATTATTAAACATTTCTTCCGGAGTCGTATTTCTGTATAGGACGACCAATAAACTGAGGGATATATCACGTGAAATAAATTGAACTCGCACTCTTTGTTTGACAGACCAATATAACACTCGTAACGTGAAAATATTAATTACATTCCTTACTCTTCACCGTGGCAAAATATTTTCCACTGAGGTTATAGAACTAAAAATACAAAAAGAAGGAAAAAAAAAAAGAAGAAAAGAAAGAAAAGAACGTATTTTTCTCGTCAATATTGGAATTCCATTTACCGATATAGAAATTCACTATTATGGTTTCTCAGGCATGTTATATATTTAAAGCAGTATTATTAAAGAGGAAAGAAAGAGAGAGAGAGTGAGTGTGTATGAGAGAAAGAGAGAGAGAGAGAAGAATCGCTATTATCATCAAAGTTACGTTTTACATTTTATATATACCAGGAAAATTCTTAATGTTTATTGGAGTAATTATATGACTCATGTAAAAAACCAATATATCGAATTAAATTATTATTTTTTATGACGGAAACATGATGCTTTTTTTTTTTTTTTTTTTTTTTTCCGTTCCGTTTTATTTTGATCATATCATAACTCAATGTTCACTTGATTTCCGTGTTTTAATTTCACAAAAGTTTGTTTTGCTTGGAAACATCAACATGAAACTTTCTATAACAACTACTTTACAAGAACAATAAAATTTTACGTGAGTTCTGTTTACGCAAAGGATTGATACCATTTTTTTTTTTTTTTTTTTTTTTTAATTTACGAAACTTTTATATACATATATTGATATATTCATATTATGATTTTACAATTTGCCTGATTAAATAGCAATTTTAGTTGCAAATTGATTTATAAGATTACGTGTGTGTGTGTGTGTATATATATGTAAACTTCAAATATTCAGTGTTCTGAGAATCAAATTAATAAGTAAACCGTTATAACAAGTGGAGCACGTAAACTTGTTGTAAGAAATAAATATGGAAGCTCAGCCTTTCATACTGAAACCTTCACAACAACTTAAAATCCACACTATAGCAGTGCGGAGTTACATTAAATTTAAAAGTTCAAAATTTAGAATTACAATATAAAATAAGCAGCATACATAATTATATACAGTATGAATGTTTTAATTAATATAAATTCAATCACCATAACATTCTGCCGATATAAAAAGGTGTCTAGTCATAGGTATGGTAATTAAGATTGCAATTATCAAAGAATTACTCTCCAGCTTTGATAATTCTAGACACTTTTGTAGCCTGTTTTGACAAGGGGTTAATATAACAAAAGTTGCAAATACAGCACACACAAAAAAATAAAAAAATGCCAAGAAAAGAAAAAGCAAAACATCGCTAAAGTTTTAAAAATTATACTCATACTTTTGTTCAACTCCCAGACGATCCCCAACCCCCATATACATTAAAGAGATATTTCTTGACCCATCCCCCATATCATTTTAAATAAATAAATATATTGGTCAACAATTATAAAACGTAATATGGATGTTGTCATTTACCTAATATTAAACATGAACACTTCAACAGTTATAAACTAATATATTTATACATATTACTTCACTCCAAAATCTCTAGTTAAAGCTTATAATTTTACCATATTTATCCAAATAAATAGTTCCGAAATTGTCAAAGTCAATATGATAAAACTCATGTAAGCTGTATGAGGCACATTTGCACATAAAGTTTGTTAACTCACGTTTCAAACATTACAATTTAAAATTACGTTACTTTTTAGTCTCCAATCAATATTGACACAATCTTACTCTCGATTTGACTTCACATAAGTTATTTACGTAAGTGTTACATATGGTTACAACGTTACATGTTATAAGTATTGTCTTTTTATTATATTTTTCTTTCTTTTATTCCACGGCAGAAAAAGCTAGCTAGCTGCTTCTGTCAACATTTGACGCAATCTTCTGCTATACAAGGAAAACTTTTTTTATTATTTTTTTTTTTCCTCGCTCTTTCAAGACATAAATACCACGTACGTGATTTAACATCATGAGTCAAAGTAAAGCATTACAGCTGCTAAATAACATGTTCGTCATTGCTTCGCTTTGCAGTAACAAAAAATATAAACTATAGCAGTGAGGGTCATTTTTAAAGACAGCCAACGCTTATTATACACTCGCAAATACACATGTAATTTTTTTTTAAAAAACTATTTATAAACCAGCTTTAATTGTTGTGGGGATGGGGAACTATTTGCAATTCTCTCTCTCTCTCTCTCTCTCTCTCTCTCTCTCTCTCTCTCTCTCTCTTAATTTTCTTTACGACTTTATGTTTAGTTATAGATAGAAAAATAACGAGATTTTTTTCCACTTCACCAACTAAGTTTTTTAAGTTCAGAATTTTTCCTCATTACTACAAGCACTCTGGAAATAATAGTCACAAAGAAATAATACACAAACATAAAACCGTTAACAACTGCATTTGTTACATTTTGTATAATGCTTTTCGACGTGAACTTTATGATTCATTTAGAAATAGAGAGAGAGAGAGAGAGAGAGAGAGAGAGAGAGAGAGAGAGAGAGAAGAGAAATCAACATAAAGATGTTTTTTTCTTACACAATCATCATTATATATATATTTTTTTCTTTTCTTTTAACTGCTGGTATTTTTTCAAGTGCTGCGACGATTCTGTATATTTAAATAAAAAATTGTATGTGTGTGTGTCTTATTATATATATATATATATATATATATATATATATATATATATATATGAAGAAAATAATAATAATAAAAACACCATACTACTATTTTATAATGCGTTTTTAATGCCTTTCGATAACGCTGAAATGTAAGGAGAAAGGCTGTTATGTACAATATCACTTTCCCATAATCGTAATGATATACACCACGTTTACTTCTATTTATAAAGAAAAATTTAAAAATAAAAATAAAGTTTTGGATCTGAAATTTAAGGTTACACGAGCCCCTGCAAAGAAAAAACAAAACAAATCTTTTCCTGCAAACAGGGTTTCTAGTAGTTTTTCAATATCATTTTTCCTGTATTTTCAAGGTATTTTCAAGATATATTTTTACTTTTCAAGGAATATATTTGATGATAATAATATGGGAATTAACTAATTTTAGGGTACCGTAGTAAGAAAAATAAATAAACAATTTAATGTTCTACTTTTATAAAACACTGTCCATAGCAAAGTAAACTTGCTACACTTTTTACTACAAAAGTAAAATAAAACTCCCAAACTTTTTTTAATTTCGATACTTTCCCTAAAAGCCATATTATCGAGGAAAAAAATAGAGGCCCCTCAATGGGAATAGTTTCATAAAAATTCGTTTCTTTTTATATTTATTATATAATAATGATGATGTTTTTATACATCAAAAATAAAAACTCAAGTTTTTTTTGTCATTTTTACTGCATTTTCAACGGTTTTCCAGGGGGGGTCAAATTTCCTGCATTGTCAAGGTTTTCCAGGTTACTAGAAACCCTGCTGCAAAGCAAACTAACATGTCAACATTGTCTTAATCTCTGTCTCTTTGAAGATATGGAACCATTGATATTATATAAGTCTATGCGTGGAACCATTACTTAGAAGATTGTAGTGCGGCACAGCATATCTTCAGCATTTGCAGGCGCGAATCGCCATTTTTTTTTTATCCCTATCTTCAATTTAGTTACAAAAATTATAATCTTTAGCTAACAAAACACCTCCGATAATACAGCTCGTAAGATTATATAATATGGTGTATTATACATTTGTGTATAATTAAAATATAATTAGATCGACTAATCGAAGTATACGATATAGTTGATGAGAGAGGTAGAATGAAGAAGACACACGGCAGGCAGTCGGTCTCGTGAGAAAAAGAGCATACTCTTGCTAAGATAATATCTCTGGTAGTTTAGTAAAGTAAACCACGCATACGGTGTGGAGGCGGGAGGAGGCAAATGAACGCCACTATGACGAGTGAGAGAGAGAGAGAGAATAAAGCTTGTCAGTCACCTGCATAGACTAAACACCCTCATTTATATCGCGTAATGTAAAACTTTTCCATCTCGCACAACTGAAATTTCTTCTTCGTGTTTAATTAACTAAAATATTTAATGCTACATTAATTATTACAACAGACAAGAAATATATATATATATATATATATATATATATATATATATATATATATATATATATATATATATATATATATATACATATACATATAAAATATATAAAAGAAAAAGGTAATTTAAAATTATAATAATATCATTGAACTTATATAATTTATACATATAACTTCATTCAGATATAAAAATATATTCACATAAGATATTTATTATTATTATTATTATTAAGTTTTCTAAATCAGGAACTATAACAACAATAACTGGAGTAGCTAATTAAACTTAAACAGGTGATAATTTAGTTTCAAATTTACAGTTTTTAATCATATATTAATAATTATCATTAACAATTATTTCATTAGATTAACAAAAATATAATTTGTGTTGTATAATAAACCTTATAATTTGTAAATGACAGTAATAAATTGAGTAAAATTGATTTTACGTAAATAGAAGATACACAGTACGTATAATAAAATCTTATCTTATATACAAGAATGCTTCATTTCGTATACAGATGGAACTAAATTGTTCGAAATATATATAAAAGAAGTCCAATTTTAAAGGCTTTTATATCGATATAAAAAAAAAATAAATAACAAGAAAATTAACAAGCTAGTGTTCTTTTGAAAGATGTTTTCTTTCTTTTTCTTTGAGACTGTTAATGTATTTTTATTGGGGGAAAAAATGTTTACATATATACATAATGGTGTTCGGTTTCAATATTATATAGATCGAAGTTATGAATGTCAAACCTTTTTGTTCATAACAATAACAGGCAAGTGATGTGAAAGATTTTTTTTTTTTTTTTTTTTTTTTCATTATATACAAAAAAAGCAGACGTATACAACGAAAAAATTGAGCAAATAATCAAGGATAAAATTAAAAAAATAAATAAAAACGTTTTCAAAGTGAAGAATGTTATTATCGTTATGTGTTCGCGTTTCTTCTCAATTTTTATCTCAAGTTGAATATGAATCTCAAATTATATATATATATATATAATATATTTTTGTGAAAATGATTATAATGAAAATTTCATTACGTAAAAAATAACATCAAACGTTGGAAAATAAAACTCGAAAATGAAGATGGAAATAACAATAAAATATATAAAACTTGTATACAATGCGATCGAATATCATTTCATTTTCAATAAAACTTTTGAGTGTAAATACAAATATATATAAACTGTACAAAATTCTTCAATATATTAATTAAATTTGAATAATTAATTATACATGCATTGGTAAAATGTTATGGTTACGTACTATACATAAGTTAATAACTTTTTTGTATATTAAAATTGCCATGATTGACTCTACTTTGACGTATCGCAATTCCTTTGATCACCAACCGTCGTATTAATATCAATTAACAAACACTAAAGTTGACACATTGTCAATCTGTGTGGTCTATTTTATACCTCATAAGGAATTATAAATGAGGATGAATAGTTTCCATTTTTGTTATTATTATTTCAATGTCAAGCGTTTACTTAAATTTTGCCTTCTATTATTAGATCGTTCTTCAATACTATAAATATCATATATATAATTTTACATTAAAATAAAACAAATTTTAAGTTAAAATAACACGTTTAAATATGCATTGCACATTTATTGTATTACATATAAAACAAAAAAAACTGATGTAATATATCAAAATTGTGGTCGCATCACTAAACTAAATTAGCTCTGTTTTTATACAAAGATTCATGGACATAAGCTCTATCAATATTATTATTTTAACTTTTTTCACAACCACCCTTGTAAACTTTTTTGTCATTATTATTAATGTCATTATCCTCATGTTGTGCTCTATTGGTTGAATGATCTAATTGCTTGATGTAACTGGTCCATCACATCACATCACATCATTTTTTTTTTTTCTAATTTGTGTCATATAAAAATATAAGCGACCTTCCATTATAGAATATTGATTCTGACGTAAATACTCTACACATGTTTAATTCTCATGAAACTTTCTATAATAAATTCCATCTCTTCTTTATTTCAAAAATACCCGTTATTTTATGTTTATTTATATATATATATATATATATATATATATATATATATATATATATATATATATATATATATATATATATATATATATCCATAATACCAATACATTATATATTTTGATAGAATTAGCATTAATTTATTTACGAGTTACTATATGGTAATACTTACTTATTATTCTCATTACTCAAATCCTATACTCTTTGGCAACTATTGTGAAGGACGATTGACAAGGTGAAAAGAAAGCTTGCCAATCACTCTGAAACTTAATATGTATTGGAAAACATAAGGGGGCAAATAATAATAAAATTAGTAATAAAACAATGTAATGCACACTAATGGTCACATGATACTATATAGAAACATCCAATTCGTAGAAATCAAGCCAATCTCTCACTCTCTCTCTCTCTCTCTCTTGTGTACAAGAAAATCAAACTCTCACGAATTGTAAAAAAAGTACAAAATTAACGGAGTATTATCCAATGTGGTCAAAACTAGAAACCACATAAAAATATTTTGATTGAGTCGTGCGTGTTAAATTTTGATGTAGGATTGGTGTGCCAAAATAAAACAAGAGATAACAAAAAGTAGGGTTAATGTAATGGCATACTAATTTTGTGTGCTTTTTTTTTTTTTTTTTTTTTTTTTTTTTTTTTTTTTTCTTTTCAAAACTGTTATATTTTTTTTTAAGTAATGGTGGTAAAGTTATCAAGAACCAAAAAAGCAAAAAGAGGAGCAGCATGATAGCGACAAGGGAAGGAAGATCGATTTTGCCGACGGTTTGACAAGGCTTGCAGGCACACAAGGCAAAAGCAAGCGAGAGAGGGCACGAATTTGAACAGGGAGGGAGCACATGAGAGAGAGAGAGAGAGAGAGTGAAAAAGAGGGATTACTTTGGGAAGAGAGTATGGGCCCACTACACCGCAAACGACTATAACACACGGTGGGTACGGTACAGCCCAACCCGGACCCCCCTCTCCCCTTTCTCTCTGGTGTATTTACAGAGCAGTGAACACGGAGAACGAGAGGGTGCTCTAAAAAAAAAACAGTGACAAGAAATCAGCCCTGTGACCTCCTCGCGTGTTCCATCATTCAAAGGACCACAAAAATTATTGGATCATTTCCAAGAGAGATAGCAAAACTATTCCAAAACTTTTAGAGACATGCATAGTTTTTCATAAATTTATAAATGGGGTATATTATTCTGTTTGTTGTGATACCTTTGAACTTTGCATTTGAACAACACCACGTAACGCTGCTGAAATCTGACATAAGATGGCTATTGAAATTGAGATCTTATTATCATCAACGTTTAACTTCATCACAAAGACGAATACTGGTGGTGGGGGAAAATTGCATGAGCAACCACTGATGAGTAATACCACCCTTAGTTATACCATCGCTTCTCTAAGAAGGGACATTTTTGTAAAATAACGAGCGGTTAAAATCTATTCAAAATTTAATTCGAGGTTATCGGTTTAAAAAATTCTCCAAAATCGGTGGAGTAGTTTTCTCCAAAAATCTCAAAAAACGTGTTTTTCCCCATAAGCGTAATGTTAAATTAGGGGACCCTTAGCTTTCCCCGCATCTCCCCGCGCGCTAAACCGATAACCTCCAAAAAAAAAAAAAAAAAAAAAAAAGGCTTCTTTTAACAATAAAGCAAATCGAAAAATAATTTCATAACAGAAAATAAGATACAAATATTAAAATTTTGACGTCATGAAAGTGCATAATTATAAATACAATCAATCTTATACATGTTATA
This sequence comes from Ecdyonurus torrentis, assembly GCA_949318235.1. Lineage (NCBI taxonomy): Eukaryota > Metazoa > Arthropoda > Insecta > Ephemeroptera > Heptageniidae > Ecdyonurus > Ecdyonurus torrentis. The sequence goes on from OX439127.1 coordinate 21,429,386, forward strand.
AATTAAAATATATACATAATTGTAATAACTTTAAAACCAATTATTAAATCAAAACAATAATAATAACATTGTGTGGTCACTATTGATGATAATTCTAATAATTTTATTTTTAATCTGAAAACAATCAATGCTAATGAACTGTTCAATTTATAATATATAATTAAGTATGTTATAGTAATTTCTTTTTTTAATTAAATAATATGTTAATTTTATGAAATAATAATAATAAAATATTACATTATAAAAATACTTGTCTTGTCATTTTTTAGTTATGGATGTCTATTGTTCTATAATGACATAAATGAACATCACCTTTATTATTATACGTATCTATGAATGTTTATTTCTTGTTTTTGAATTTGAATAGATGCAATTAAAATACGGATAATAATATTAGTTTCACACAATTAATGAACCTGAAGAAAAAAAGCATCCCTTTCAAACCTAGTACATACATACATAATACAAAAAAAAAAAAAAAAAAAAAGTAGAAAGTTGGAGGGAAAACTGCATTCTCGGAATATAGCTTGGAGATGGGTTGCGATGTTGCCAGTACGTCAAAAAAAGTGCTACGCCTAACCAGTTTTTTTTTTTTTTTTTTTTTTTATTGAAGTGACACTAAATAAAATGCACCTTGCATAGAAAATACTTTATAAATAGATTATTGTATCTCTTTAAACATTTATACATAAAAGAATCCTTTTGAGAAAAATATAATACATACATTACATAGCTATAATAAAACCCTATAATATGTTTAATTTATAAGCGTGGAAATTCAATATCATACGCGACCTGTCAAAATAATCAGAACAACTTCGCCTTTCTCTAAATTAAAATATCGATTATGTTTGCATTTGTTTTGTTTTTACAGCATTAATATAATAATTTTGATGTGTTTATTAATATAATACAAATTATAAAATATAACAGAAATTGCCCTAAAGGGATCTGAAATATCTTACCTTCCCTCATGGTGGCCGCACAGTGCTTGCGTTCTTACGTTAGCTCCAGTACGTTTTTTTTATTTTAAAAGCCAACACTCGAGAAGTGGACAATATGTAATAAGTAGTTTTTAATCTTTAATTGTTTCTTAAAACGTCGTTTTGGCCTATGCAATATAAATTTCCTAACAGTATGTATGTAGTTGTTGTCTATAGTAGCGAAGTTCCAAGATAATTTAGGATAAAATCACTTTTCATTCTCTTTTGACCACGTCACGCATAATCACAAGAAAAAAATAATACACACACTGGGGCAATTAAAACTTAAATAATTCACTGTCTTACCTTAAAATCATTTATTAATTAAATCCAAGTCAATCGTGTTATGGTAAAAAAAATACGACAATAGCACTTTGACAGAGGGGTTATTTATTTTCTTTTTTTGTCAATCACTGCATTACACTTTGATTTAAATTCATTTCACTAATTCATGGTATAAATAAAGCTTTTACACTTGTAAAAAATCACGTGCATTAAATTTTTATAAATTAATTTAACACACCCACACCTTCTTGATTTCGTCTTTTTTAAAGTTTGTATCAAAACTTTATTCCCAAGAAGAGTGGCGTTATGCTGCTGCCTTAGCCGCTACAAACAGCACTAGAGCATAGTGGGTAAAATCCAACTGGTAATCGCTTCGCCACAGAGCATGAGCAGAACAAGCCTTCCCTGCTCCCTTTGCTCGTAGCTGTGCTAGCCTCCTCTACAGGCACAACGAAATGATGATAAAGCGGGCGGTGACTGCTTTTCTTCCACTCTTTACACTCCAGCCGCGCAACCTACGAGGGCGCACTCGTCCACCGCACCGCGCGCTGCGCTGGCTCGCAGGCGTTCAGTGGCGGGCGGTGACCGGACCGCCGGCAAAACAAAAATCTTTGCATTATACCTAAATCATTTATGTGTTTCAAATTTTGCGCTCATCATGCTATCAATATTATAAATCTAGACAGCCAGATTGTTGTTGTGGCCCATGTGCGATTCTGGTCTGTGAATAATTTGCAGGCCAGATTGAGCTGAAGACATGAACAGGTGATCGTCATGGTGCCGTAGACAATAATAGGTCATTGTTTTATTCATTACCAACGCCCCGCACGCAACTTCCATAATGTGTTAAAAGCTATGTAGGCGAATTTGCGAAGTTCATATATATTTTTTTATTATTATTATTATTTTAACTTTTCCGCTCTATTCAATGCACAATAAAATAATTCCTATATGCAACTACAATAAAAATAACTATCACTTCATACAAAAATAACGCTTTATGTTATAAATTTTAGAAATTAACAATTGGATAAAGAAACGGAATCTGCTTACTCGAATTATGAAAAAGATTTTTTTACCATTATTTAAATTTATTTACGATAATCGAGTCGCTTTATGTTCAAACTTTTGGTTCTCTCTCTCTCCCTTTCTCTCTCCTCTTTACTTGAGCGATAGAAATCTATAACTTTTTGTCATTTTATTTATATAATTATAAATAATTTTGTAACGAAGCTAAAATCGGGCAAGTATCAAAAATAGAAGAATGCTATCCCTCTATAGAAATATCTAAAGATAATAAGTAACCACCACTTGAACACCTTTAATAAAAAATACTAATTTTCAAACTTAAATAACATAGCAATTAATTAAAAATTTGCACTATTTTTGTTTCTATTCCCATTTGCAATGATAAGTTTTTTTGCAAACTGCTATAATAAGCTTACAAGTTATAATGCATAAAGTATATTGTATAATATAGGTTTATCATATTCGTTCCTCTGAGATGAAACAAAGAATAGGGTACATTGACTTTTGTTTGTAATAATAACACTTTTCATTAACTATAAGACAAAACATCTTATACAGTATAGAGAAATAATTTATGAATAACATTAATAAAAGATAATTATTATTTAGATTATTTTCTTCTTGCATTTAATTTTCCGCCTCACTCATTATATATTAGCATTACTTTGTGTATTTATTATTATTTCTGTCGTGTATAAACCTTTATACGTTGACATCGTTATTATATAGTATGATGGTAGACACAACATTCTCTTTTGATTCGTTGCGTTATCTCATTAATTTTCAACTTGAGTAACTATATATATATGTATATATATACACACACAAACGTATATCCTATACTCTAATACTATACTGTATAGTAAACTAAGCTTACAAACGTAAAACAAAATCTCATTACTTTACTGAAAAGCTAATTATAAAATACTATCAAATAAAACTTGCCTTTGAATATATTACTTTATTATTTTTTTTTTTATATATAGTATTTCGTATTTATTTATTTATATAAGTTAGTATTCCATAATAGAAGTTACATATTTTCTATACTCGAGAAATTGTATGACTTGTTAGAATATCTTGTTTACTTCTTTGATCAATAATCGCATTAAACAAATTATATAATTTGTTTTATACAATATATATGTATAATATAGTATCATATATTATTCGATGAATCTGCGTCATTTCAAAAGATGTCATATAAGCCTGTCACGTAATTTTTATTTCATCACATTTAAATATCATCAATATTTAAATAACGCGTGCGCAAATTATATTGTCATATGCAAAAATACTCATAGTACAATTTACGCATCCTTTAAATTCAAATAAATACATGTCAATACATGTTTGTATTATAATAGTATGGAGGCTAATACCAAAAATGTAATGTCTATTGGCTTTTCGTGAAGAAAGCACCAAAATTTCAGTGTTGGTAAAGTACATGATCTTCGTCATAAAAATAAGTGGAACCCAAAGATGGGACCCATAGGTCGACCCTGAGTGACCTTTGACCTGGAGAACAGTTTTTATTTTTTTGTGCAATAACAGTCATGTTCACAAAAAATTTGTAATGACACAAATCAAAGGTAATGCAAAGAACTACACGTGTAAAAATTTGCATTGCTCTAATTATTTAATTTACAAAATGGCGACTAATTAACTTTAATTATTGTCAAATTTTGCATATTTTTCAATATTTTTGGTTCGCAAGCGCCTATGAAAATGTGTAAACAATTATAAATCAATATAACACTTTGATATTGTCATATTAATTGATTAAAAATGCTAATTAGGCACTTTAGAAGACAATAGGAGAGAAAACACGTGTCTTGGAAGCTGCCGCCACGGACTCCTATAATAGTCCTTATACCATTGCAGGTTATAAATTGCAAATATTTTTAATTTGTACATTTCATACCACAGTAATGAAATTTGATACACTTATACTATGTACCCTAGTAGGGGTTTTGAGCACCAGAGTATATTTTTTACGCTAACCCTTTTGACCCTTAGAGACCCTTAATACTCAAAATCAAGGGTTTTTATTTTTTTGTAAACGAAATATGCAAAATGCGAGAAAATGTTAAATAACAAAGTTGTTGGGCATATTTTTTTCTGTGCCCTTAATTTTTTTCAACGTGCTAGGTTGCCAAGTTTTATTGCAGTGTTGCCAAAGCTTAAAAAATATAAGTAAATTCATGGTTTTAGCCACCACGTATGGCTCAAATTCGATCTCATAGCGTAAAAAAAATACGTTTTAACATTGCATATGTTTAGTGTTACCAGTTTTGCACTCAAATTAATTTTTATAACAGAACTAGCGCTAAACTATAGTTAGGGGTTAATTATTACGGTAAACTTGTGCTTCCCACTTGATGTGTATGTTTCGCCATATATTCACAATACACCTATATGAGATTGCAACAAAGTTTTATGTAAAGAGCAAATAAGGACGTATATAGTAGGATTTTAGAGTATAACCTTTTCAGGGGTGCAGGGGTTAAACCCTGTTTATGAAAACACTTTGTCGTCTGAAACTATTATAATTATACTATTATAATACTATATTAATTGCAACTAAAAAAATATCTATACTATACTGCATATACTATAATATGCTAAGGGTTGACTACCGAGGGTTACAGTACCTCAAATTATGGACCCCGGTAAACTTGTGTGAATTAAAACTCAATTACTCTAAAATCCTACTATATACGTCCTTATATTTGCTCTTTACATAAAACTTTGTCGCAATCCCATATAGGTGTATTGTATTGTGTATTGTGAATATATGGCGAAACCTATACACATCAAGTGGGAAGCACAAGTTTACCGTAATAATTAACCCCTAACTATAGTTTAGCGCTAGTTCTGTTATAAAAATTAATTTGAGTGCAAAACTGGTAACACTAAACATATGCAATGTTAAAACGTATTTTTTTTACGCTATGAGATCGAATGAGCCATACGTGGTGGCTAAAACCATGAATTTACTTATATTTTTTAAGCTTTGGCAACACTGCAATAAAACTTGGCAACCTAGCACGTTGAAAAAAATTAAGGGCACAGAAAAAAATATGCCCAACAACTTTGTTATTTAACATTTTCTCGCATTTTGCATATTTCGTTTACAAAAAAATAAAAACCCTTGATTTTGAGTATTAAGGGTCTCTAAGGGTCAAAAGGGTTAGCGTAAAAAATATACTCTGGTGCTCAAAACCCCTACTAGGGTACATAGTATAAGTGTATCAAATTTCATTACTGTGGTATGAAATGTACAAATTAAAAATATTTGCAATTTATAACCTGCAATGGTATAAGGACTATTATAGGAGTCCGTGGCGGCAGCTTCCAAGGCACGTGTTTTCTCTCCTATTGTCTTCTAAAGTGCCTAATTAGCATTTTTAATCAATTAATATGACAATATCAAAGTGTTATATTGATTTATAATTGTTTACACATTTTCATAGGCGCTTGCGAACCAAAAATATTGAAAAATATGCAAAATTTGACAATAATTAAAGTTAATTAGTCGCCATTTTGTAAATTAAATAATTAGAGCAATGCAAATTTTTACACGTGTAGTTCTTTGCATTACCTTTGATTTGTGTCATTACAAATTTTTTGTGAACATGACTGTTATTGCACAAAAAAATAAAAACTGTTCTCCAGGTCAAAGGTCACTCAGGGTCGACCTATGGGTCCCATCTTTGGGTTCCACTTATTTTTATGACGAAGATCATGTACTTTACCAACACTGAAATTTTGGTGCTTTCTTCACGAAAAGCCAATTGGTTTATCTTAGCCTCCATACTATAAATGAAAAATTCAACTTGAACTACAGCCCCTTTACAGTTATGCAAACTGCAGCGCGTGAAAGCACAAAAAGTTGCCTATCACTAAAGGCATTTTAGTTGTTGTTTTATATTTTCCTTATTACTGCATATAATTATCTGAGTCATTCATTGGAATGACGCTCTGAGACATAAACGGAAAGATGTGTCGTATAATATAATAAGTAAAACTGAATGAGGAAATTATTAACTGATTATAAAGTTATGTTTCTTGGGGGGGGGGGGGGGGGGGGGAAGAGAGAAACTAGTTGAAAATGTCATCTCTCGTGCATTGTTGAAATAACATTAGCCATTACGATTATTTTAATTGTATTTTAAAAACAATTTTATCAAGTAAAAAAAAAAGTCTTTATTCAATAATATGTAAAAAAAAAATACAAAAATTGAAAGGGCGAGGTTGTTTAGGTCACTCTTACAGCAAGTTTGACTCGCATATAGGCATATAACATGCCGCCAGAGGTTACTATATAGTAAAATATACAATAAATAAATATAAATAATACTTCATATTTTAGCTCAAACGAGTATACTACTTTATAGCTTTAGGCTAAACCACGTCATGCATAATAAATTTTTTTAGAGTTAATTTTTATTTGATCATCAGTTTCAGAAAAAAAAAATATTTAATCTAAAACAAATTTAAAAATTACTTTTTCCGTGTCAATCCTTCCTTTGAGTTGTCATTTAAAAAAAAAATATATATACTAATACTACAATAATATGACAACACCAGACAAACAAATTATAAAATATATATATATATAGAATAAATATATAGTTTTAAAAGTTCATTTGCAGAAAAATAATGATAAATCTTATTCACTTAGTTTTAAATTTTCACAACAAGTTGGCAAGTGACTGCCTGTGTTATCACAAGTGTGTGTGTGTGTATATATAATATATTATATATATATATATATATATATATATATATATATATATATATATATATATATATATATATATATATATATATCGAATCTCGACTTCGTAGTTCGTTGTTACTTATAATTATTGATCTCATATCACTATCATGCACAATATAAAGAATAAAGAACACAAACCAACATACTTGCTTAAAAAAAAGTATAGTTTTATACTCGAATTAAAAATATTTTCAGGGATGAATAAAAAATTTTGTTAGCATCAGTTTATTTAAAACATGATTTCAGCCCATGTCTATACGTCTCATATTATGGTATAGGTTTATTAGGGTTTCATTACGAAATATAAAATTCACTTGAAGTAACGATGCAATGTTTCTCGAAACTTTTGACGTACCGTACATATGCAATTATGCATGATGCAACAATTAAGTAATTATTGATCTTTGAAATTTGCATTTTAAAGTCAAAAATACAAATTTTAACTTTACAAATTTACAGAATACATATTCAACTTCATTTAAACCATATTTCAACAATCTAAAAATACTTTCACTTCCTTGCATTTTCATTTATATGAATGTCTAAAACTTTCAAGAAGTATTTCAAATTTTTTCACCACTGTCCGCAGCGTCCACTCCTATCAAACTCGTAATGCCAAATATATATATAAATTTCAAAGCAGATGCTTAGTACCCCCCCCCCCACCCACCCAAGCCAAGCATTCTGTGTTCCACTTATTTATAATGCATTACCCACTAACATAAAAAATTGTAATATCTATTAGAGTATTATCGTTTATAGAATACATGTTTTATGTTTTACAATAGCAATGACCAATGACCATCTTCACACTAAAGAGCAATGGTCAAATGTGATATAAGAAATTGTTTCACGGTGAATGACGTCATACTAAATGCGCTTCGACACCATACTCGAGCAATGAATAACATTGCTCAACATAGGACAAACATCGTTTTTGGCTTTTTTCTTCGGAAAATTATATAGAGATAATTTTTTTCTCGTTATTATTTTTCTCGCGTACTTGAAACCCTATTTCAACTTGTTAACAGCATCAATGTTCTCAAAAATAATGATAAACTGGCAAAATGTGTTATTTTTCCATACCTGCCTATGTTATTTCATGCTCACATATGGCGCTGACTTTAAAATGAATGCAACCACATTCGTGTATTTTGTCTGTATGTAGTTTTTGTAATCATGACAAGTTCTATATACTAATAAGTCATGAAACTTAATAAAATCTAATTCCAGAGTCAATTTATAACCCTTTTTTATATAAATAATAATGGGGAAAAAACTATATAATACAAAGTTGTTGGTTTTTAAACAAATGTTTTTATTACATTTATTAAATTTATTCTTTTGCTGGCTATAAATTGCTTAGAAAAAAATTTCGAGCTGTGAAAATTAAGTTATGAAACTGGTTATTTTCTGTCCTATAGTCTGGACTCATATTTTGTTAACTACGTTTCTGTAATACAGAGTTCATATATTCATTCAAAGCAATTTATATAGTCTACAGAAAAATGAGAAATGAGAAAAACAATTAAAATTGTTATATACGGTATATACAGTGTGTGTGTGTGTGTGTATATATATATATATATATATATATATATATATATATATATATATATATATATATATATATATATATATATATATATATATATATACACACACATACGCTGTATACATACTCTCTATATACTTGACTTATTCATCATATTATAATTTAAAGTGTAATGTTACAAAGATTCATTATTTCTAACCTCATTATGAAAATAATTTTATATATTCTCAAACTCATATCAAAGTTTAACAACACAAATATGTCTGTGAAAATATGTATACTTAATATTTTATTCACTCACTTCTCTCTCTCTCTCTCTCTCTCTCTCTCTCTCTCTCTCTCTCTCTCTCTCTCTCTCTCTCTCTCTCTCTCTCTCTCTCTCTCTCTCTGTATGTATAGTGTATACATATATATATATATATATATATAATATATATATATATATATATATATATATATATATATATATATATATATATATATATATATATATATATATATGATATGCATATAAAGGAAGTAAACTACTGTATAATAATTTGAAACCACTAAAAATTAAAATACTTTAAAGTACATACTAGACTATATAAGTAAAATTAAGCTGCTGCTAATTCATAAGGAAACACTAACTTTGTTTGTCGTAAATTTGTGGTTTATATTCTAATAGACGTCCAATTATAGCTATTATATAATATAGTAAGAGCAGCGCATACAACGTAGTACGCCATGGATTATTGGATAATACGTTATAATATAGCATGTAATAGTATAGACAAAAGTGTTTTAAAACCAAAGTGTATAATAAGCTCAATGAATTCATTGTATAATGTAAGTCTATTTTTATAGCGGAAATGAAGTAAAACGTATAATAGGCTTTTTTTTTTTTTTTTTTTTTTTTTTTTTTTTTTTGAACTTATGAGAAAATATATTTATACCAATGTTTTGACCGTTTTATTTTAGTTAATTTAGTAGTTAGTAAAAATAGTAAAAGAGTAATTTGTTTTAGTGTATACATTGTGTGAAATAATAATAAATAACATAAATATTAATAATAAAACTTATCAAAATACTAAAAAAAATTGTCATTCCATAGTTTGCACCATATTTCAATGTTATTCTAATGAGAAAAACAAAAACGAGATAAAAAAAAAGGTACAACAATCTATCAAAGCTGAGTTTATATAGAATAAAGCGATGATTATTAAATTACAAATCACTCATTGTTCGTTAAATTGTGTTCGCATAACCTAATAATAATGATAATTTTTAAACAACAATTTTCAATAGGGGGAAAATTTCTCATTTTCGTTTTACCTGACAGGAACTTCGAAGAGTGCGAGATGTGTCGGCATGTGGAAATTGAGTTACATTTTGTTTCACATCCTTTGTACTTAAAGTGAAAGACGGAGATAAATAGCTTAAAATTCAATTATTATATCAAATGCGTGTCAGTTTATCTCTGTTTATATAATAAGACAGTTATTTAATATTAAGTCATTATTTTTCTTTTAATAAATTTTTAACAAAACCCCTTAATTGGTATACATGACAATTATATAACATTAAATATAAAAAACATAACTGTATAATTATTTGAAATTTAATCTGGACCTTACAGGAGCACAGAGAATCACATAAAAAAAAGTCTGGATCATTTTGTGAGACACTTATATACACAGACCGGGACAGATAATATGATATATTAATATTATATATTTTTTCCCCGATAAAATAGAAATCACTTCGCAATGCGATACACAAAAACGTAATTTTGATTGACCTTTATGTCATATCTTATATATCAGTAACAAAAATTAAAGGATTTTGGCAAAAATGTATAAAACATTAAAAATATTATTTTGTTTCAATTTTTCAACATTATTTTTTGACAAGTATACAATACAAAGAATATGACATTGTATCCTATATCCTATCTTATATACATCTATACATAATATATATATATATATATATATATATATATATATATATATATGTATATATATATATATATATATATATATATATATATATATATATATATATATATATATATACACATATACATATATAAAATCAAATAAATAACATACTGTGTATTCAATTATCATTCCGCGTCTTTCTCGGAATTACAGTATAGAGACCGTACTATTTTATTATTATTATTATTTAATAAAAAAAATTTAAAAAAAATACACCTATAAAACGTCAGAAAGTGACAAACAAGGTGAAAAAACGTTTATATAATAAGTAATGTTAAATTGTAAACTACCCGTGTCTAATAAATAAAAATAAATAAATAAAAAGTGAAAATGTGAAAAACAGAAAACAAACAAACAACAAATTAAAAATGGTATATCATTAAAAAAAGAAAGAAATATAAACAAAATAAGCTTTTTTAATTAAGGCAATACCTATTTTTCAAGCTCATCAAGTGCTATTTTTTTTAATAGTTAATTAATTTTATTTTTGATACGCTCTTCATCATAATTTTATTTTTTAAGAAAATATAAATTAACTTAGTAATATATTATATATATTTTTAAATAATAATTGTTCATTCGAAAAAGGAATTTGTTACATTTTTTCCCTCATATTCTATGCTATAATTTTTACAAGTATGTTTGTGAGTAGAATAAAAAAATTGATTAACTTTTTTTTTTTTTTTATTCAGACAGGAATGTTTATTTTAACGATTATTGAAAAATGAACAAAGTTAAAATAATAAATGAATGAAATACAATAAAAAATAAATGAATTGGGATTTCTACAGGTAATATACAGTTATAAATGTTGTAACGATATACTGTAGTAACTCTATAGTCTGCTATAATTTACATATAAAATACTAAATAATAATTCCTAATAAACCGATAGTTTTTATTCACTGTCAATTTCAATTTTAGGTTGAATTAAAGAACACGCTTGGGAATTTTCTTCCAATACGTGTTAATAGTTGTAATTACAAATAACCATATTTTTAAAGTTTTTGACTGTAAAATTTGTGCACTTAAAGAATATTATGCTGAAGGAATGAAAATTAAATAATAATAAATCATGATTTTTTTTTTTTTTTTTTTTTTTTTTTTTTTGCACTATATGATAAAAAAAATATTAATGTTGGAACGATAGTAAATAAATAAATAAGTTTATTGATCAGAGGATTACATACAAGTAATACGTAGATCTTGTCAAAGAAAAAAAAAAGGAAAAACACACACACTGAAAGTAAATAAATTACGTAATGTATGCTGCATTTATTTCATTATAGCAGAAATGATGCTAAATTAGAACAACATAAATAATTATACAGCACAACATTATATTTTTGCTACGTCACATAATTATTATGCAGTATAGCATAGATTATGCTGTATTGAACAAATTATGCTGAAAATAAGCTATAGCATAATTATTACGTATTTATTTTTGTCCGTGCATAAATATTTACAAAAATCTATACAAATGGCCGTCCTTTACAAATTACATTATAGGTATGCAACTTTGTGCTTGTCATTAATTATAGATATATAAATAAATCAGCGTCTATCAGTGGCGGTGCTACAGGGGGGATTGAGGGGCGGATATCCCCGGGCCCACTAGGCTTGGGGGGGGGGGGGCCGGAACGAGGCCTACATATGAACCAATTTAATGATTTTCTTTAGTAAAATTATCCCTAACAAATTATCCAAACAAATTTATAATATATATTATATATATATATATATAAAAACTAAAGCATATAAATTTACAGATAAAATACAATATCTCTTAATTTACTATAGTATAAATAATTACAATTAACTTAATTCAGTATTTTTTTTAAGTTTTAAATAAGGGCTGCCCTGGTTTAAAAAGGTAAAATAAACTACTTACGAGAATTATAATGAAGACTAAAATATTTTCAGGGTGTTATTTTATTGCATTTTTATTCTAAAAGAGTGCAATGTCCTAAGTCGATACGAATGGACATTTCTAATTTTTGAGTTCATTGAGAATTTATAATTAATTTTTAAAAGTCTTAAAATGACGTTACAGTCGTTAACTTTTTCCTATGCCCGCATGAATTGCGTATCGACATTTTTCGATTTTTTTTAATAGAAATACTTAATGAACTTAAAATTTAGAATTTTCAAATAAATCGATTCAGAACCATGTCTTCTCTTAGAATATGGAATAAAATTTTACCCTGAAAACATTTTTAGTCGTCCTCCTCTCCTTGGCCTGGCGTGGGTGAAAAATTTTCAATGATAAATAACCACTAGCTCAATCTTCCTAAATTTTCTCTCTTTCTATTCATCAAATTGACCCTGTCCTCTACTCCTAAAATGATGATGACGATCAACTTTGGTTATTCAAATCGAATATGTGCATTTTTTTTTTTGTTTTTTTTTATTTTTTTTTTGCAAGAGCACAGGGTTTATGAACAACACTTTTGTTTTGGAAATTCGAAAATAATTCTAATAAAAAAAAAAAAGCTTTTTGAGAATATGAAGGAAACATTTTTTCCATTAGCTTAATCTGGCCTAAATCTGCAAAGTAATAAAAAATAAGTGATTTTTCATCATGAATTTTTGTACACTTTTTTTTTTATTTTTTTTTTTATATTTCACTCTATAAATAAAATTTAGCATTTCCCCCCTCTATTTAAAAAAAAAAAATCATAAAATAAAAAGAACATTATTAATTTTTTTTTTTATCTGCACTGACAATTATACTGAATTGCCTGTAAATAGTCACGTGGTAAAAAAAATCGCGCCTGCGGCGAGCTATTGGCGCTTCGCGCATATATTGAGGGGGCCCAGTCAGATTTCTGTCCCCGGGCCCAAAATACGTAGGACCGCCACTGCCGTCTATATCTTATAGAACTGTTTTAGATTGTACAAGAGTACAATACACATTTATTCAGATATCAAATTTTGAAAGATGTTTGTAAATTAACATACATGTCATACATTGATTTTCAGGACTTTAGTAGTGAGAATAGTATATAGGTTGTATGCGCATTCATGTTAAAGTAGACGCCATGTTGGATAACTAAATATATGGGCCGGTATAGGGAAATAACTAATTTTGCTTGTTTAAAAATACTAAGCAATATTTATGTTGTTAATAGGTTGAATTATTATCTCAAGTATGTGAGAAAAATAACAATTAACAAAAAACTGAACTGATTTCGCAAAGAAAATAGCCAAAAAACGATATTTGTCCTATGTTGAACAATGTTATTCATTATCCCAGTATGGCATTCAAACGCACTAAATATGACGTCATGTGGATACACTCTATAGTAGAGATTTTTGTGAATAATTGGTGATGGAACTTATCTTATCAGTATAGCGAGCGGGAAAAGCTATAATATAAGTATTAACATCACGCTTAAGGGAAGAAACGCCTTTTTGTGCAATTTTTGAGAAAAATATTGCATCGATTCCGGAGATCTTTGAATGAGAAATACTAGACATACTTTCACGTTTTTTAAGACATTAAAAAAAATTAAACGGATATGGAGAGGAAAAAAAAGTCAAAAACAAATACTAAAATATAAGTATAATAATAAATTAAATTTTCTTTGAAGAAATGATAACAGAAATTTAAATATATAATATATTATATAAATTGCTGACAATAAAAAAAAAAATGAAAGTAGGTTTAAATTGGTGAAAACACTTAATGAAGGTGAAACCCTCTAAAAAGGTGGTGCATTGAGAAAAAAAAGGTGAAACGAAAAGTAAGTAAATAGTATGTAAGTATTATTATTATTGGGCGACATCAGGAGTATACAACCTCTCAAATTAACCCAACTGTTTCACAGTACAGTCATAATTAAAATTTTGTTAGTAGCAGCATATAATTTATAATGGTAGCATATAATGGTAGCAGTAACATACAACGTAAAAATTATTTTAAATAATTTTATTGATACTTTTTAATTACGATTTGATAATTTATTTACTAGAATTTTAATTTAATTTAAATTTCTTTGAACTTTAATTATTTATAATATAGAATATAATATATAATATAAATATACACTTAATTTTTTTTTTTTTTTTTTTTTTTGTTTTGTTAGAAAAAATAATATTAATATAGTTAATATAGTTTATTGAGAATATATTTACATTAAAATTATTTAAAAAAAAATTAAACTTGCCTATCTAAACGGACAAAAATAAATACGTATAATAATTATGCATAGCCCATTTTTCATCAGCATTTGTGAATTTCAATATAAATTATACTAGCAATGTAATGTGTGCTATAAAAATTATGTTGTGTATCATAATTATTTATGCTATTCCAATTTATCAACAAATGTGCTACTCTGACATAAATGTAGCATAAATTATTTACTTTCTCCATGTACATTAAGAGAGAGAGAGAGAGAGAGAGAGAGAGAGAGAGAGAGAGAGAGAGAGAGAGAGAGAGAGAGAGAGAGAGAGAGAGAGAGAGAGAGAGAGAGAGAGAGAGAGAGAGAGAGAGAGAGAGAGAGAGATTAATCTAGAAATCCGATCTCAAATAATAACAAATTTTAATTTATTAAATTTGAAGTTTGATGAAATTTACTATTGCGTAAATTAAATACTGTTTTATTTTTGCGTAATTATTAAAATATAATATAATGAATATATTATAATATATAAATTTCACATCTCTAAATTAGTTTTTTTTTTATTGAATTACATCTTTATTAATTAATAGATTTTTTTTATGGACACTTTCTCTATTATTTATAAAAAAACAAAGCAAATTGAAAACACAAGCTATTTGAAGCTATTCATACATATTTAGCGTTTGTGAAAATATATTTTATTATAATATTTAACTTCAATTTATATTATACCATTGACATTATATTTAATCAATTAGGTGAAGCATTCAATTAGGTTGAAGAATTTCTTTGCACAATTATAAAAGTGTGATCATTAACTTATAATAATGAACTGTAAAATAATTTTATTAAATCGTTTCATTCTTAAATAAAAGCTGTGAATTAATATTATATCTTATTTTATACGTACACGCAAAAACCATAGATGTAATTTTTTCTGTTTTTTTCTTTTTTTTTAATTTCTCTTGTTAAAACTTTATTACATTTTTTTTCATGGTAGTTGATGCTTTTTATACCATTCTTTAAATATTTTCCTCTTTATACTAACGTTACGTGATTGTTGGAGATTCAAAACGGAATAATTATATTTTTCATGCCCTTTTACCTCTTTTTGACTTTATATTGGAAGTATAAATCCTATTTTTATTATAGTGCAGCATCACACATGCAATATTATAAGATTGGTAAGATGTATAATAAGATAGATTATTGGCAAATAGTCATTTTTATTATTATTATTATTGCCAGTATATGGTATTTTACCATTTTGTTATATTAAACTTCTTAAATTTTCAATTGCTTGTTTCAGAAACTATAAATCATATTAAATCAAACATCACCAAAAACGCGCAACTATAAAGTGTGTTTAGGACGTGAACGAGTGCACCAGTCAATCGATATATAAGGTGGAAAAAGTGTGCAAAGTTGACTCCATAAATACAAGGTTGGGATACTCCGTAAATTTTAGTTGCTAAAATGTTGACATTTTTTTGCATATAGTAATGATTTTTATTTATTTTTTATTGTATATAATATATATTTTTATTCTTTCTTCCTTCTTCTTCTTTTTTTTTTTTTTTTTTTTTTTTTTTTTCACGCCTTAAAAAAATAACATTGAGCAGGGGACATTTTTGGAGAAACACAAAACCCTGTATATTGAAGCTAGCTCTGTACGAAATATTTTACTTTTCATCTTGTTCCTTTGAGGTTCTCTCACGTTTATTTTTATTTTATAATATTTTTTTTCGTTATGTTTTTAACTTAATGATGATGTACAATGTAACGTTCCAGTGCTTTTGAAGTGCGTAATTGAAATTTAAGAAGCCTCAATTTAGCAGGGTAACAAAGAATTAACATTAAATTAAAAATTATCTTTGTCAGTGACTAACCTTTCTAATAACGTGTCCTTTATATTTGAAGTTGCCTAATTATTAAGTTATTAAAAAACGGTACATAATAATAACGAACTCAAAACTCATATGGGTATTTACGACTTTTAGATGTGGTTGCGGACTTTCGGTTGAACTAATATATGTATAGAGATGGAAGAGATCCTGTAAAACATGGTATTATATAAATTATAAATATTTTAAATCAAATCGTTCGTTGTTTCTCCTGAACAATTTTCTCAACAACAATTTTCTCCTGAACAATCAACGTTGTTTCTCCCTGTTAATCTGAACAGTAAAAACATCAGTTGTGATATCCATTTTTAACTGTTTTTTTTAAACAACCTACACTTTGGCCAAAACAAGGTCGTTCCCGCCAAAAGCTGTATCCGCGGTGATAAACCAATCAAAGAGCGTGTTATAAACCTACTAGCCAATCACAGTTGACTTTACATAGTTAATTACACAATATCCGCTCGAACTACTAGTATTGGGAGAAGTGTGTGTGTGTGTGTGTGTGTGGTGTGTATATATATATATATATATATATATATATATATATATATATATATATATATATATATATATATATATATATATATATATATATATATATATATATATATATATATATATATATAAAAGTTGAATGAAAATAATTGTGTTTACAAAATGCCAATATATAATGTGCTGTTAAGATTTTTTCAATCTCGAGCTGTTGTAATAAAAACGAAAACATTCAAAAGCAAAGCAATAAGCTTAATTCATATGTATATAGAAAAATATTATATAAGACTCTTTTAAATATATAATATTAATAAAGAATAAAAAGTATTCAAATATTTTATAATAAAATATAAAAAAAAAAAAAAAAGAAGATGAAGACGAAGAAAAAAAAAACACTTTATAATATTTTTCTTTTAAAAGAGTTTACCCAATGGGAAATATTGAGCTAATGGTAAAGTTAAAAAAGAAGAATTTTGCCAGTCTTTGGGTTTTAGATCAAACGAGTTACATGATGTGGGATGATGCGGCTGGGTGGTTGATGCTGAGCATATCTGACAAGACGTCTGCCTGCCTGCCTGCCTGGCTGCCTGCTTGCACCCTGCCTTTGCTTAGCTCTCTCTCTCTCTCTCTCTCTCTCTCACTCTCTCTCTCTCTCTCTCTAGTGTTTTGTGTTTATCTTTTTATCTTTTCTCGCATAATGTAACGAACGTGTGTTTGCTTTACTATCTACTTAAAAATATACAAAGAAATAACATACCATTGTACAACCTTGCTCAAATATGAGATATTTGCTTTAATTTAATTTATGTATTACTGTACAAAAATAATAATAATAATAAAAGCAAAATGTTGTCACGAACTCGTGGAAATCCAGCTATTTTCTCTTACTTTGCTTATGCTGGTCAGTACAGCTATTACCGCATCTATAATCTTGCTATGTTTCACTTGTAAACCGTACAAAAAAAAATTGTTAATTTATATAACATTCAATTAAATTATATTTAAATTTACGAAAAAAAGAGCATGAAAACAATTAGTAAAAATACTGCTTTATTTTTATAACGTGATTTATTTTCAGACTACCACATCTCTTTCCATTAATGTCAAGATTTCCTAAGTTCATTTGGTTTACTGGAAGCCAATCCTAGGTCATCGCAAAATTTCATTAAATGCATCATTTTTATTATTATTATTTTTGTACATGCATGAAGCCTTATAGTTTAGTAAAACTAACATTGAACAAATCTATTGAAAATTTACATTCCAATATTTTAGTTCCTAATTTTTAACAGCAATTTGGGAGAATATTTTGCAAAAAAAAAAATATATAAAAAAAATAAAGAAGAAGAAGAGTGAGATGAGATGCAGCAATGAGGAAGGTGAATTGAAATTTTTTTGTTGAGTTTATGATATTTTTGGAAAAAGCTTTAAAAATTTTTGAAGCGTTACTTTTTCTTAGGAAGATTGGAGCATGCAAAGTATTTTTAATTAATTTTTGAAAATTGGCCTAGAAAGCCTGTGGCGTCATCAGTCCACTTTTTTCTCGGCAACTACTAATCGTTCGAGGTTCCGTAACCAGTTTGATGAAATCAGCTCGTCCTCAGGATTTCAAAAAACTGGCTACTGAACCTTCTACGGTCAATATTTTCCGAAATAAATGCCTGATTGATGACGTCACAGGCTTTTTAGGTCGATTTTCAAAAATTAATTAAAAATACTTCCCATGCTCCAATCGTTCTAAGAAAAAATAACGCCTCAAAATTTTTTAATGCTCTTTTCAAAATGTCATAAAAAGTGGGGTTTAAAAAAATTCACCTTCCTCATTGCAATAGTCTTAAAATTTCAATGATTTTTTTTTTTTTTTTTTTTTTTTTTTGCCCCTATGATCATTTTTTATACGTAATTTCTTTGTTGGCTGCTTGCCTTAAATTCTGTAATAAAAAAAGAAACAAAAGTAAAAGAATACCGTTCCCGGAAGCAATTCTTCTCTCTCTCTCTCTTTCTCTCTCTATCTCTCTCTTTCTCCCTTTCTCTCTCACTCTGAATTATACTGATCGTTATTTCTACATCCCTTGTTCTTTCTAAAGCAAAATGTTTTGTTTTCTCTGTTGGTTTATAGTTTGTTGAAAAAATGAGTCACTCACTCAAGGGTTGTACGATGTCTCAACAACCCTTAAACAAAAAAATTATACAAATAAGATACGACGAACCCAGAGTATTTTATTTGTTATTATATTTTTCTTCAAAGAGGTAACAAGATGAGCAAAACATTTTTTTTTTCCTTTTTTCAAAAGGCAATTTGCTAAACTTGCTGTAAAAATGTAGAACTGAACCTTTTTAGAGATAGTAACAGACAGAATCGGCAACCTTTTAAAGTAGGACTGAAATTTAAAAACAGTGGTCCTTTTTGTGCATCCTTAAATTTATATAATAGACTGCTACCTGAAATCAGACTGATCAGTGATTTCAATTTTTTTTTTTTTTTTAATGTCATTTTAAATCAATCTTTGAATTAGGAATTAAAGTTTAAATTGTCATATTGTCAGTAATATCATAGTATAAATAATACATATATACTTATACTTACAAAAAAAAAAAAAAAAAAAAAAAAATACCCCTGGCAGTTTGTATAGTTACTAGAATACATTTTGGCTATTAAAAAAATATAAATAAATAGTAAACTTTAAATATATATATATATATATATATATATATATATATATATATATATATTAGTTACAGTACCTAGTCCCTAGTGTGAGTTCATGGCTATTTTTAATATCAAGACCTTTGTTATGTAAAATAAATATAACATTGTTTTTTAATTTTAATGAAGCATCCATTTTTGTTTATTGTTTTTTTGTTTTGTTTTTTAATAAAAGTTATTTGACTATTTCATTCTGTTAATTTTACCTTGACGGATACATTTAATATGTGTTTCAACGCAAAGAAATGAATGGAACGAAGAAATATTAAATTTTTATTAATATAAATTCTCAAAGCTATTATTAAAGTTTGAAGTATAATTTTATATAAATGTAATTTTTTTTTATTGCTTTATTTTAAAGTTATTTACATTTTTAGCTGAGATATGAAGTTGAAAATTTAATATTACAATTAGTATTTCAATGTACATACTCTAATTCACTCTAAAAGTAATCGTAAAATACATATACGTAAGCTTTTTATTTTCTCTCTGCTCTTCTCTCTCTC
This sequence comes from Ecdyonurus torrentis, assembly GCA_949318235.1. Lineage (NCBI taxonomy): Eukaryota > Metazoa > Arthropoda > Insecta > Ephemeroptera > Heptageniidae > Ecdyonurus > Ecdyonurus torrentis. Next base: position 21,449,745 of record OX439127.1, read on the forward strand.
TCTCTCTCTCTCTCTCTCTCTCTCTCTCTCTCTCTCTCTCTCTCTCTCTCTCTCTCTCTCTCTCTCCTCTTTTCTTCCTCCTTTTAACATCTTATAAGATATTATATTGTATAGATTGTTTATTTTGTTAACTTTCAAGAAAATTTATTACGTTACGTTTATGAAGTGTGATGAAGTGTGCAATTTTGATATATAGTAATTTATGACGCTAATATATAAACCAATAAGTAAAAGAGTATATTATATATATATATATATATATATATATATATATATATATATATATATACATACATATATATATATATATATATATATATACACACATATATATATATATATATATATATATATATATATATATATATATAATATATATATATATATATATATATATATATATATATATATATATATATACATATAAAAGCTGCGTAAAACAATATACGGTAATTAATTAAATTTCTAAATCTTATCCTGTCTGATATACTATCAATTATTTGTAGAGTTTGCATCTATATTAACAGATAGAAGTAATTTATATTACATACCATAACTTAATCCAACAAAAACTTTTAAAAATGCATCCTATAGAAATCCCTAAATAACATTCAGACTGCGTGCATGCGTAATATTTTATAAAAGTCACTGCACGATAAGACATTTGACTCACAGCACAATCCGTGATATCGGTAAAAATAACCTTTAATAATAAAAATATATTATGCAAGTGTAAATGGTTGAAAAACAATGTAATAATAATAAAATGGCTAAATTGAAAAAAAAAATAATAATTATGCATACAAACTAAAAAAAATTGTAAAAAAAAAATGCAATAGATTTTTTTTTTAATAATATGTATTTTAACCGTAATTAAATTAATGAATAAAAAATAAAAATAAATAATCAATAAAAAATTGATTGACTATTTAATAAATAAATAAATAAATCAGTTACCCAACTCCCGAAGGCTGCAACAATAACACAAAGTCGCTAATTACCAAGCCAACATACGACATTTACAGGAAATAAATTTTAACATTGCACTTATGCGTGTACGGGGAGGCAATGCACAACGTCGCAACTTCTGACAACTTTTTTCTATTTTTTTATCAGTTTTATTTGAAATTGTATTTTAAAATTAATTTGAAAAACTGCAAGCTTTAATTGCAACAAATGCAACAAAAACTTTAAAAAATGCATCTAGAAATCACCAAATTGCATTCGGCCTGCGTGTATATATATAGGATTTCAAGTCAATGCAAGATATAAAATTTGACTTACATCAAATGTAGGCCGTTTCCTAAACATGGTAAAAATCATTTGATGAATATTAAATTATGTGTGTAAATAATTAAAAACAATAATAATAATAAAAAAACATTAAAAAACAAACAATAAACTAAAGCATATAGTCATATACAAACTAAAAATTGTAAAATAATGCCTATATACTTTTTTCTTTAAATTATATGTTATATACACGTAATTAAATATAATAAATTAATATAGCGGCCATTCACGGTTCACGGTTATCTCCCGGTTAGCTAACCGAGAACTCGATTGTTAGCTCTCGGTTAACTTTTGCTTGGTAAGTTGCAGACATGAATTTTCACACAAAGTTCTCAGTTAGCTAAACGAGAACTTTAATCGTGAACTTGTAATTTCGTATTGTTGGGTGCTATGTCAACAAGCTGTTGCCATAGCAACGAGTGTTTTTCAAGCAAATATTTTTATAAGGTGCTATAGGATAAGATCTTTTGGAGCTGTTTATATAGTCCTGTATTAAATATAAAATAATACATTTTTATAATAAAAATCAACTTTATAGGGAAAGAAAAGAATTATTTGTGTGTTAAACTTCCTTTTTCGGGTTAAAATTTCACGGTTAAATGGTATGCAACTTACGGGCGTAAATAAAATATATATAATTATAAATAATGAAACCAGTACCACCAACCCCCCGATGGTTTTCAACAATTTCAAAAGTCACAAATTACCACAACATACGACCTTTTCCATGACATAAATTTTAACATTACTACCTCTTCACCGTACAATACAACGGACATCGGATAATTCAATAAAAAAATCGAAAAAAAATGAACAATTTGAGATAAAAATACAAAAATTGGACCAGAAAATGCACCTGAATTTACGCGATTTTTAAAGCTATTTTTAGCATTCAAGAGTGGGTAGTGGGTCCGTAAAAGCAAGACAATCTTTTTGACAAAAGAGACATAGTTTTGTCATTGTGAGAGACGCACAAAAACGTGATTAAATTTACGACAGTTAAATAAATTTTAATAAATTTGGGGACTGAAGAGGATAAGCATATAAGGCAATCGATCTTATTTTTAATTTCTTATCAATTTTATTTAAAATGTAGTTTAAAATGCATTTGAGAGACTTGAAACCTCAATCGTGTTTTTATGTTAAGAAATTATTTTATTATATTATGTATAGTGCATGTAAGACTATAATGTATTGTGTATAGAACTTGCAACGATGAGATGTTTTATATTAAATTAAAAATCCCTTTTGAAATATGATATTATGTTATATAATTTTTTTTATATACGTGTATGAAAAGAAACCTTCATTGATTTTTTTTCAACCAATGTAAATTAAAAGGAATATGGAGTTTATATAGAATGTTTATTTCTCTCCTTTTTTTTTTTTTTTTTTTTTTACTAAGTTTTAAACCAAGTCACGTGTTAAAAAAATAAAATTAATTAAAAAATGTACTTCATGAAAGAAGTTGTCACGCTTTCTGTTTTTCATTATGTTCATACACACAGATATAAAAAACATAACCATTTTTATGTTATTTATTGAACTTATAACTTATAAAATGAAACATTTGTAATAGATAGTATTATTAATAATTATCATTATGAAATTACTTTCTGGATTTTTTTTAAATATATTTGAGTGGTCCTCAACTTTTTTTTTTTTTTTTTTATAGTATGACCATTGAACTTAGAGTATACTCTAAATTCAATGATGTGACATTGAAAAAAGAGCCATGCTTTGCAAACATCACGCTTAAAAAAATGTTTCATTATAATTTTTATTTATTTATTATAATACAGTACACAGCGTTTAATATTACAATGGTAATGTTATATGAATTGCATAATTTACACTATAAACAATTTTTTTTTAATATTTTCTAACAAATTCCTTTCAAACATCCTTTATAAACATGAATCAGTTATGTAATGTAAAGTTGTTAGTGGTATGTGTAGTGTAATATAATATTTTCAACAAAAAAGAGTTTCTATGTAAAGTAAAGTAAAACAAAGACTGGCTAGTTCATAGGAATATCATATTCGTTTCCATTATATATTTTTTTATAATATAATTTAAGTATTCAGTACACTCCAACTACTTTCAGAATAAGAACCAAACTATACCCATCTCTCACATATAAAAAAGTACAGTGTTTGTTGTTATTTATTATAACTTTTATTTACTCATACATACGTCTGAAAAATGACAGTTGAAAATGGTTTTGCAGCCACCACAAATTTGTGTAGTTAGACGTGGTTTGTACAGACAATCACAATATTTTCTATTGTTTTTAAACTTTTATGGACCGAATCTAAAAAAAAAAAAAAAAAAAAAACTTTAAAACATAAAAAAAAGTACAAAAAAGCAAAAACACTTTAGGTTCCTTTTTATTTATTATTTCAAAAGAGTGCCTGTGAAAAATAAATTTTACGTTTCCTTTTTCCTTTCCTTTTACTTTTTGGTCGCGAGAACTTTATAAAAACAATTTTATTTTCATTAATTAGTTTTACTAAATAAATTTGGTAGATTATGTTCAAATGATTGAAACAAGTAATTAGAAGTTTTTTTTTTTTTTTTTTTTTTTACTTAATTGCTGACAAATTTATTTCATTTGTGTATCATTTCTCTTTTCTTGTTTTTTCTCTATTTTCTCTCTACATTTACCTCTTATAGTCTACCACGCCCTGCAATATATATATTGCTTGTTCTTATTTCTTGCACAAGCGCAAGAACTGTGTTTATACAATTTTTTAAAACATCTTTTGCTTTTAACTTTTATAACAATCTTTTATATACACTATATATATATATATATATATATATATATATATATATATATATATATATATATATATATATATATATATATATATATATATATATATATATATATATATATATATAAAATATACATGTAACATGAGGGGCATAAAAGTGATGAACCTAAAGCCTTTCTATACACCCGTTTAAATTGTATAGCACACTCATTGTAAAATATTCCAATGCTAAAATATTATTATTACTATCATATATATAGAAATCAATCATTTAAAAAGGGAAAAAAATTCCTTTCAAAGTTTCTATATTTTGTACATTTAATTTCATTTTAAGGAATATGTTTTCTGTTATGAATAATCTTTAGAATTTTTGAAAGATATAACAGGCCAATTGCAAGAGAAGTAGAAGCAAAATAAAATAATATTAAGATACTAAATATTGATGACTTTTTAAGAGATAACAAAATCAAAAGGTATAGACAAATTTTGCTGCAACATAGAAATATAAAATATTTAACTTATATAAATACCGTTATGTATAAAGCAAAATATCATACAATTTATTGAATTTTGCTCAGAGTTTATATAAAATAGTTAGGATAGCAATATTCAGATTTCATTTCAGATAAATAATGAATAAAAAGATATCATTGATATAATTTTCTTTTTGCATTATCTGGTATAATATTTTAATGTTGTATAATTTTCTGTTTTTACTTTTCATTCATTCTTTTGTTATATGAATAATTTGTTGAAGACAAAAGACACTTTTGCATGCTACCCGGATGTTGTTTATCTCGCGGCCTACAGCCTCGTTATAACAAAGAGCTCGCAGCAATTTCAATCGCTCTTCTTTCCCATTTTAATTAATATACACACACTTTTCAGTAAATTGTTATTGTTTAGTTTTATTTATTAGTTTTTCCTGCTTTTTTTTTTTTTTTTTTTTTCCTTGAATGCAGTTATAATGGCATGCATATATATATAAAAAAAATCATTCATTTGCAAAACAATAAACTATTATAGAAGTTATAATAATTAGCTATAGGTTCTAATATGATTTGTGTAAGATAACAAGTTTATGTAATTATAATGTTATTATAATATTAAATTACCTCTCTAAAAGTTGTTTTAATTTTATAATTATTATTTTGAATATATATTAACATTGATAAACAGACAAAGATATATTCAAACAGTGTAATATTTTCTGCGATATTTTTTTATGTGCAATACACTTAATTGCAAGTAATTTTTATTTAAAAAACCATTAAAGGCGTAGAACACCTTGAACAAAAAACTTGCCTAATATCTTAACATACCTAAATATCAACGTTAATTTGGCCGGAATCATTGATTTCTAATTTATTTTCTATTCACAAAATGTCAGATGCGGGCTTATGACGTCACAGTTCACTTGTTTGCGCGCGCGTGGACCAGGTGAGCCGTAACGTCATGTACCCGCATCTGACATTTTAAGAATGGAAAATAAATTAGAAATCAATGACTCCGGCCAAATTAACGTTGATATTTATAGGTACGAGGATATTAGACAAGTATTTTGTTCAAGGTGTTCTACGCCTTTAAGTAAACTAATATGGTAATGAAACTTTTATAATTTCATATATTATTATATATAAAATACGATATCAAAATATAATTTTGAAATCCATTATAAGTCCATTTATCTCCCGTATATTATTATATAGATTCATAAGCAAATTTGTTTTATATAGCTATATAAAATTATGTCTATTATAATAAAATGTATTTTATAATGTGTATTTCATTAATGAGTTATGTAATATGCAAGTGCATGGTTTAGACATGTTTTACGTAACAGTTTTATTATCACTACTATACACTGGCTTTAACTATATAAAAAATATTCATTATATTTATAAAAACATACTAATATTATATATGTATATACACGTTCTATAATACTTTTTTGCAACGTTTGTTTGCTTTTTTATAGATTATTATTAAGAGTATTAAATGCATATTTTATATATATATATATATATTCACTAGTGTGTGTGTGTGTGTGTGTGTGTGTGTGTGTATATATATACATATATATATATATATATATATATATATATATATATATATATATATATATATATATATATATATATATATATATATATATATATATATATATATATTTATATATATATATATATATATATATATATATATATATATATATATATATATATATATATATATATATAATATATTATATAATATTAGAACTAAGGTAATTGGTTTTTATTATTAAATTATGGTATATAAATCTATTAAAAAAGTCAGATAAAATGTACTAAATGAAATATTAATGCAAAGGATTATAATCATGTTATTATAATAATCTTATTATTTCCAAACTAGTTTATATAAAAAAGTATATAATGCATTTTTTTTTATCATTCAAGTACGTATAATTACTAAATATACATTTTAATCTCATGAAATTTTTATTTTATTATCAACACTCTATACCATTACAGAATTAAAAAAAAATGCAAATAATGGTGCACTTATCTTTTTTTCTTTTTTATGCACACTCACATTTTATATAATGCACTATTGAAATTGATGTCACTCTATATTAAATCTAAAAATAGCAATCAGCTTATTACGTATTTAAAACCTTATAAATCTTTATAGGGTGTTTTATCTCATTTTATTTATTTATCTATATATCCAATCATTAAATTATTTTAATTTATTCGTTTTATTTACTCTTTTGCTAGAAGAGTTGTAATTCATTTTGCAACGAAAAATTTTTTACAATTTTTTTTTATATAGTACAAAAGTCAAGGGTTGTGCTGATATTTAGGATATAGAAATACTAAAGATAATTTTGCATAATAATAAACCGAAATTATTTTATGAAATCAATTTTTAATAACTCCATTTCAACTACTTTTTATTTACTATTTAAAGAGTAGCTTCCTTACTATAGTTATATTATATATATATATATATATATAAAAAAATATATATATATATATATATACATATATACATATAATATATGTATATATGTATATATATATATATATATATATATATATATATATATATATATATATATATATATATATATATATATATATATATATATATATATATATATATATATATATATATATATACATATATATATATACATATATATATAATATATATATATATATATATATATATATATATATATATATATATATATATATATGAGGTCGTATTCTTCAATCCATTAATTATAGTCTCCAACGCTCATACGATCCAAAAGTAGGAGGGGCAAAGGATTTCTAGGCTGGCGCAGGGAGGGATGTGGGCAGGTATTAAAGGTAAAAGCTCATATATATATATATATATATATATATATATATATATATATATATAATATGACCTGGTTTTTCTACTACAAGTACAACTTAAACGATTGAAAGAAAAGATCATGAATTAACTAAGCTCTCGAAGCAAAATAATATAATAGTAATGAATAAAGTGAAATACGTAGGTGCTAAATTGTAAGTACAAAAATTCAATATTTAATATGATATATATATATATATATATATATAGGGAAAAAATATAGAGACTAGTATTACTTGAGTTTAGGACCTTTTTGTAAAGACATTTAAAATCATTATAAAATTCCACTTGAAGAATATACGAAAAAGATGAAAAGTTTATCTTTTGGTATATTAAAAATAGAAGAGAAGCTACCTCCAAGAAAAAAAGTTTTCATTCGATGATATTACTTTGTAATTTGATATATCAAAAGGATATTTCATCGTGACGTCATCATGTAATATCAGTGGACTTTTTTTTTTTCTTCTTCTTTCTTTCTTTCTTTCTAACTAAGAGTATTTCCTCTGATCGATATTTGAGGTACAAGAAGAGAGTCTTTTATTATTATTTGTCATAGGAAATAGACGTCATTTTTAGTGATAGAGGTTGAGAAAAATATAGGAGCTTACATACCAAAAAAAAATAATAATAATAAAAAAAACTGTATATAAACGTATATACATGTCTCCATATATAAAGTGAGTAATGACGAACTGAGTATTAAAAAAAAAAATGTATTTTTTGGTTCTGTGTATAAAGCTGCTGGCTATGCCTATATCTTCCATCATTCACAAGCAACTTGCGTACTGACTTCATCCGTACTTCTCAATCGTACGTACAGAATGGAAATGAAAATCTTAAAAAAAGGAAAAAGATAAAAAGTATATAAATTCAATGTAAAAAATGAAAATTTGACTAAAGCTTTTCTTTATTTGGGTCCAAAAAAAAAAAAAAAAAAAACTTTTATGAAAGAGATTTTTATTTTTTATTATTATTTGAAAGTGGGGGAAGAAGAAGATTTTTATTTATATATCTCCAGCTATGCTAACTTTAAAAAGTCGGTAAAATTTAGTTCTTTAAAATGAAGTTCTAGAGAGAGAGAGAGAGAGAGAGAGAGAGAGAGAGAGAGAGATCTTCCCTATAGGTATTATGACCAAAATGTAAAAAGATGTAAAATTAAGTTCTATGATAATATCAATAATAAAAATGATATTATTATTTAGTGTTTAAAAATCCATGATGCTAATTTTTTTTTCTTATCAAAGTTTTAAAAGTGATAGGTAGCACAATAAGTTTTAAAATACACCAAATGAGCAAATAAATCATAATATTTATACACGGGAAAAAGCAATTATGTAATTTATGCCACATTTTTGTCTCATACAGTGTAAATAAATATTGTTAAATTGATACAACATAAATAATTATGATGTACAAAAATTTCGTTATTCTATACTAAAGTTATTACTCAGTATAGCATTATATTATATTATGTTGTAATCAATAGAAGTTGGTACACGTAAATATTTTTGTCGTTTATAAGAACGCCATCTTTATAAAAATGTATATCTCCTCTGCATTGTTTTTAAAAATCAAATGTTAATTATTTTTTTTACGCGTGAATATCAGTTTTTTATGTAATATAATATTAAAAATATTCTTTTGATATATTTACTGCCGCTATACATTGAAGTATTTAATAATAATATATTTTTATTTAATAATCATAACAGGAATTTTCCAACCCTATTAAATAAGTGTAAGCTAATAATTATACTTAAATCCTTTTTAACATACAACCCACATGAAAATTTACCAACTTTTAGAGAGAACTTGCCAAAATTATTGAAATTACCATTAGCTCAGTGGAATTAATTAAATAATTATCAACAATTTTCAAAAACACAAAAATAAATTATTATAGTCCATCCACATCAACTTTATTATTAAAATCTAGACACTAAAGAGCAAGTTAGTAATTTTTTCACCATATAATAAAAAAAAAAAAAAAAAAACTGTTTGACTGATTGCAATACAATTCAGAATTCCATAATTTTTCACAAATTACTCCCAATAAGTTACTTCAAGCATATCCTTACCAACAAATGGTGCTTGCAAATAAAAATCATGCTTTCTGGTTACACTTGGGTATGCCAATATTTCAATAATGTGAAAATTAAAATATAATTAATTAAATATACAGTATATTCTAAGTATATATTGTACATAAAATCATTATCTTTTATTTTTAATACTAGTTCATAAAATATCAAGTATATATGAATAAATAGACAATGGAGATAATGAAAATCAAAATAATTTAATTCCAATATATTTCTGTATTTATTTAATTTAATAATAAAACAAAATTGAATTTTATTGTATAATAGAATAATTTATTGAATAAAATAAAAAATATAGTGCTTTTTACTCAATGGAAAAGTAATATTTTATACATACATATACATGCATTATATATACATGCATTATATATATATATATATATATATATATATATATATATATATATATATATATATATATATATATATATATATATTTATATATATATATATATATATATATATATATATATATATATATATATATATATATATATATATACACATATAATATTCGTGAGTATGATATACATTTAGTGTATGATAATATATAGATCTATAATATCAAAACTAATGTATTCGTTTTTATTATAAGTGCTTATATGGATATGTGGAGAGTGTTAAAGAAGGAAAAAAAAAAATAGAACACTCTGTAGCCTTTAGTGGTAAATTCTATTCAGTGATGCAGTATCACGATGTCTCAGCATTGATCTAACAGATTGCATGCCATACTACCAGAGTTGCTTCTTATATACGTATTGCTTGATTCATGTTTTAACACGTCCTTCTCTCTATCTCTCTCTCTCTCTCTCTCTCCCTTTCTCGTTCGTTGGCATCTCTTTCAATCTGCATAACAATAGTAAGAACTATGAGTAAGAACATTTGAAACTCCTATTATGTATATATATATATATATATATATATATATATATATATATATATATATATATATATATATATATATATATATATATATAATATTCTTCATGTAACTTGCATGTTGCATGCACACAAGGATTTTGATGTTCATTCTGTCTCTCTCGCTTTCTCTCTGTCATTAGCTGTCTGTTGATTCAAATTTATAATTTTAAATTGTACCATTATATAACATAAAAAAAGTATGGATTTTCATTGCATGCAATTATTTTTTTTTTTTAATAAATATAAATATATTTGTAGTTGATCTGATGAACTTTTAAAAATTAAAATTTTAAACCTTTTATATAAGATATATTAAATTTTTTATCTAGGTAAAAATAAACGTACATCCACTATGACATTAAATTTTATGTAATTACGTTATGGTGATAAAATGCATTTATAAAGATAGACTTTAATTAACAAAATGCACTTTAATACACTATAAATATAATTATATATTATATTACATTTATAATATATGGCATAATATAGAGTTATCTTTTATAACGCAGTGTATGTAAGTAGTTTTTCTAGTGTATGTACAAAAGGCAAATAAATATTAAAATTTCTGCTTGTACGAACAAGTCTTTAGCATGAAATATATTTTATATCATACGTTGTATACGGTTATTAATTTTAATTTATATTGTCATAATTTTTTTTTATTTATACTATAAATATATAATTAATACCGTTTAAAATTTAAATTAAATAATTTACGTAAATTAGTGAGAAAAAAAAATTAACATCGTTAAAAAAAACTCATTTTAATAGAAAATGATGCTAAAATTGGTAGCTGTCCGGATTAAGAAATCAAATTATTTGTTTCACTTTATTTAGTAAACAATATGTGTGTTCGTGAAGAAAGTGTAATGTATTTTACTTTTGTTATTGACTTATTAAATAAATAATTAAGAAAAAATTTATGATTATCAAACCAACATAACTTTAAAAAAAATGAGTCTTTCGCTTTATTTTTATGTGGACAGAGTGGCATTTCCGAAAAGAACGTAATTCTAATTAACTGCTTAAAAGCAGTAATTACTGCCCGATTACGTCATATTTTCTATTGAATATCGTAACTCTTAGAAAAATCTAAATTCAATTATAGCATTTTATTTTTTAACATCAGTTATTTGATACATTTCTTTCTTTCTTTCTTTCTTTCTTTCTTTCTTTCTTTCTTTCTTTCTTTCTTTCTTTCTTTCTTTCTTTCTTTCTTTCTTTCTTTCTTTCTTTCTTTCTTTCTTTCTTTCTTTCTTTCTTTCTTTCTTTCTTTCTTTCTTTCTTTCTTTCTTTCTTTCTTTCTTTCTTTCTTTCTTTCTTTCTTTCTTTCTTTCTTTCTTTCTTTCTTTCTTTCTTTCTTTCTTAATTTTATAATGTATTAAGCCCGACGAAAAAAATAAATAATATTATAATTTGATCCTTTATTATAATTATAATTTAAAAAATATAATATTGGAGACGCCTGTAGGGTAGGCAACTGTTTGAGCGTAGAAGTAACGCAGTAAGAGGTGATATCAAATATACTGGCGCAGAATCGTAAACAGGAAGTGCTGATATCTCGTCTAGGGCACAGTGCAGGGCACTTATGTTTTGGTTAAAATGCGCAAAAGATCTTGCACCCCCCTTAGTATCAATATGTTATAGGGAACAACTTAAGATGGGATTAGCATGGGTGGAGGTTCCGTGGTTGTATAAAATTAAAGATCTTCTTCAAAAAAATAACTTGCAAAATATGTGGGTGGGTGAAAATCTCAATAATTTAAAAGTTTATTCTCTTGTTAAAAATGTATTGCTTTCCATATCTAGAGAAAATATAATAGAAAAATGTTATGATAAAAAGTCTTTAATATCAATTAAAAATGATCCGCAAGATATGCCTAAATATGTTAGTATTTGCACAAGAGATAGCAGAAGCGGCATTCTTTGGTTACGACTAGGCATTTGGCGGACTCATAAATTTATTTTTAATTTCAGAGTTCTAACAGTTCAGTTATGTCCACTTTGTTTTAGGGCAGAAAGTGTCAATCACATACTTTTTGAATGTAAGAAAACAAATGAGTTCAGAATAAAACATAATATACTAGACTATAAAGAAGAATTAAAAAATCTTCACTCTCTTGATAATAAAAAAGTATTGATTGAACTTGGAAGTTTTTTAAATAAAGTGCGTACTATACGCTCAGCGGCACTTTCAAAATAATTTTATAAATACAAGAGTTGTATCGTGTGTTTTTTATTTTTTTATTTTAATATAATGTGTGTTTTAGCACGTAAGAAATTGGGGAGAATTTATTTTTCACTCAAAGTATGTGTAACTAATTGTCTCCCCTTTATAATTTAGAGTAAAATAAAATATCATATTTCATTACAAGAAAAAAAAAAAAAAAAGAAAAAAAAAGAAAAAGAAAAAAAAAGAAATATGATTTTTTTATATTTTATACTGCATTATATATATAATATTTGATAATAAGTTGCATGTAATAACTAAATATCTATATGTATTAATATTAGTAAATGGTAAAAATATATATAACGAAATATCTTTTCCCCTTTGGCTGACTTGGTTATAAAGTTGTATTACTTAAACCCAAACATATGTAATTTATGTAATGTGTTTTATTGCAATAAAGCCTATTTTGAATTGAATTGAATTTGCTTGTAACTTAATATTTTTAGTTATAATTAAATAACTAAAGTTATTATAACAACACTTATAAATTAGATTAAAGCTTGTTAACCATGCATCATTATTTCTATTACAGACTTAAATCAGGCAAGTTATAAATAATACAAATGTATCATATAAATGAAAAAGTAAAAAAAAAACTATGGAAAAATGTTTCCAAAAAAATAGCACGCGAGAGAGAGAGATAGAGAGAGCTGGAATAAGTGTATGTAATAAAACATACATAATAAAGTGTTAAAGCAATCTTGGTTTTCATTGTGGAGAAACGAAAAGGCTATAAACTTCCTGGGAAGAGACAGGAGAGAGGGAAAGGGAGAGAGAAGGGGGTGTAACCACTAAAAGTGCAACCAAAATAAAAGCGTGCAGTTACTACATTAAAAAAAAATATCAATGGCCTCCAGGTGTATATTTAGATTTTCAATGGTATAAAGTACGAGTTTTTTTTTTTTTCTTTCTTTTCTTTTTCTTTTTTTAATGCTTTCACGTCTGTGTATGGCGCCATACATATTAATTTGAGACTAATGTATAATAAATTCTTTTTCCTCTTCTTGAAGAAATAAACATTGTATTGAATTTCCAACTGTCTATCTTCAATAAAAGAAAACAAACAATCAAAGCTTCTTTACTTTGATTTCAATAAGGAAAAAATAAATACTTTAAGCTTACACAAATATATAATGACAAGAGAAATATATATTATAAATGAATTGATTTTTTCTTATAACTTATAACCATTATAATATATAAATATATAATATAAAAACTTCCTTGATAAAATATTTATATCTTACTTTCTGCAAAGACAGTGGGCTTAACACTCGCTATTGTCATTATTTTGAAACAACATCAACAAAAGTATAGTATTAACTTTTCCAAAAAGAAAATATATATATAATATAAAAAAAAATCAAAACAATGAATTCAAAGTGTTTTTATTGTTTCATAGCTTTTTTATTTGAACAAAAATAATTTTATGTTTTGTTCCTCAGAACACTTCGGAAGTACTTCTTATGAGGAAAACATAAGGAAATATATATTATTTAGAATCTTCGAAAATGTTCAACATTTTGTGCAAAACAAATAAATAATATAACATATAGCTATGTAAACTGTGAATTGAGTGTTTTTAAATTTAGGTAAAATTGATTATAATTTTAATAGTGTTTTTTCAAAATAATTACAATGGGGAATATGAAGCCAAATGTAAGACAAAATATGTTATCAAGAATAATTTTATATGATCATGCATCCTTGATCGAAATTCTATATACTGTATATCAAATATATAAAGTTTGTCTAATATCACAAGTTACTACAACTGTATAAAAAAGTTTCGGATATTATGCGTATATTATTTTAATTTTTTTACTGTCAAAAATATGTATTGTATATTTTTGTTTCTATTATATTATTTTGCATTCATGGTTAATATATATTTTGCAAAGCTCTGTGTATGTTTATTTGTTTTCAGTGTAGTTAATTTTCTTACATTGGAAATTGTAGTTAACATAAATGAGCACCATATGGATTGAAAATCCTGATGCACATAAATTTGGATTTAAATAAAAAAAAAAAATGCTATTATATTAGTTTGTTATAGAAAATTTTCTCGTTATTTAGGTGTTTTCACTACAAATGCATAAACTTGGCTCATTTAAAGGTGTAATAAGTATATTTTGTTATGCAAAAAAATAATAATAATAAAATAAAAATGTGAAAACAATATTAGATTGTAAATTCTTCAATATGATGATTTTAGAAGTTGCAAGTAACAATAATAGTTGAATTTTTAAATGTTAATAGGCAGCACATGGCACTGGCAAGGGTTATCAGGTTGATCACTGGCAAAGGTCATCATTAGTTTTATGTTAATAAAGCACAACTCAAAAAGTATTTAGGACGTAAACGAGCCCCAGTGAAAGGAACAAGGTGAAAAATGTACTGAAAGTCGACTCCAAATGAGGGTCTGGATTCTATACCAGAAATTTCGGTTTCTCAAAGCTAAATTTTTAAAATATGGATCAAAATGACATTTTATTACCATATTTGAAATATTAACATTGAGGTAATATAGATATAATAGACTCTCATTTGAAGTCGACTTTGAGCACGTTCTTCACCTCGTTCCTTTTAACGGAGGCTCGTTCAAGTTCTAAATACTTTTTGAGTTGTGCTTTTTACTTTATGATGATTTGCGATTTAACGTGTGTTTTAACAATTCTGAAGCAAGAAATTCAAAAATCAAAACCCTCAATTTAACATTGTAAGCCCTACACCAGGCCAAAATTAACATAAAACTAATGATAACCATATATATATATATATATATATATATATATATATATATATATATATATATATATATATATATATATATATATATATATAATATGATCTGTGCCTGTGACAAGTGCTGATTATGTGAAGTTGTGTATTCCATAGTATTACTATGGAATAGACAATTTCTCATAATCAGCACTTGTCACAGGCACAGTTCATATAATATATAATATATATATATATATATATATATATATATATATATATATATATATATATATCAGTGGCGGCTATAGCGTGGTACTGCAGAACTGCAGTACCCCCAAAAATTTCAAGAATTTTTTTTCAAAAATTTAATATTATATATATATAAAAAAAAAAAAACTATTATTTTATTATGACTATATTACAATAAGTTACAGCCTCGCGTAAATAAGCAGTTTAAAATCCTTCCCACTTTCTACATCCACCCCTCACTTGCTTCTAGGTACAGCAAACCTTTGCAGTTCTTGGCTTTAGCTTTAACATTGCGACTATACGGCTATTTGAGAAAAAAATCTCACATTTTTCTGCTTCCCCTACTTTCCCTTAAAATATCTATGCGAGATAGAGATGAGCGAGAGAACTGCATTTACTTGCAGCTCTACTCCCACCCCTATGCATCTAGTGTGTGTATGACATATGAACTATGCTCATTCCGGCGCACATAAGTTGATGCTCATTACGGGGCGCTTGATTTTTGAGAATAAAATTTGTAGGATGTGTATGCACCTGAATGCGCTTCGACGCCATACTAGAGCAATGAATGTCATTGATTATTATTTATTATTATTATTTATTTTTTTGAGATTTTCTTTGGACAAATAGTTTTTTTTTTTTTTTTTTTTTTTTTTTAATATATTTTTTTTTTTTCGCATATTTGAAAACCTAATTTAAGTATATTAACTGCATAATAAGTGCCTAAAAAATATTACTCATGTTTTTACTATTTTAAACTGGCAAAATGTGTCACTTTTCTACACCGGCCCATGTTCAGTGCTTACATATGGCGTCAACTTTTATATGAATGCAATCTTACTAACCGAGGTGCTGACCATGGTTATCTTTGCTAAAAAGCATTGACCACTGTGGCCATTATCCATTAGTATCACTAAAAGAAAAAAAAAGTGTTTTCGGTGGAAAAATTATGAGTTTTTAAAGGTCTAAATCTGAAAAATTTTCGCCTGCGGCGCAGGTCGGGGGGCACGGCCCCCCGAACCCCCCAATATATGTTGCATATCTCCTTCTTAAGCAGTACCCCCACTAGCACAACCTCAGCGCCGCCACTGATATATATATATATATATATATATATATATATATATATATATATATAAATATATATATATATATAATACTATGAAATTTTGGCCTAGTGTAGAGCTTACCGTGTTAAATTGAGGGTTTTGATTTTTGAATACCTTGCTTCAGAATTGTTAAAACACGTTATACTATAATTCTTAACTGTTCTAAATTTGTAGGACATTGTTAAAACATGATTCTTTGAAAAAAAAAGGATTTGTTATGTTATACTTATAACCAAATTCATATAATTAACAAGATTTTTTTTTCTTCTTTTTATAATATAAGATTTTATTACGCTTCACTTCATGTCTTTACAGAGTAGACCAAGTCATAATAAAATAGAAATATAAAACAAATTAGAGTATCAATATTCTATACCTATACTGAAGTGAAAGATTAATTATATTTAACATTATTAACTGCATGCTAATACACTGTAAAACATATTTTCAAGTAAATATATATTTCTATATTGCCTTTTTTAAATGAAAAATAGTATGCACATTGTTTTATATCAGTTGGAAGCGCAAAAGGAATACAATATTCTGGCCCATTTTTAATAAGTGATAACCATGATTGATTTACAGTATAGTAAATTTCCTCCTCATTTCAAGTTTCATATAAGTGAATTATACTGAGGACAATTTTAAACGAAGGGCACATTTTAAAATTAATGTTGGGTCTAATTGTAAGGAAGCAGTTATCTACCGTATGTTAATGTTAAGTGTCAAAAATAGGGGTGTAAGAACTAAATAATATACCAGTTGTTTTAAATAGAAACCTCGTAAAGGTCTCATTTTCGTCATGCAACTTTGAGCTCTATGTAAAGAATAGTTAAGATTCAAGATCGCAAGACAGAAATATTCTACAACGAGGTTTCTATTTGGAACAACAGATACATTACATCAATTAAACAAAAAATCCTAATGATCTGTTCACGTAAAAATCTAAATGATATTGATAGTTTTATTTCACGGAGTGAACAGCCCATAACAAAGCATACCATCTTTTATGAGAATCTAATTATATTTCTGATATTTCTCATATATAGTGTTGTACTTGATATATATTTTATTATTAAAAACTAATTTTAAAAATGTATCAAACTATTTAAATATACTATAATAAGGTATTTACATCAACATAATATTATACCTTTAAAGGAATAGACCAGAGAAAACCATAAGCATTTATATCACAAAACACTTGATGGGATTTACATAAATAACTTTAGTTTGTCTCAAAACCCAACAGTAGCCCCGTAGCAGTGATCAGAAAATTTGATTTATGCAACCCGCACAACATTTTCATACTAATTTTTGCATGTTTCTGACGTCAGAAACATGAATTTTAACGCAAATTGCATACTTTACAGTATTTTCACGCTCTCTCGTGGCATTACATTAACATTCTGGTAAAAATTGTCAACAGTTTTGAAGATCCCATTTCATGTTTATTGATTAAAAAGCACATGTTGTTTTATGTGGTCTATGCCTTTAATGTAACATTATTATAAACCACGTTTAATCATATTTGAACAAATACGCGAATATTGAAATAATTGATTACGTATCAATACTGAAAATGTGGTATTGCTATTATTGCATTTCCTGTGGCTTATTTTACCATGAGTTGGTCAAATATTATGTGCATAATATATGATTTCATTATTTTAATACTACGCAAAATACCAATATTATATTTGATTACTTTAACACAATTTTATGCACTTTAATCACTACCAAAACTTACAATGCAAAATACATGAATGTAAATGTATTATTATAGTAATGTATATATTTTTGATTAAAAGCAATGCAGTAAATATATTGAAATGTACTTCAATGAAAAAGATTCAAGAAAAAAATATATACTACAAAAATTATTGTGATATTCTGAATATATAAAATCTCTTTACGAAAACGATCCAGAGCCGTAAGATTTGTAACGTTAAAAAGTTCAAATTTTTATTTTAAGGAGTGGATTATTTTGCGTTGTATATAATGGAGTGTTGTATAGCAAGTATGTACTGTACACAGGATACATTATTTTCACTGTGCAATACTTTTGATTGCATGAAATTTTAATGGTTTTTGTTGCCATCAAGTTTTTTGTATACACAAGATTGTGATATTACATTTTAACACTCAAAAGCTCGAGCTAAATTTGCAATGTAATTCTTATGAGAAAAACAAGAGCAAATTCAATTTTTTTTTCAAATTCAAAATTCTTTATTCATTTCTTTTATCCTACACACACAATACATAAAAATATGCATCTGTACATGTTATTGCTTTAAAAAAACACAAGCAAATAGAAATGATAGTCAATAAACAATACACAGAAAAAATTACACAATTTAAAAATAAAACAATACAAAAAAAAAAAAAAAAAAAAAAAAAAAAAAAAAAAAAAAAACTTCAAATAACTACTTATCTGAGTCGTTAATAAACTCATCGACTGAATAATATTGTTTATTTAATAAAAATGTTTTTAAGTTTCTTTTAAACATAATTTGATATGGTTCTTTTCTCAAGATGGATGGCAGATTATTATAAATGTTTAGAGAACCACAGAAAGGACCCCTATTGTACATTTCCGTTCTGAATTCCGTGCCTGAATTCAAATGGTAAAATATATTATCATCGCAATCGTATATACACTGAAAATATTCCACTGTTTCAATTGGACTCCATATCATATCATATGTACAGTACAATCAGTATGGAGTATCCATTTATTTTTTATTTATTTATTTTTATTATTATTTTTTTTTTCAAATTATACTAGGACTTAATGTTATTGCTTGTGAAATGTAACGAAAAGTCTGCCAACAACTGTAAACAACTTAATTTTTGTTTATTTATAAATGAGTGTTAATACAGGTGATATTATAGTAATCCTCGTGTATATAGGAAAAGAAAAGAGATAAAACATTACATTTACCTAATAACACAGAATGATATGTCATTTTTATACTTTCAACTTTTTTTTTTTTTTTTTTTTTACATTTTTCTTATTTCTTAAAAAGTTTGAACAAAAAAAAAAAAAGAAAAGAAAGAATTTTATCTCTCATTCTCTTGGAGAAAAGAATATAAATAAAGCACAGATTTGCATGCTTTTTATACATTTCCTTTCCTTCATTTCAATTTTTAACAAATTAATAAAGAAATGAAGACGAAACAAGACTAAGAGATTGAATATTATCTTTCAAAAGTTAATAAAATGTTATTTACTATGTTTCTATAAGAAAATAATAATATTAAAAAAGAAAGAAATATAAAAACATTTTTTATAGTAAATAAAGTTATAATTTTTTTCTATAAGCGCTCTGATAATGTAATAATCTAAGCCGGAAGTTGGTTTGACAATTGAATATATCGATTCAGCTATAAAATCAATCAATACTGATGGTATAAAACAACTCATACAAGTACCCCTTATTGGATGTTTATTATCTATTAATGTATATTGTAACTGAAATAAGTATAACATATCAATAATGTACTTCAGATATATAATATTTTCATTTAAAATTTGATTTCTTTGAATTGGAATAAAACTTCTCAAAATCTATTCAAGCATGCGGTAAAAAATGAGCTACTGCGGTAGATTGACTAAAATTCATAAAGAAAAAAGGAAAGGCCTTTTTTTTTGGGGGGGGGGGGCTTTTTATTTAACTAAAAATATTGAAAATATTTTAGAGGTTACCATGAAATATTTTAATTAGGAATGTGAACAATGATAATTTTACTCGTATAAAGCCCCATGTTTGTTGTTATTGTTTACTACACTTTCTCCATAGTCCCATCCAGACAAAAGTCTAACCGACAGGTACGATGGAAACTGCACACACGGGGCTGGCTACTGCCTGATACACAGCCCGGCATTTGCTATTATATGACAGCCTATAGAAACTGTGGAAACGTCTAGACATACTGGTCGATGTAATCACATCAACCTTCCGAATATTGTGCGTCGTCATGGAATACATAATATAAACATCGTGCAACGTGTTGTGCTCTCACACTTGACGTAGGCAACAGTATAGCTCGAACCTGCACTCGGTGAGGATTATATAATATACAAAGTTACGGGTCAGCTGCCTTTAACCACTCAGCCATACCAGCTCAGTGGATATCAATTTCAATAATTATTCTCTCCCTTATGTAAAAGTTACGGGTTCTAAAATCGTTATCATATAGGTACCTGTTACCATTGACATTAGAAATACATACTGTATAAATAATTTTTGTATTTAAAAGGTACGGTCCTTTTAACAACGCCGAAAATAATAAATATAAAAAAATTACAACAAATTTACAGCATAATAAAGTATTCACAAAGTTTTAATGTTTATAAAAGCTACAATACATTAATTTAATCGTAAAAACCACCATAATTAAAACCTTGAATCTTCCATTTTTTTAAATTAGTTATAGGTTTTTACTCGTAGCTTTAAAAATATATACTAAAAAGTCAGCATTACATTAAAATCCAGTAAGCAAGTAATTCCAAAGGTATAATAAATGATTTTTTCACAAATTTTGGCACTGGTTTAACAAAAAGTCAGGGAAAAAAATTAAATCAAGTGTCCCAGTTTTAAAAGATAATAAATAAAGCAAAATAAATCGTATATTATATTATTTTCTGACGTATGCAAGAGGGTTCGCAAAATATTTAAATAAATTGCAAAAATGCTATATTATATTAAACATACAGAATACGTTATAACGTGTATATTCAAAAAATTTATTAAACATTAAATATTATAATGAATAAAATTTCCATGAAAGCTATGAAATAAAATAAAACCTCAAATTTTATATATATAATAGTAGTTTATTATTGTATTATTTGATCATTAATTATTTAATAGTGATTTCATTAAAACTGATAATTTTTCAGTAACAATAACAAATCCAATAACAAAAGAGCATTAAATAAAAAAAATTCCACAAAAATTATTTGTCATGCTAATCAAATTATATTTTATGTATATTATTATTATTATACATAGAGTACGTACATAGACTCTGTGATATAAAATGTTACTTTATTGCCGTATGCCATTTTACTTTTGTACCGAAATGAAATGAATAACTTGCAATTTTAGTGTTGCATTTTAGTCTATAGCTGTGCAAGTTTTTGATTTCCGTGCGGTGCACAGTAATAAAGTAATAATGTTATTTAACATTTAATCTCTCCGTGTTAATGCATTATAATTGCCATAAAGAAATTATGTAAAAATTTATATTACAGTATTTGTATGTGCAAATTACGTACTTATTTACAAATAAAAATCATTCGAGTAAATAAAACGAATAAATAGGAAAACTATTGCATATAAGAGACGACTTCAATAATATTAATAAAAAAAATGGAATGATGAAAAAATGAAATAATTGAATTATTATTATTTATTTTTATATCACGAGATTTTTAAGACTGGTTATTTGTATGAATCTAGTTAATATTGTAACACAATATTATCTTTACTTATAAGATTATATCGTATTACTTGAACAGGAAACATTAATGTGATAAAAAGCCACAAACGTATAAACACGCCGTATCAACAAATATTATTTTCATTTTTCCAGTAGGATTACAAAACCTCATCTGACCACAAGGACAACGAGGAAGACTAAAACATTTTAGTATAGAAGACATTGTCCTGAATTGATATATATATACAATTTTGTAACTCTTTCCTCAATTAAGTATTTTTAATTAAATTTTTAAAGTCGCGAAATGACGTCACAGATTGCAACCTATGCCCACATGCTTGTGACGTCATTTCGTGCCTTCCAAAAATTTAATAAAAATACTTAATATTTTAACAATTTATAAATTCGCATATCTATCGATTCAGGACAATGTCCTCTTTTAGAATATGAAATAAAATTATCCCCTACAATTTTTTACAGTCTTCCTCATTTTACTATCTGTAGTCAATTTTTTTCCTAATTGTATTATATATCTTATTGTATCATAATTAATTTATTATTGACTTTTAAGTAATTAAAATTAATACATCATGTTTCCTGACTATCTCTTTATAAATAACATTATACATGTCAAAATTTTCCATACAGCGCATGCCGCTATGCTGTCATATGAACTATATATACTTTAGAGTTTTGATTTACTTTTCTGTAAATGCATGAAAACAGAAATTAAAAATTACATTATATATGAAAATTCATGCCAATACATTTTAATTTTAAATTATAGTACAAAGAATTCTACATACACTCAAGTTTATTATATTATATATCAAAGGATTTGATGGCATTCCTATTCCTACATTTGTGTCAATTAAGCTTAAATATACATATTATAGTGTTATGACCAGATCCTTTCAATATTATAGCCAAAAAAAATATATCATAAATCTAAAAAGCCTTTTTAGATAAAATTCATTATTATTCACGTAAAGAATTTATGACGTAATTCATACTGTTTTTATATTATACACGAAAATGTATATTTATATAGGATGCATTTTATATCATTGTATAGCTTAAATAATGCAAATCTGGAATAGCATAAATAATTATGCTGTGGTGTACAAATTGTCGCCTTTGAGCACAATCCGTGTATCTGCAGAAGCCAAAAAGTTCAAAATAACTTACAAAAAGTAAGGATTTTCCACTTTGCTGCTTTTGTAGATACACGGTTTGTGCTCTAACCCGACGAAATGTTGGTGAAAATGAGGCAGCATAATTATTACGTATTTAATATTGTCCGCAAAAAAAAAAAAAAAAAAAAAAAAAAAGTTGGAATCAAATGTTAATCCCCCCCTCCCCCCCCCCCCCCCCCCCATTTTACAAAATAGGATATACATATTTTTTTCTCCTATTGATGACAAGGAAAAACAAAAACTATAAAGTAAATTTTATTATTAATAATAAGTTAAATCGTTTTATGTAAATAGGTTTAGCCTTTCAACAGACACTTCGATTTCAATTAATTTATCTGGCATGGTATAATAAAGGACTGCCAGAAGCAGCTGTTTGCTTTTTCAATGACGAGACATACACCCCTACTCAAAATATAAGCCATGGATTCACACTTTATTATTATTATTATTTTATAATAATATTGACAAGGATTATATAGATTTGTAAATGATATCATACTAAAATTTGCTTGTGCGTGTACTTGAATTTTAATTAATAAACAAAACAGCTTTAGTTGTTTATATATTTTTTTATTTATTTATTGACATGGAAAAATTTCTTGCTAAATATCATTATTATTTTAGTTTTTGAACGTTAATTATAATGTATGAAAGGGAGAGGGAGAGAGGGAGGGAGAGAGAGATAGTGAGAGAGAGAGAGAATTTTATTGAATTTATGCCGTCTAAAACTTTTTCAAGCACTAAATTATCGTTGAGGATAAAACTTTGAGTATCAAATGTCATCTTTGTTGAAATGAAAACTTTGACGCATATTCATCCCATCAATATTCCTCTGTCATATCATAGTGAAAGATAATTATATTGGTTTAACAAAAACAAAACAAGGCTGTTTGTTTCTGCTATTAATGGAGAAGGTCATTTTCTATAACATTATTCTAATATGTAGATAGGGCGAGGGGAGGGGGGCACTTTTTCTGAAATTATAGAGTCTATGCATTCATGTTAAAGTTGACGTCATGTTGGATAACTCAATAACATAGGTGGCATAGGAAAATAAATCATTTTGCCAGTTTAAAAACACCATGCAATATTTTTGAGAGCATTGATGCTGTAAATATGTTGAGTTAGTATCTCAAGTATCAAGTATGTTAAAAAACTTAGAATAACAAAAAATGAACCGATTTCCCAAAGAAAATTGGCTTAAATGAAGTTTTTCCTATGCTGAGCAATGTTATTTACTACTCCAGAATGGCTTCCAAGCGCAATAAATATGAGGTCATCCGCATACACTCTATACACAGAAAAATTGTTTATGTATTTTTTTTACGTATTTTATACAGTAAAGCTATAGGAGGTAAGAATATGACAATTTTGTGACATAAAAATCTATCAAGAATATATCAAGAATACAAAAAAAAAAAAAAAAAAAAAAAAAAAAACGCGTATTTTTTTATTTGAAAATTTTATATGCCCATAGTTAATAATATTATTTGATAGTGTGACTGTATTCTGTATTGTATACGTGAACTAGCTATTATCATTATAATAGCTTCCCATTACTGAAGAGGTAAAGCTTGCTGTTTCATTATTTCATTCTCTATTGTGCTTAACTTCGTCGCGCATTAAAATAAGAATAATAATAATAAAAATGCAGCAATCAAATAACTGAGCTGTAAACTCAAAACGGAATTAATTATGCATCATATAAAAATCGCACGTTATTTGCGTATGAGCATATGCATATTTTTGCATGCTAAAAATATATATCCATCCCAACTGATTACATCATAGCTTGAATAAATTCTCTTTATACCATTTTTTTTTTCTGACAAGGATTTAATTAAAATTTTAAACTCCAAAACTTATTTTCTTTTATTTCTCTTCTACATTATTTAAATTGTTTTTTTATTAGAATATATCAGAAGATATTTATATAATGTGGGGTATATAACTCATTGATTAATCTGATTTCATAAACTTTTGTATAAGATGAAAGGTTAATAGACTATTACAATATATTATACAGTACGTACGTTGTATATATCTCGTATATATACGTAGATTATACAGCAAAATAAATTATCACCACTACTAGTTCAATAATTACTTTTCCAAGTATTTGTATAGGAAATAAATTACTTTTTTCATCTCGTTCCATCTTCACCAAGTAATTTGCTTCAAAATGACGTCAATCTAAGAGTGAGAGAGAGAGAGAGAGAGAGAGAGAGAGAGAGAGAGAGAGAGAGAGAGAGAGAGAGAGAGAGAGAGAGAGAGAGAGAGAGAGAGAGAGAGAGTAGATAAAAAAATGGTCTTTTTATGTAAAAAAAAATATTATCTTCCCTCATTGTATAGAAACAGGTCTGAATACGTATATTATAATTTAAATAAGAAAAAAAACTTGTCTTTCATAAAAAAAAATCAATTTTTACCTTTGATACTGCATATTATTAAAGAAAAAGAAAATAATCCCAGAAGTTTGTTCAAAGTTAATTTCAGTTCACTTCTACGTATAGAAAACTAACTAAGTTTTAATATTTTTTTTTTAAAGGAAATTTCCTTTTTTACAAATAAATTGTAAATCGTAGAACAACTTTTATCGAATAATTATCTTTTTTTTTTTTTTTTTTTTTTTTTTTTTTGCCACTTTGGTAATAAAAGAGAAAATTTTATAAGATTATCTTGGTTCACTACATACATAATTTGAATTCAATTGTTTAAAAAAATAGTAATATAATAAATGACAGAAAAACAAACAGTTGTGAATGCTAATTACTAGTATAATGTATCATTACGTATTTTCGTACTGAATATGTAAAGCCGAGCCTGTTCTGTGGAGCAGTCATGGTATGCGTGCTGGTTTGACGTGCGGAGATCACGAGTTTGTTTCTCGGTGGGTATGCGGCTTTTTCAGATGGTACAGTATGCACTGCACTGACTGCGCTCTCTCTCGTGTTCTCCGCACGTTGATGCTCGTGCATAATATGCCAGTGTGTCAAAGGTAAAACAGTATGAAAGGTAATTAGACTTGCCAAGAGTTTTTTTTTTTTTTTTTTTTTTTTTTTTTTTTTTTTGTGCTATGTTGTGTTATTGTGCTAAACCATTTCATATAGTCACGTCAAGACATTGCCTTATCGACAGTTAAGGACTTCCCAAAAATGGAAACACGCACACACGGGCCAGCCACGGCCTAAGTATATACAACGCGGCATTCACCATGAGAGTCTATAGAAAAACCGTGGATACTCTATGCAGGCTAATCGGTGCAATCACATCAATCATGCACCTCTCGAGTGCTGTGCGTCGTCATGGAATATATGCATGCATCGTGCAACGTGTTATGCATAATTTCAGCATAATTTGAACAAAAAAGCATAATTTATGCTATACTTCATAATAACTATGTTACAAAGCATAAATATTATGTTGTACAGCATAATTATTTATGATGTTCTAAATTAGCATCATTAATGCTGTAATGACATAAATGCAGCATAATATGCTATTATGTTATATATATATATATATATATATATATATATATATATATATATATATATATATATATATAAAATAATTTTATATATTAGTATTCTATTTATTTATTTTATTCTTACTAAAATCAGAGGCATACAATGCGTGATCACGTCAAACTTCATATCTAAAAGATTTTTCATTACTGTTATATATTAAAGTTAAAAATATATTAAAATTAAAACTTAAAATAAAATTATGTTAATTATATTGGTTTACGTATTACAGTGAGATACAAAGGATAAGCTATTATTTGCATATCAAATAAAGTTTCATATGATTGATAGTTGCAATAAAGCAATTGCAAGCATAGTGCAAGCATAGTGCAAGCATAGTGCAAGCATAGTGCAAGCATAGTGCAAGCATAGTGCAAGCATAGTGCAAGCATAGTGCAAGTCTTTTCATGTCTCCGGTCAGTCCTGGTAATGGTACTGACCAACACCAAGTCAGAGATATCTCGGGACATTTCAAAAATCTCATTCATTTCTATTAAATCGCTTGTTGATGGGTTTCTCCTATTGTGTGATATACAATACTCATTTTCATTTTATTCCAATATGGTTATATTGGATTAGTGTATATTGTGTATACGAATATGTAGCACAAAGAGCGTGACAAATTTAGTAAAGAATTGAAATTTATAGCTACAAAACAATTTATGCATGATAAACTTTGTCATTAAAAAAGAAAAAAAAAAGTTTAAAAAAATATGACGTTGTACGAGTCAAAATATATGACTATACAGTATATCATGATAATATGATTTCCACATTGCATTTAATTGCAACTGCTACTGTTTGCTCTAGTTCAACATTTTTTTTTTTTTTGTATGGATAATATTTTTAAGTTTATTGTAATAAAACTTTTATATAATATAAGAAACTATATAATGCAAAAACTAACATAACGCTATCAAGAGATTATTTTATAAGTGCTTCCAGTAATGTTATGTGCTTTATGATTTTTTTTTATTACTTTTGCAATAGTAAATTATTCTTTTACACGTTCAACGTACTTTCTCTCTCTCTCTCTCTCTCTCTCTCTCTCTCTCTCTCTCTCTCTCTCTCTCTCTCTCTCTCTCTCTCTCTCTCTCTCTCTCTTTTATGAAGGCGATGGAAAATACAGCTTTAATTTTTACCGTTTAAAAAGTGCGTGTTGTCTTATATAATAATAACATGAAAGATGTACGTCAATTTACCAGTAAACAATAAACAGATAAATATAGATTATATTCAAGCATTATAAATATGCATACTTGTTCTTTAATATATGACTATTGCAAAATTGATTCTAAATTGAAAAAAGTAAGAAGAAGAAAAAACTATGAAAACTGACAGAAAATGTTCAATAATTTTAAAATACAGAAAAGCAATATCGTTACATACATAATACGTTTTCAATTTTGATAATTTTACTGGGTTTATTGTTTCCTTGCAAAATTTTTGAGTTTCAAAAAAGAAAAAAATCGTTTGTTATATTTTTATTACTGCAGTAATCGCAATGATATAAGAGCTTATACTTAATTTCTACAAATTAAGTATTACATATTTCATTTTTCATTGCATAGTTTGGATGAGCTTTTCTGGCTATGGTTTAAGAGAATTTAAAATACTATATACATTTTTTTTTTTTTTTTTTTTTTTTTTTACTTTTAATATATTGTTTTTATTTTTAAGGACATTTTGCTCATTCTTATGATCTTATGTCACATATTATTGAATAATTATGAGGTAGTTTTTACCATCTCTAATATATAGTATATAATATTATCCATAATATATCCATATTATTATCCATAATAATAATATAACCATAATATATCTCTATTTATATTTCCTCAATTAACAATAAAAATAATAAAAAGCATTACTATAAGATATTAATTATAAGTATAATTTATATTTCATTAAAATACCAAACATTTTTTAACGCCTTCCGTTGAAATATTAAACATATGAATGCAAATTATGAATACACGTCACAAAAACAAATCTTTTATCTTTTTGTCTGATATAAAATATAAACTCGTTGGTATAAAGTTTTTTGAAAAAAGTACATAACTATTTTCATTTGTGATCTTTTACTCTAATATGGTTCTATATGTATAAAATTCTACATTCACATCAGAGCAAATATATCATAATAATTATAAAACAAAAGGCGTTTCATGACCCATTTCATTCATATCCTCATTAATATTCATATTATATTGTCATAAAATTGCAAAAAAAAAAAAAAAAAAAAGGCAGAATTAAAAATAAAACTATTTTATCTCAAATATAATAATTTTATACGTACACGGAAAGAATAAATTATGTAATTAATGCTTCATTATATGTTATTATTGCATAAATGTTACTACATTGGAACAGATAAGTAATTATGTTGTATGCTATAATAATTATGTTATAATATTACATTTATTTTGCAGTATAGCGTAAATTATATTGTAATGAATAAATTTTGCTATCCTATCCTATCCTATCCTATCCTATCCTATCCTATCCTATCCTATCCTATCCTATCCTATCCTATCCTATCCTATCCTATCCTATCCTATCCTATCCTATCCTATCCTATCCTATCCTATCCTATCCTATCCTATCCTATCCTATCCTATCCTATCCTATCCTATCCTATCCTATCCTATCCTATCCTATCCTATCCTATCCTATCCTATCCTTTCCTATCCTATCCTATCCTATCCTATCCTATCCTATCCTATCCTATCCTATCCTATCCTATCCTATCCTATCCTATCCTATCCTATCCTATCCTATCCTATCCTATCCTATCCTTTCCTTTCCTATCATTAGCATAGCATATCATTATTCTACTTGTATTTAAAAAAATATAGTATACTTTTAATTAATTTGATCTGCTGGAGAATAATATGTCAATGTTTTATTTTGATTTGTATATATATATGTATGTGTGTGGTGAAATATATTTAAATTTATTAAAATCAATTGAAACCTGTTTGGTTATATTTTGGAAACAATGACGTGATATGTTGTTTTTGATTTGTATTATCGTAATGTATAAGGAAGATGGAAGTTTCTAAAATAGTCAAATTTTAGTTCAATATTCTTACTTTCACATTTTGATTTTGTTGATGATATACTTTATGTCGTATCTCTTCACCCTCTTTGCAAACTTTCACTCTATTCAATGCCCTTTTTTTAACTCTTCATCTCCCTCCTACTCTTTCTCAAGTCTTTGATCTTGAAGTTATAATATCACCAGAGTCATCAAAATCTACCCACACCTTATTCACGGTGCTTACAAAAATATATTAAATATTATATTCAAAAAACGTTGCTGAACGTAATGAATAATATTAAAATATTGTAAAATATTTTAATAATTATGAAATAGATTTTAATAAAAGCACAACACAAGACTTCCCACAAAATTTATCAAAAAAACATGTTTAAAAATCTATTAGAAATAAAAAATATAATACAGATCTACTGACCTTAAAATGTTCATTCCACTGTCATATTGTTTATGTAGATTATATTAAAAGTTAACAAATGAATACTAAATTGTATACTGAAGAAGAATACAGAATAAAGAATAATTGAATTTGAATTTGTTTTCAAATAAAATACTGTTTCAGAAAAAGTTTTTAGCACCAAACTCTCTCTCTCTCTCTCTCTCTCTCTCTCTCTCTCTCTCTCTCTCTCTAACTTCTTCTACGAGCGTTGCCGTAATCCTGCGTCTTGTCCACGAGTTGTTTTCTTTTCTAAGTCATTATTCCTGAACAGATCTTTCACACTTTTACTTTCATTGTCATTTATGGACTAACGAATTCAAACGATTCAAGTATAAAAAAAAAAAAAAAAAACTTTGTCCAACCCTAATTGCATTCGATTTTCAAAATAGGCGTATGAGAAGAATCTACAGTTCCCTATATACATTTTGCTTTTGTTAAACCTTAATATAATGAAGTGGTCATTGCTTTGCATTACAGTAACCATCATCGAGTATCGTGAATATTGTTATGCAATATCAAAATCGACGCGAAGTGTTGTGATCATAACTGCAAACAAGAATATACTTTACTAACCTGCAATATTTTCCTCTGCCTTGCTTCCATTTTAGATCTCAGCTATTTTAAATACGCCACACTTTATACCGGGCAGCGCGCCGAAACCACATGCCACTATCTCGTTCATTCTGCAAAGTGAAATTTTTATTATATTTTTATATGATGTGAAAATGTTATAATTCAATTTCTTCTCTTTGATATTATAAATTATATAAGTACAGAGAAATGTAATTTGAAGCCATAGACCACATAAAACAACATGTGCTTTTTAATGATTAAATTAAAATGGGATCTTCAAAACTGATGACAATTTTTACCAGAATGTTATTGTAACCCCACGAGAGAGCGTTAAAAAACTTTAAAGTATGCAATTTGCGTGAAAATTCATATTTATGACGTCAGAAACATGCAAAAATTAGTATGAAAATGTGGTGCGGGTTGCATAAATTGAAATTTCTGATCACTGCTACGCGGCTACTGTTGGGTTTTGAGACAAACTAATGTTATTTATGTAAATCCTATCAAGTGTTTTGCGATATAAATGCTTATGTTTTTCTCTGGTCTATTCCTTTAAATTAAAAATCTTTTATTTTCTTAATTGATATTTTTATGTAAAATACTTGTGAAATTCAAGCTTCAGTTACGTTTAAATTGTAAACAGAGACAAATAGAGAGAGAGAGAGAGAGAGAGAGAGAGAGAGAGAGAGAGAGAGAGAGAGAGAGAGAGAGAGAGGATAGTAGTTGTAATTTGAAAATACAATATAGTTAGAGATAGAGAGAGTATACAACATTGTTGTATACAAATAATATTAAGTGACAACCATTGCTTTAGATTCCTATGCTGTTATTGTATTATGTACTGTATACTGTATGTATCATATAAATGTCAATATATACAAGCTCTATAGTGTAATAGACATAAAAGCAGACATTTTAACTGAGGTCAAACGAGGGCAGGGGCAGGTCAACTGTATATGTATATATATATATATATATATATATATATATATATATATATATATATATATATAGTATTCTATGTGAATATGAAACTCAAAGATTTAAACAGTGTTAAATTATATAAGTTATATACACATTCTGTACAGCACAATGAAATCAATGCATTAATTCTTTATGGGGATATAAAATGTATCAAAGTATATTATATAAGTTTAAACTTGTACAGTTAAAAAGTTTTATATATATATATATATATATATATATATATATATATATATATATATATATATATATATATATATATATATATATATATATATATATGTATAAAAATAATGCAGTGGTTCTTTCTACTTATTAAATTTAAAGTTTATATTAAGAGGTTAAATCAGATTAAATTTATATTTTTTCATTATATTACAGTAAAGATTCTTGGAGAATTTTTTTTTAAAATCTTTTTACATACTCGTATAAAGTTCTTGTTGAATATGTGTTTAATCTTAAAAATGTCCAAAGTTACTTTTAATTAAATGTAGTTTGGTTAGTTTCTTTTCATAAAAACATTTTTTTTTTTTTTTAATAATAATTTGATATTTTGTTTTAAAAGTTAAATTTTAAAATAATATTATTCCACGCTTTTAAGTTTCTTACTGTTTTGTACAACTGTTTCATATTATACAATAATATTAATATATTTTGGGATATTAAAGAATAAATTTATTTTTTTAAGGCAGACTTTTATATTAAAAAAAGTAAGTTCATTTTTATATATTAATGATATTAGAAACATGAGTGTCAAAATCATTTTTTCACTGATCACTAAAATCAAATAAGGTAATTTTGACTTTCAGAGCTGGATTTTTTTTTTAACTACAACCCTGACTCAAAAACCCTAAAACTATCCCAAAATAATGTTACCTAACAGTATTTGCGATCAGTTTCTAATGAAATACTGCTACTATGAATAATTTTTTATGAATAATTTTTTACGTCAACATGTCTAATTTAAAAAATATATATATAATATAAATAGGTACCGCACAATTTTAACCAATTAACTATTAATTTCTCATTTCGTATTTGAAAGTTCAAAGATTCATCAATTTAGAGTTTTGCTAAATGTCGTAATTAATAATAATTGTCAATTTTAAGCAAGGAAATTACAACGTTTTTAATATCCTTAAATTGAAAACTAATTTTCTTTCTAAAAAAAACTTCTATATTCATGGTTGGAAATGTATAAAAGTTGTAGCTTTTTACATATATGTGCGTGGTGTATGTATAAAAATTTATATAATATATATATATATATATATATATATATATATATATATATATATATATATATATATATATATATATATATATATATACAGTATATATGAAGCAGTCATTACTTTGTGAGTATAAACGTGAATCTTATAAGCATGATAATTACAAAAATGTAGCTACCCAGGTAGTGTTCTCTGGAAGTCTGTGTTTAAATGCTTTTATTTGCACTGGTCAACAAACGTATATAAATAGACGTTATGAGTTCTTCCAGCGTAAGTTTATACTTTTATACCGTGACAAGTGACAATAATAATATGCTGTATTATATTACATTGGGAGTATTTCTATTGAGCACAAGTTTAGTGCCATGCTACTTCCTTCTAGTATGGTTAGAAATTTTTAAAAATTATATAAAGGCACTTAAATTAAAATGTTCTGTATTAAAAAAGTAGTGTCACAGCGAGAGGTTTGGTGACTCTACGAAAAGATGTAAAGTGTGATTCACCAAGTAATGAATAGAATTAGCGTACAGTGTAACGGGTCTTATACAAGTAATAGCTGCGCGAAGTATAGGACATAGATTTTATTGACGCTAGTTATTATTACAAACTGTATACTACAAGAGGAAATTATACGTATAATCCAAGAGTGACCCAAGAGTGACCCAAGAGTGACCCAAGAGTGACCCAAGAGTGACCCAAGAGTGACCCAAGAGTGACCCAAGAGTGACCCAAGAGTGACCCAAGAGTGACCCAAGAGTGACCCAAGAGTGACCCAAGAGTGGCCCAAGAGTGACCCAAGAGTAACTCAAGAGTAACTCAACAGTAACCCAAGATTGACCCAAGAGTAACCCACGAATGAATCTATATAAAGTGAACCCCTCACTTACACCTCACTGTTTAAATACAACACGGAATGTGTCTTTAATCGAAACTTACAAATAATAACAATATACTGATTCATCTAACCTTGTTGTTATACATTAGGTTAGACTTCGATTACAAGTATACATTTAATATAAATATAAACCTATATCTAATTGCAAACATGTGCCTGTACGTGACAATCATATTAAAAATTGGTTCCTAAAATATTGACGAACAAAATAAAATTCAATATATATAATACACTACAGCAATTTTACTCTCCCTCTCTCTCTCTCTCTCTCTCTCTCTCTCTCTCTCTCTCTCTCTCTCTCTCTCTCTCTCTCTCTCTCTCTCTACGTACAAAAATTCATAACCAGTATAAAATAAAAAAAAAAAATATTATATATAAAGCTATTTAAAAGAAGCTTATAAACGAAACATTTTTAAGCCGCAGTTACGATGTATCTTAAAATAGAGTATAATTTTTATATATTTATTTTTTTACCATAATCATAAAAACTCTAAATTGTGTAAGTACTATAAATGTTTCAATATCTATCATGTTATTACAGACGGGCTTCATATAAAAACAAAGTTCTATGTTATTATTATTATTTAGTAGTAAAGTAAAAATAAGGTAGAAATAATACTCCTTGGATAATATAATGACACTATCTCTATTTTCCTCCAATAAGATTTTGCCATGCTATATTCCAATATTATTTTTATGGTATGGTGATCATTTTATTTTTACTTAATAATAACTGTCATCAATTCGTGTATAGTAAATTTTATATATATTATTAAAAAAAACATGTAAATTTTTTTTCAACTTTTATAGACTAATTAAAGAGACACAAAACAAATATTTCTTCTCACTGATAAACCATGAGATAAAACCATCATGCGTACATAATTCTGTTATATACTTACAAGTTGGCTACTTCATTTTTTTTATTTTTATTTATTATTATTATTTTTTTTTTTTTTGCTTGCCATATTGTGTTATTGTGCTACACCAACCCCAATCCCAGTCAAGACATTGTCTTATCGACAGGTAAGAACTTTCCAATTAATGGAAAAGCACACACGGGCCGGCTACGGCCTAAGTATACAGCCCGGCATTCGCCACAGCCTAGAGAAACCGTGGAAACGTCTAGGCAGGCTGGCCAGTGCAATCACATCGATCATGCACCTCTCGTGCGTCGTCATAGAATGCATGTAAACATGCATCGTGCAAACGTCAGTTTGTGGGTCGGGACATATACCATGTGAATGTATGGTCCATAATATTATGTTTCATCAATTTGTTTGAGTATAGTAAGCTATAAGTTCCTGACATAAAAACAATTTCAAAGTGAGTTGGAATAAAATGCATGTAATACTGCGACCACAAATTTGATCCTGAAAAGTAAGTACCGTACTACATTTTGTATGAAACATTAGTTTGTAAGTAAATTATTATAGGTAATGAAATAATCTCCATCTCTTTTTATTATTATTTTTATTGTTGCAAAAGTATTTTTATCGACAAATCTCATTTCAAATCCTGTAAAAATCATCTAAAATCTTTATTTATATCCCAAATTCAACAAAAAATATTATTTTTATTATAAAATATAATATATGTCTACTGAACATTTCCTCTTATTTCAAATTCCCCTTGGTGTATTTTTGTTTCCTCTAAAAAATTAAGCTATAGAAAAATGATTGACGGGAGATAAAATTTGTTTTGATTGAGATGAAATCACGTCCACTTGAATGAAGAATGACTTCACGTGTCAAGGGACGACATCAGAAAGATAGATATTAAATCTCATCAAACGATACTAAAGGGAGTTTCATTAATGAAAATACAAAGTCAATTTAAAAGTTCAAATGGTTTTATGACACAGCCTCATATTTATTATTAAGTAATCGAATCTTTATACGTAAAATAAATATATTTGATCATAAACAAGTTGTGATGGTTATTTTAAATGAGTACGTCTTATATTATTTGTGAAATTGGGTTTGATATGATATATATGTTACTCTTTAATATAATACGGTGAGATTTTGCGGGGCAAACACGTGTAATTACTCTGAGATCAGAGAGGTCGTTATATGAAGTACAGTACGTACTTTATACGTTATTGTTATGTTTTTACTCGATCTTATAACAACTTCAAAGTAATTTATATTATTTTAATTTCAATATACTATTATATATCAAGTTCAAGAAATTTAGGATGTAATATAATGAAATTACAACAAAATTATATTATATAAATAAGTAAATAACTATATTATATTATATACATATAAACCTATGAGTGCGTATATTATGTGTTATGGTATATGATGTCATTGAATGGGATATGGCGTAAATGACGTCATAGTGAGTGAGTACTCGCGCTGTTGGTGTCTAAATGCTATTGCTATTCTGTCTTTATCGATCCAGACTAAAAGTTGGCACGGTATGTGGGGAAAGGAAAAAGTACAAGATGGCGCCGGCGCGAAATATATTATATCCTCTGGACCACGAGGCAAAAGTGGGTGAAAAGTGACATGGTTCTTGCTTCTGTAAATGGGTCTAAAAAATAGTATTGGCCAGGGTAGAAAATGACGTATCTTATACCTGCTGCAGAGTTTTTTTTTTTTTTTTTTTTTTTTGCTGTGACGTCATTGCTTTTTCAGAACTTGAACTGTTTTATTTACACATACACACGTCACACACACACACACACACACATATATATATATATATATATATATATATATATATATATATATATATATATATATATATATATATATATATATATATATATATATATATATATATATATATATATATATACCCACCCACCCTCACTCACTCACACACACACACACACAAACACACAAACAAACACACACACACACACACACACACACACACACACACACACACACACACACACACACACACACACACATACACATACACATACACATACATAGGAACACCCACAAAACATCAAACTACAACCCTCTACATACAAAATAATAACTTCACGTCCACCTTACAAAACGTATACATCGTATAATATGCTCTACTATATACACGTACAATAACGTACATACATACATATAGTCCATATAATACTACATTGTTTACACCATCAAAAGTTGACGCTCTCACAATTAAACTATACATCTAAACTTTTGACAATAACAATAGTAAGGTCCAAGTGACGTCACTGGTGTATAAAGAGCGTATTATATACTATCATGAGTAATACATGATATATAATACGTCAACAGATTTTCAAGTACTTATCCTACTTAGTTGTTAAATGTTTTCAAAGTCAAAACAAAACCATTCCCTTACCTAATAAAATAAATATATGCTAACATTAGACGAAAGTAAATAAAGGATTGTTCTAAAAGTTCTTTGGGAATCATAAAACAGTATCAACATCAAATATTGAATGCTTTATATTCGTATTTATTTTTTTGTTAATTATACTGGAAAAATTGGATGACTATATAGCTGAAACTTTCGAAGGTGAATTTTATTGTATTTTCAACAAGATCTGTAAAAGTATATTGACTTTTCCATTACTTTATAAAAATGAGTAAAAATCCATACAAAAAAATCATAAGAATATTTCAAAACTATAAAATCAAAGCAGTTACTCAATGGTACATCTACCATGTTTTAAACGTCATTTATGTATATTTTTTTTTTAGCGATTTAAATATTTATTTCCTATATTCTAAAAATGTTAAACAAGTTTTAAGAATCTTGTTACGTTGATATCTTAATCAAAATAAATTATTTTACCAGAATTTTATTACTATAAATCTTTTGAAACTTTTAAGTCAGAGTGTCGGTTGATGGATTAGTTATAATTAAAAATATACATTTTCACTCTGGAACTAATTTAAATATCAATACGGATAACTCAATAAGTAAAATAAATAAAATATAGGAATAAAACTTTTGAGAATTTTAGTTTTGTTTGTTACAGTTCAAAGTAAATTACGAAATACAATTACGATCTTTAAAAATTTAGTCCTATAGCAGTCCTCAATTTAACACTTTTTCAAACAGTATAACTACCAAATCGGTTTACGAATGTAACACATGACTAAGCTTCATTTTATTTACATATTCAAATCGTCGTGTTGAAATTTCAATGTTGAGATAAATATGGGGTCGGGAAGTTTAAATGATACAATACAAACTTCCATTTTGGTGTACTAGTAGTTTGCTATCACTTCTTGTATTATATAACAATAAGAGAGAGAGAGAGAGAGAGAGAGAGAGAGAGAGAGAGAGAGAGAGAGAGAGAGAGAGAGAGAGAGAGAGACTAATATATTGGACAAATAAATTGGTTCCCTAAAAATGCTAGCTGAGGTCTTTTATTATTATGTTTTATATAAATGCATATCTCAATAAAACATTAAAAAATATTATTTTAATTCAACGATTTAATAAAAAATTAATTTTTTTTTGCAATCTAACGGATTTCGCATTGTTGGATAATTTTTTTCGACTTCTCTGTGTGTATGTTTATATACAGTAAATATGTATATATATAAATTTAAAAAAAAAAACTCATGTATTTCGTTCAACAAGAAGAGGTTGATTCTTTTTCATGCTGTTGAAATATCGTAACTGAACGTAATAAAACGCAATTCACAGGAAAAGTGGCTAAAGCTTTGAACTTGCTCTCTCTCTCTCTCTCTCTCTCTCTCTCTCTCTCTCTCACTCTTGTTAAAAGCGTTGAGCAATATATTGGCGTTTGAAAAACCACCAACACCCCCGTTAATTCTAAACTTTGATGGTTTGTGATGAAAGCGCGGTGAAAGAGAGAGAATTAGCAATACCTTGTTGTGGAACCACACTCATTAATCACTTTTTCAAGAGAGTCTGTTACATAAAAACTTTTATACAATTGACAAAAAAAACTCTTTGAAGTTTTTTTTACTGTAAATTAAATGAATGATGTGAAAAGTAGTAATAATTAAATATAAAATACATAAATATGTAATTACTAATTGATTAAAAAAAACTACTTCAAAAACGGAGGGAAAAAATCAGAGGGAAAATATATAAATTAACAATAATTTTATAAATAAATTATGTTTAAATATTTTTATAAGCTTAGAATTTTAACAATATGTTAATTAAATTTAATTTAAACGTTAATAATAAATACTTTGTCAAATTATATTTAAATTGTTCATATTATAATTGAATATAATACAATCAAGTTTTATTATTAATATTAGTTACACAAAAATTAATATTCAAAATATTTTTATCTAATATTATTTATTTAAAGTAATATACCAGAGAAAAATATAAACACAAAACACTTCATGGGATTTATATAAATAACATTAATTTGTCTCAAAACCCAACAGTAGCCCCGTAGCAGTGATCAGAAAGTTCGATTTATGCAACCCGCACAACATTTTTATACTAATTGTTTGCATGTTTCTGACGTCATAAATATGAATTTTCACGCAAATTGCATACTTTACAGTATTTTCACGCTCTCTCGTGAGGCTACATTAACATTCTGGTAAAATTTGTTATCAATTTTGAAGATCCCATTTCGTGTTAATTCATTAAAAAGCACATGAAGTTTTATGTGGTCTATGCCTTTAATATTGGTTATTTATCTTCCTATGTTTCAAATTCATATTTTTTTTTAATGTAAAAATGAGGAAGACCTAAAAAATTTAGAGGCCAATGTTATTAAATATTCTAAAAGATGACATCGTCTGAATCGATATATAATTATGCAAATTTCTAATTCTTGAATTCGTAAAGTATTTTTGAATTTTTTTGACGAAATAACATCACGGTCGGCATGCATTATTTACTAACCGTAAAGTGATTTTTCTACTTTCAAAAATTAATATAAAATATTAAATGAACTCAAAATTTAGAAATTTGCGATTCAGGACGATGTCCTTTTTTAGAATATGAAATAATAATACCTCCTAAAAATATTTTTGGTCTTATTGATCGTTTACAGAAAAGTTTATCTTCCAGCCAAAAAAAAAACAAAACAAAAAAAACAACATAATATTAAATTAACTACATAAAATCTAGGAGATTAATTAGTGTTCAAAATACAACTTCTATAATATCATAAAATTATTAATCTTATCATGTTACGACGATTTATATTGTGAAGTGGTGAACGCCTTTAAACCATTTATTTTGATTGAGCTATCAGAATAAGTATAATAGAGGAAACGGTTGAATACCAACCAGCGAAAGTTTAATATAAAAGTTTGTGACAAAAATATAACGTTTAATACATTGTATTACTATTTATTTTTAGAAATGTGAAGAATAAGAAGTCGTATACACGTATACGTATATAAAACCTAACTTCTTAAATAAGATATTATAGTATCACTCTAAAAATTGGTGCATTACTTTAGTTATACGAACACTAACTTATTTAAGATAATCACTTTTAAGTTATTATGAGTAGCTAAAATAATGCATTTTAGCAAGTTATTAAAAAATAACTATTTTAAGTTGTTTTATGCTATTTTAAGTTAAAATAGCTATTGTTAATAATTTGCTAAAATGCATTATTGTATAGCTACTCATAATAACTTAAAAGTGATTATTTTAAATAAGTTAGTATTCGTAACTAAAGTATAGCACCTATTTTTAGAGTGATTGAGCGTTTTTTTGAGTTACTATATTTTAGAACTGAACAATTTTGGAGTCGAGTATAGCATAATGAAGGTATAAAAATTAACATAGTTAACTTTTACAGACCAGATGAAACAACATGTTCTTTTTAAGGATTAAACACAAAATGGCATCTATGCAAAACTGATGACAATTTTGACCAGAATGTAAATTTGCCCTCCACAAGGGAGCATGAAAAAACTGCACAATATGCAATATGCGTGAATATTTCTGTTTCTGACGTCAAAAACAGGCAAAAATTAGTGTAAAAATGTTGTGCGGGTTGCATAAATTGAAATTTTCTGATCAGTTGGGGATTTTCTACGGCGCTATAAATAACAGTTGGGTTTTGATACAAACAAACTAATATTACTTAAATGTAAGTCGATCAAACGTTTTGAGATATAAATGCTTATGTTTTCTTCTTTCAATAAGTTTATGTCTTTAAGTTTTGTTGATCCATGATTATATTTGTTGCGCAATTTTAAAATAGAGCTCAAATTTATTATTACGAGCTTATAGTTTTCTCTCAGCCATTACATTGTGATGGCTAGCGCAGTGCAAAATGGCAAGCATCAGAATCTGAGCAGGTGCCAGTGAACTTTCCTATTGTGTCGTTATTTCTTGTTTTTCCATCTTCCTTTTAACCACTAATCCTTTGTAAACCTATATATTGTCTTCGTTTTCCACTAATTTATTACTAAGAGGCGTCAGCTTCATAGTCATTAAATCTATCTCATAATCGTTTACAACGTGGAATGCACGCAGAATAGGACATAGTTAAGTGAAATGAGAATAGTGCAGTGGCCTATCGGGTGACATAGCTTTGTTCCGGGGCTTGTCTGCATAGAATTTTTACGGATGTTGGATGTATACATCTTCAGCTCGGACTTCTTCATAATCAGTCACTGTTCCGCCCCAAACAAAAAAAAAAAAAAAATTACAGAAGGTTTACATTTTGAGGAGTAGCCTCGACTGGTCAAATTGCCACTAAGGCAGAGCCACGACTGGATTACATTCATGTGCATCTTACCCCCACATCCTTCGGCACATGAAGCGTGGGCCAGTAAAAAACGTATATCAAATCAATCCATCAAATCAATACTTCAAACACTGCGGGCTCTAATCAAACACTATCGGAATCAAGCTACTCCACATTCTTATACCGTGTGGCAACTTGAACAGACAACAATAGCTGATACTGAACAAGCCAAGCAATGTTATAGGCTGGATTCTTTTCAAGTGACAGATTGGATACGATGAGTCTTTGACCGGAGCAGAATTTCTACATAATGCAGTTCCATTTACATGGCATAGAGCAAGTGCGCGGGCTAGGTCGTCATCTCAGTTATTCACTGCCTATATAAAAGACACGTGCAACAAAATACCCACAAAGCGTTGATTCGAAGTCAGCCTCCTGTTTACCACTCTAATAGGGCTACAACCTGGAAGTATAGAGTATAGCGCGGAGGAAGCCCCAAGTTGGTGCAGAGGTTGGTCCGCGTAGGCGGACCAACCAAGGAAAACAAGGGATAAGTGTTTATTCAAGGAAAACACGTGGGTTAAGCTGCAGGCGTTCACCCATCCACGTATTGACGAGGCGCAACGTCGCTTCATCTCCAAGATCAAATATAGCACTCAGCCCCCAGCAACGAGATAAAACCACCGTGCTTTATTAATATTACTTGATTACGATCTTTTTCCACTCTTTACTAAAATGTATTTTTAATCCCTTTTTTAATCAATTAAAAAGAAAATGAGAGAGAGCGAGAGAGGATTAAAAACAACAACTAAATGAAACGGTTTCTTATACAAAATGATATAAAATTACTATAATGGCATGGATTAAATTCTTAATTATAAATTTATTACTGTTTTTCTCTCAATTTTAATCTGTATGGAAAGAACAAATTACGTAATGTATGCTTTATATATGTCATTATGGCATAAATATTACTCAGCAAGAATAATTAAATTTATGCTATATAATGTGTTGTTATGAACAATGTTGCTGAAAATGGGCTCTACTATAATTATCATCAATTTATTTTTGTTTGTGCATATATAAAAACAGAAAGAGAAGAACTGTATTTGACACAATTGCATAAATGTTACAAAATTTAAATAATAATAGTTATTATGGAGTATATAGCATAAATTGTGTTGTAATAAATCAATTTTAATTAAAAAAAAATTAGCTAGTATTTCAATTATTACGTATTTAATTTTGCCCGTGCATTAACTTATAAAATTAGTATCATGACCAAAAGCAGAGCTCAATAATACGAAACTTATATAACCTATTACTTGAGGTTACAGTTGCTATAACTCTCTTATGGAAAAATTAAACTTTTGTATAGGTCGCGATACATTATCATTTTCTTTTTACCCGCATATTATATTTTTACTGCTACTTTCTAGAACTTAAATTTCCAAAAATACCTAAAATAATAATAATATAAACTGAATTGAAATTAAGAAATAATGTAATAAAGTGGATATAGGAATACTATATTAATTACTGTTACGTATGATTTTGATTACAGATTTTGTTGAAATTATGTATTAAAGCCATAGACCACATAAAACAACATGTGCTTTTTAATGAATAAACACGAAATGGAATCTTCCAAACTAATGACAATTTTTACCAGAATGTTAATGCAGCACCAAGAGAGCGTAAAAAAACTATAAAGTATACAATTTACGTGAAAATTCATGTTTATGACGTCAGAAACATGCAAAAATTAGTATGAAAATGTTGTGCGGGTTGCATAAATCGAATTTTCTGATCACTGCTACGGGGCTACTGTTGGGTTTTGAGACAAACTAATGTTTTTATTGTAAATCTCATCAAGTGTTTTGTGATATAAATGCTTATGTTTTTCTCTGGTGTATTCCTTTAATTTATATAAATATTTTACGTTAAAAGAGACTAACGTAAAACTAGTTGGTTTTAACAAAAAAAAAACATTAATTATTATTATAATTCAGGAAAACAAAGCGAACTTTGAAACCAGAATTCATATAAATAACTTTATCTCAGAAAAAATGTCTATAAACAAACGAGAGGTAAGAAACTTTTCTTTCTACATGACGAAACATAAATAAAATTGAAACTGGGTATGCACCAAAATCATATCTCATAACAGGATTTTGCTTATTTTATTATTCCTGAATTCATTTCTTGCCTAATGTTAAATTTATATTATTTCCTATCACTATATAGGGATTATAAATCTGAGGGGTGTAGCAAATGTAATTTATCAGTTTAAAAAAACACCTATCTATAAACTTCGGAACTTAGTTTATAAATCAAAACACATTTTGTGAGTGCTTCCGTCGTTATCATCTTTTCAATAATCTTCGGAATATATAATATAATTATAAATATATGAAAGCCTTCCGTCAGTTTTGATAAATCATAAATCAAGAATATTACACTGAATCAGAAAATTTTGATATACCACCTTTAAAATTAATGACATCGACGTGCGTATGACCACACACTTAAAATTGGAACATTATACTGATTCAATTCATATTTTTGTTTGAATCCCCGAGTCAGTTCATTTCCCTCTCGGTTCAGTTCCAGGGAGCCTTGTCGTTAATATTTAATTATATGAGATGAAAACTATTTTCAATATATTTGTATATTTATTTTGTTCATAAATACGTAATAGCATATCATAATAACTAGAAAAATGGTTGTTGTATAAATTTATTTGTTACTATGAACTGCCTGGGTCAGTTGAGTTTCTTATTGAATAT
Source organism: Ecdyonurus torrentis (assembly GCA_949318235.1). Taxonomy (NCBI): domain Eukaryota; kingdom Metazoa; phylum Arthropoda; class Insecta; order Ephemeroptera; family Heptageniidae; genus Ecdyonurus; species Ecdyonurus torrentis. Next base: position 21,494,344 of record OX439127.1, read on the forward strand.
CGATACTGGTAAATTTATTGTTATCACAATAGTTAGAGCCCACGTGTTGCTAGGAAGCAAAAACAGAAACAAAAGTATCAAATGAAGAAATAAATAAAGTCATTAACAAAACTCGTCAATCGTAATGATAATTTCAAGTATAAACTAAAAATTTCGTCTCCCTACCTTTATAAAATAAAAATGTTTTGTAAATAATAGCTCGTTCTATAAACTACACACAACTATTGTGCCATAGCAGCTTCACAATTTTTCCTTTCTTAAAAACATCTGATCATGACGTCATTACCTGTTTACTAATTATGGTGGATCATTGTTATTTCTTTGTTTAGATCTTCGGACTTGATAAGAATGAACAAAACTTTACAAAAAAAAATTCCCTGCTCAACATTCAACTCACTTTTATCGGTTCTAAAAACAAAATCAACCAATGAATGTGTCTTATTTTGTTGGTCAGCCAATCACTGTTAATGATATTCACTATACTTTACAGAACAAACTAATATCTCTTTAGTTTATTCTGTAAAGTATAGTGAATTTCTTTAACAATGATTGGCTGTCAAAAAAATTAGTCACTCTCATTGGTTTAATCTTGTTTTTTTAAGCCGATAAAATTGAGTCGCTGTTGAGCATGGAACTTTTTTTTTTTTTTTTTTTTTTTTTTTTGAACGTCCGTTTATTTTTATCAAGCCCTTGTCAACTTACTTTTTTTTTATCATTTAGTATAGTATATCATTTAGTTAGGTATAATTACCATACCTTAATATCCACGAATTAGACACCATCACGTTGATTTTGTATTTATTTTCGTGTATTTTCCTTTTTGCGGTTATATCACGTATCTGACGTCACAATGTACCGCCGCCAATCACAGTCACCGCTCTGGTCACGTGATAAATTTAAGCCCCTCCCTCAAGTTCTTTACTCCTATCACTGCCCCATCGGTACATTGTGACGTCAGATACGTGATATAACCGCAAAAATGAAAATAAACAAAAATAAATACAAAATCAACGTGTTGGTGTCTAATTCATGGATATTAAGGTATGGTAATTATCAGTCTAGTATTCTAAATGATAAAAAAGTAAGTTGACAAGAGCTTTAAGTTCTAAACGAAGAAATAAAAAAATGATCATGATCAACCATACATAATTATAAACGTCGTAAACAGGTAGTTACGTCATGATCAGGTGTTCTTAACAAAGGAAATTTTTCGATGCTGGCTCAAGAGTTGTGTGTAGTTTACAGAACGAATTTTTGTGTATGCTATGAAAAGTGATAAAGTAAAGTAAAGGATTTAAAATAAAAATATGTTAACATTTAAATTTGTCATTACAAAAATATTTCATGAATTGTTTTTTTCAATACAAAAATGTGATGTCAACATAGCTTAATTTCATATATAGTGTGCACTCGCTTGAGCAATTATTTTAAATTAACTTTTAATATATTATCCAATTTAATTCCATTCTAATTTTTTTGCAGTAAATTTTGTTAATTGCTTTTTGTCTTTTTTTTTTTGTCTTTTTTTTTTTTTTTTTTTTTTTTTTTGAAATAAACTATTTATATTCTATATAATAATATATATTTATTATTTATTAAACGAAACAATTGAAATTAAGCTTTTATTGATCTTCAACTTAAAGTTTTGATGGTGTGATAATAATATAATAAAATTATAAAGTAAAGTGTAGAATGACACATTCTTTATTATTAAAATGTTAATGTGATATTATATTATTTGACCTTTGAACAAAAGAGTTTAGCAAACTAAAAAGTAATTAAATTTGTCTCTTATGCAAAATGTAATTTAAGTTAACGAATTTCTCGCCTCAAGGTAATAATATAGAAAAAAAAAAGTAGTGAATAAAAAAATGTGAACTAAAAAAAAAAAGCACGCTCTTTTGAAAATAAATTATTTATAGAGTATAATACAGCAGTATACACTGTAGTACACTTGCTATTTTCTGCATGAGTCAACATTATACAAAAGGTGCTATATACAATTCTTTTTTTTTGTATAAAGCTAATAATATTACTACAGTAAAAAAATATTATACATTAAATGGTAGAATAAACATGTAATATAGTATCTATTTGATCATAATAAAATTATCATGGATGAATGATTAATAATGTATATATAAACTATTTAGTTAATTTTTTTTTATAATATTATATATGTATATAAATAATATAATATGCAAAAATATATTTAAGCTCGTTTATAATTAAATGATTTTATTTTCTATATAAATACTGGGCTGTGGACCGAGGATAATTGTTTTTGTTTTTATAAATAACCATATATAATACAAAGTTTGCGTAATGTGTACAAGTACAATAATATGGAATATACAAATATCACAACAAAGAGTTATTATTTATATGTCAGTGTATCTACAGCCTATCTAATACAAGGAAGACTCTGAATGTCACCGGAAGTTGCACTTTTATTGGATATTGTAAATAATGAATTTGAAGATAAAAGTTCATAAATAAAAACTTCAATGCTATAATGTTAATGTGACAAATTTTTACATTGAATCCTAGAAACAAAGGCACAACCGGTTTGGTCTAACTTATTAATTATTTTGTACAGACTGTGTATTATTTTTCATTGTTATTAACTATATATAAATACATTTAAATTTGCTTCTTTTTTCATGTACAGTTTCAATGGTATATTGTAATTGCTGTTGAATTATTAAACAATGATATTTATTTTTAGGCTGATTGTTTTAGTCTGTAAGGATTGCCGCGACGCATTTTTTTTTTTTTTTTTTTTTTTTTAACAAAAAAGGTCGAATGATCAAAATATTATTACTTTGACGTTTTTGATTTGTATTTATTCATGTAAAAAAAGAGTAATTGTAAGTCTTCATTATTAGTTTTTTTTTATATGCTGAAACCGTACATTTCTGTTTTTCATCCACAATTGAATTATATGTATGGTATCTTTTTTCAATTACAAAATAATAAAATGCACAATGTAGATATGTAGATTTTTCACGGTTCGATAAATGAGATGAGAAATTGCTAGTGTCGTAGGCTGTAGCGGAAAACCTTACCAAAGTGTTGTTCTTCTTCTGTTCACGACGTTTCGCGTCCGACGTTGGGCGGCGCATCTTCAAGTGAGTAACACAAGTTGATCAACTCACTCACCTGAATATGCACCCAACGTCGGACGCGAAACAAACACCCACCACAGTTATCCCGTTAGAGCCATCAACACTAGCAATGTCCACCTCAAAATACACAATTTCAGCATAAAATTCCATTATATATTTTTAAGTTTTATGTAAAAGTATTACATAAAAAACTTCAATTCAATTTGTATCATTTTCTTGTTATGAAAATCTATGTTCTATTGAAATTGAATCGATCTCAAGTATCAATAAGGTTCTTCAGAAAACTTATTTTGTGCCTTTAAAAAATTATGTTTATCGATTTCTCTTCTCACTTTAAAATTGTAAATTTAATCCAGAAGTATATAATGTTACTTACAATAATAAACAATACACTAGTATACAAAAATAGTAAAAATACCGATAAAGAAAATTATTGTGTAATCTTTGCAAAAAAGAAGAAAAAAATGTATCAACATTTTAAACTTGTTAACACCAAATGGCATTTAGCGAATTGAAATAATATTATATAAAGGTGGAAATTGGTAATTCAATTTGTTTCTTTGTAGTGAAATGCTTTTCATAAAATAAACCTTTGTATTATAAATAAATATAATCTACTACAATAGAAGCACAAGGAATGTAAATTTCAAACTTAACGCCAACAAAAATAACTCGCAATTTAAGTCAAGTTTTTTTTTTTTTTTTTTTTCTTTTTAATTATATACCATAATACAAGTATTTATTTATTTATACGCATAATCATCATAATATGCTCTTGTATGATGCATTGAAATTGAAACAAAAAAATCATTGGTGTGATAAGAAAATCATTCAATTCATGTTATATTTGAATATTTTTACTTCATCGAAACCTTTTTTTTTTTTTTTTTTTTTTTTTTTTTTTTTGCATCCTATTATACTTAATATGTAAAATTCCTACTCGTATAGGTTTTTAATTACGATATTCTTCTTTTTCTTTCTTCTTCTTTTTGTTACAATAATACATTTATATGTCAAAAAAAAAAAAAAAAAAAAAAAAAAAAAATCTCACACATTGACACATACACACACACATACATTTTAAAGGCGTTTTACACAACTTATATGTATTTTATTACAAAGATTTTTCTTAGTTCCTAAAAGTAAGAATGAAAATGTCTTAACATACACGTTCATTGTACATATGTGGTGTGTGTGTGTGTGTGTGTATATATATATATATATATATATATATATATATATATATATATATATATATATATATATATGTGTGTGTGTGTGTGTGTGTGTAAGGAAAATTTCTATGACATTTTAATATAAGTGTAACAAAGCAAAAAGGAGTTGAAACAAAAGATTTTATGAGTGACGTTGACAATAGACGTTATATATACTTATTATGTATTATATATAATATACATAATATAAGATGTATGTATATATATAAGAAAGTAAGGAAAAAAAAAAAGGTTCTTTTGTACCATATTATAAAATAGCCACGAGAGTTCCTATTGACGTCATTATGTTACTTTTATGTGTTAATTATTAATTAGAGAGAGAGAGACGGAGATAGAGAGAGAGAGGCTTGAAAGAATCAGTATTGAAAAATACATCTAGAATAAAAATCGCGAATTTCTTCATCGATTAAATGTTTTTTATTTTCTTATTTGGTAACTAAAATTTGCATGAAGTCTTTTTATTATATAAAACAGACTTGTCTCGTACGTTTGTCTGTACAGAGAGTGGGGCGAGAGAGAGAGAGAGAGAGAGAGAGAGAGAGAGAGAGAGAGAGAGAGAGAGAGAGAGAGAGAGAGAGAGAGAGAGAGAGAGAGAGAGAGAGAGAGAGAGAGAGAGAGAGAGAAAGCTAGGTTGCTTTATGAATAAGTAAAGTCTACAGCAAGCAAGCAAAACCGTGAGAGGAGACAGAAAAAAGTAGGCAAGCAAAACTTTATATTATACAACTTTTATTACACTCAAGATTTTTACAAGAGCCAAAGTCTAATAATAATATAAATTTAAAAAAAATGCAGTTCTGCATTGTGTATTTTTATAAGAATTATACCCTATATAGCGTTAGTTTAATATATTTAAATAATGTCTAAATAAGATTCATAGTATTGTTTTTACACGTAACTTTTCAAAAAAAGCATTAATACTGCGATACAGTAGTATTTTTACAACAACAAAAAGTATGTATAAAATTTCTATAACTTTGGTAAAAGTATCTAATATAAAAAAATAAATAACTTAAAAAAAAAAAAAAAGTTTATTTTAATGGTAGGTATTATTATACTGATAATCTAACAACAATTTCAGTACGATTATCACGTTGTTTGTATGTACAGGATTTCGAAGTAAAACAGCTAACCATGCAATACAAAAATAAATTGAATTGCTTTTAAATTGGACTTCATATGTTTTTGTTTTTTTTTTTTTTTTTTTTGCCTTGTGGTAACTTTTTTTTCTCTTTCTCTTAACATGGATTTTGTTACTGTTGAACATATTACACACATTTTTTTCACACTTTTATTTTTATATAATTTCTTATTTGACTTATTTCTCGCTTTCTTTCTCACTTTTATGAAGTTCTGTGTGTTAAATATATTTTTATGATCGATATGAAATATAAAATAACATTTTATATAAAAACAAAGAGATTTATAGAGGACCTTACTTTTCTCTTTTTCTCCCTTTGTTTTTTTATCCTCTCTTTCATTTCTTTGCTGCTTTTGAAAGGATGTAGATTAATATTCTACACTTTTTTTGCTTCTTCTTTTTATAAAAAACTGAAAGGATTTTTTTTTATCATTAAAATTATTATTGAGTTACCCCTCTTTGTGATTATTAACTTACGTGTGCAATTTTTTTTATAAAGATTAAATGTAATTTTGTTTTCTAAGAGAGCAGAATAAATTGATTTTAAAGCAAACATTAAATATATTATGATGATGGAATTTAAACGCTTACAACAATAATTATCATCGTAATGTATGACTTCAAAAGTTTGCTTATATTATGATCTTTGAATTTTTCTTATTATAGATTTATGGATATATTTTTATTTGCATCGTCAAACTTTTTATTTCTTGTAGTTTTATTCATGTTTAATAATATATAGGTTATGAAATTATTAGAATTGTATATAAAAAAAAACTTTAAAGGAAAAATGTATATAAAATGATATATATCAGATGTAATTTCAAAGTTTTACTTGACATAACATTCAATACTATATATTTTTTTATTCTTTAAACAAAATTCATCTTAAAAGAGCTGACAAGAAGGTTGGAGAATTCATACACAGCAACAACAACAACAAAATTTAAAGTTTTTTTTTTTTTTTTTTTTTTTTTTTTTTATGCAAAAAACTTAAAATATAAAATAGATTAATTCCTTACGCACAGTCAGTTATAATTGAGAAGTAAAATCTCATGGAGCATCACTATGCATTTCAAAGTAGATAATTTCTTTCATTAAAAACAGTTTATGGAGATAAGAAACAAAACTTGAGGGGTTGTTTAAAGAGTGGCGGAAGAGGTGAGGCTCATCTTTGTATAAACTTGCATCCGGTTTGTATATACAGTAGAGATAGTTTCGCTAAGTATGTTGTAAAAGCAAGAACACGAGAAAGACCAAAGGCAAGAAGGTTGACGAATATAACAACAGCTCGAAGCCTTTTAGATTACTATGTTTTTAAACTTACAAACTTTTCTTTGTTTTCATATAATATGCATCTTTATATTTTCATTCATTCATTCATTCATTCATTCATTCATTCATTCATTCATTCATTCATTCATTCATTCATTCATTCATTCATTCATTCATTCATTCATTCATTCATTCATTCATTCATTCATTCATTCATTCATTCATTCATTCATTCATTCATTCATTCATTCATTCATTCATTCATTCATTCATTCATTCATTCATTCATTCATTCATTCATTCATTCATTCATTCATTCATTCATTCATTCATTCATTCATTCATTCATTCATTCATTCATTCATTCATTCATTCATTCATTCATTCATTCATTCATTCATTCATTCATTCATTCATTCATTCATTCATTCATTCATTCATTCATTCATTCATTCATTCATTCATTCATTCATTCATTCATTCATTCATTCATTCATTCATTCATTCATTCATTCATTCATTCATTCATTCATTCATTCATTCATTCATTCATTCATTTTTAATATGTTATAATTTAAAAGCCGCTAACGTTCAGCCGAAGTCAAAAACTGGAAACGGCAAGGTTTTTCCTCATATAAGAAGCTATACAGTATGTGCTTTTGCAGGTTGCCTATACTTTTCATTCTCAAACTTTTGGCGAGAGCTGTACAATAAATTAAGATCTTTCCTTCCTTTATGACTTTGTCCATATCAAGAAAACTAAGAAATCCTTTTGTCCAATTTTACCAATATTATTTAGTAACTTTACTAACGTTTCATTCATTACTTTATATAAATGTAAAGAAGATTATTTTTTTTTATTAGTATTATTTAGTTTTAGATTAATCTTAGTTAGAGTCCTTTGATGTCATAGATGAGTGTTGAGTTGAAACTTCTTTACTTGAGATTATATATCGACTTTACTCACAGGGTTAACTCAAGTCACCACTCTTGAGACATTTTTTTTTTCCTTCCTTTTTACGAAACTAAAAATAAAGTCTCTTGCAATTACTGTCAGATGTGATAATGTTTTAAACATAAACTCATCTTTGCTACAGTTATTATTATTGTTATATACATCATTCATATATTTTATGAATTATGATTATTTTTATCAGACAGCACAGCTTCAAATTTATTGATCAAGGTTATTTTCTAGTGGAATATGAATGTATATGGATTTTATTGAAGAAAAAAGCATATGAATAAACTTACTTCATAATATATTTATATCGTTGGTATTGGTGTATAGTGCAAAATGAATAATTTTCTTATTAGTTTGTTGAAGTACTTGTTTAAAAGTGATATGTGTAAAAATACTGAATTAAATATGTATAAAGTGCATCTCAAAAGGTTAAGTAAAAAAGTTTGTGTATTAATTTGTGCATAATTAGAGTAGTGTTGGTTAATGACTAATGGGGGAGACGCTGTTTTGAGACCGACTATTGCTGATTTTGCTCGCATCCGCTTCCGTTTCGACATACTGCGCATGCGTAGTGATTAGAAACGGAAACGGATGTAACTTGGGTCGCGTGGGGTCGGCTTTGGAGCAGTTGTTCCTTTATTGGTCAATTCATATCGTTGGTAATGTTATGAAGTGCAAATGAGTAATTTACCCATTATTTTGCCGAAGTACTAGTTTAAAAATGGTATGTGTAAATAATTAACTAAATATGTTTTGTATCTGAATATTTCATAAAAAGCGTCTCCTATGATAATGTTATTTTGTCAAAACTAATTTGTTGTAAATTTGTTAATTAAAAAATGTATTTTTCTGGTCAAGGTTCATATAATACGGTTGAAAAAGCCGTGTATGCGCCTGAAATAAAGTTATTATATTATTATTATTATTGATACTATCATTATTATTATTATATAGTATTATTTGTAATCTAATTTTGACAAATAGAAAATAATTTGTTTCCCAAGGTACGTATGTTAAAGGAACTGTATACAGACCAAACAACACGTAATTTATAGTTTATTTATCACAAAATGGGACATCTAAAAGTATTATCAATTTTCATTACACACGAGAGCGCGAAAAAACTGCAAAGCAGGCAAAACGCACATCTTTTGAACCATCCTGACGTATAGTAAGGATTGTCAGCATATAATAGAAAAAGTTGTGCGGGTTGCATAAGTTGAAAATTTGTTGATACGTTTAAAATTGAAGTTTTGAAAATCCCACTTTGTCTTTATTGAATTAAAAGGGTATATGTTTTGTTTGTACGGTCGCTTAAAGATCTGTGAATGACGCTATTTAAATAGTAACAATTGAGATATTTAACAATTTTACTCATTTTAGTAAAGTAAAATCCACGAAAGTAAAATTTATAATAATTCGATCTTCTGCTCTGAAAAAATAAAAGATGTAATTTCTGCTGCATATAATACACATACTATAAATGTTGCCATTTTGGCTATAAACAACAACATTATGTTGTACAAGATATTTTGTAACGCTGTGCAGCACAATTATATTATTCAATACTGCAAAAAGTACGTTTTTTTCTTTTCTAAATGCTGCTGAAATCAGAAAAGCATCAATATTACATTTATTATTGAAATCAAATATTTATAAAATGCTGTGATTTGCTTGACTTTTCAACAAGGAAAATTTTCAAAACTCCTTAACAACCTGTCACAAAATCAAATTGAAATATCTTCATGTTGAAAATCCTTCAGTTATAGCAGAAAAAAGAAAAATAACAAAATAAGATCTTTGTGTGAAATGTTGTGACTTTCAAGGTCTTAAAATATATTATTGTGTGAAATGATGTAGACCACATTTTAACTACGCCCATCTATAACCCCAAATAGGGTAGACTTTGTCAGTTTATTGTTAGCTTTCCGAATAACACTTTTGACGAATGCACCCCTAAAAAAATCGTGCAGAATTTAAAGGTAATTCATATTTTTATATATATTTTATTAGAATCATTTTGAAATCCCCATGAAACAAAGTTCCTACTGTTTAAACCTGTTATTACAGTTCTTCAATGGTATGACAGTATTAAATGCTTGTGTAATCCTACATAATTTAACTTCTTATAACTTCTCCCTTCTAAAAGTTTAGAAGTTTGTGTAAGAACAGTTTTAAATTTTACAAAGAGCATAAATTTTTGATTGTCATTATATAAAAAGTGCATAAAGAAAGATATTAAAAAAGAAGAAGAAGAAAGAGAGAAATAGGAAGTTAAAAAAAGGGAAAAAAAAGAAACAGATTGAAAAGATATATATTTTTATAGATTGGTAAATATTCATTGTTATTCATGTGTAGAAATTGAAACACAAAACAATGTACCTTTTATTATTATTGTTATTATTATTATTATTTTTTTATTTGCATTGAGAAGCTTTAAAATATGAAGTAAAGTTGTGTTATAAATCTCCATAAAGCAGCACATATCGAGTTTGGATATAGAGGCGTGGTGGATGGGGTGGTGTGAGTGGGCCGAGAGAGAAAGAGAGAGAGAGAGAGAGAGAGAGAGAGAGAGAGAGAGAGAGAGAGAAAGAGAGAGAGAGAGAGAGAGAGAGAGAGAGAACGTGTTGTGGGTTGCATACGATCCAGCAGGCGGCAGGAGTAGGCAGCGGGCTATTGATTGCTTGCTAGCTCGTTCGTTTGTATGAGTGTTCACGAAGCCAATGTTACATGTTATATACTTTACCCCTGGTGTACACTACCCCACACCCCCGCTTTATATATATATATATATATATATATATATATATATATATATATATATATATATATATTCTCTATTATAAGACCCATCCCAGTTACATGTTATTGTTAACTACAAACATAGTACATACATACACTATTTTATATACGATGATGAATACAATACAACGAAAACTACTAACTTTTAGCTCAATTATATTATTCTCTCTCTCTTTCTGTCTGAAAAACACAATTTTGGTATATTAAAACTTGTATTCATATACGATATAATTTGAAATTATATATATATATACATATAAGAAAGAATATCATATTATTTAAATCACTTGTACGTATGTGTTTATATATATATATATATATATATATATATATATATATATATATATATATATATATATATATATATATATATATATATATATATATATATATATATATATATAAATAATATGCTAAGCTTTTATATAATGTGACATACGAACCCTCCTCTATAGTTCACTATTATACTTCTCCACCTCTTTCGTGACATCAAGCAAGCCAATATATTGACAGGCAATTAGTCGCGTATTTACCGACACTTCACCAAAACTTTCTCTCTTAAACAGCTGTTGTTATATAACAAAGGACAATAACTTTACTATAAAATTCATTCATTAAAATAGTTTGAACTTTATTACATGAAGCAAAAAGGAGTAAATTTTATTTTCATTTTTTTCAAATACATATTCAATAATTGTATAAGAGAAATTTTTATCTATATTAATTTTTTCTTTTAAATCATGATGATTTTTTTTTTCAATCTGTTAACGAAGTTCTAATTCAGTATGATTAAAAAATTTGTAGGGGAGAGAGAGAGAGAGAGAGAGAGAGAGAGAGAGAGAGAGAGAGAGAGAGAGAGAGAGAGAGAGAGAGAGAGAGAGAGAGATGTGAATACGCGTAATCAGAAAGGTCATTCATATTTCCGTTTTATATCGCGTCTCTAAAAACTATGAATGAAAAAGAGGATTATTTTAACATTGAATCATTAAATGGAAAATAAATACTATAACGTACGAATATCGTACAACTAAAATTATAACGTGAGCATAGGGGGGTATAGGACAGACTTTGCTAATAATAATCACAGCGTTTTGTCACACTAATCGGAAGACCAATAAGGAAGACTACAAAAAAATTGAGGTGTTAATTTTATTTCATATTCTAAAAGATTAAATTGTCCTGAATCAATATGCATGTGAATTTATGATTTTTGAGTTCATTAAGTATTTTTAATTAATTTTTTAAATTCACGAAATGACATCACAGGTTGCACTTTATGCATGTGAGCATAAGAAAAAGTTGCAGCCTGTGACGTCATTTCGCGACTTTTAAAAATTAATTAAAAATACTTAATGAACTCAGAAATTAAAAATTCATGCATGTCAGGACAATGTACTCTTTTAGAATATGAAATAAAATTACCCACTAAATTTTTTTTAAATTTTCCTCATTCGAACATTTGGTCCCGTTAAATCTCTTCATCTATAATACATAAGTGGAACAATTTTAAATATACTTTAAATGTACACGAAAAGAATAAATTACATAATTTATGCTGCATTTATGTCATTTTTGTCAGTGTTTAAAAAACACTAAATTAGAACAACATAAATAACTATGCTGTTCTATATAATATTTATGTTTTGTAACATAATTATTATCAAGTATAGCATAATATTATACTGTATTGAATAAATTCTGCTGAAAATGAGCTAGCATAATTATTACATATTTATATTTATCCATCTATATATTTTTTTTATTATTTATTCAAATTTAGTTTAGTGATGCCAAAAAAGGTGCAAACTCATTTATATAGTACTTGAATTACAAATTTGCAATGTAACTAGAATTAAAATAATACTTAAAATAATTTATGTAACATGATACTTGACAACGAGAGTCTAGGAAACGTAAAATATAATTATCTGACGTATATGATTTCTCTCTATATAATATAGTTGTTATATAATATATTAGGTTTGTTAATTTGGATATTGAAATCAGAAATTGTTCTCTGTATATCAAAATAGTAAATACTAAATATTGTATACAGCATATATATATATATATATATATATATGCATATGTATAATGATATACATATATCATTGTTTATGTTCATTAATAATAATAATGCTACGGTAAGAAATCATTAATATTTGCTGTAATAAAATAGTATACCTTTTTTTAAATAATATATATATTTTTTTATATGAAGGATTATTAGAAATAAGAACTTTTTCTTTCAGGGATAGGGACAGAATTTGTATGAAAAATTTGCATGATCTTTACTTGGATCACAATAAAAAATTTGTTAATTTGATTAATATGCATTTTCAACTTGTATGTGCAAGAATTTTTTTGATTTGATAATATTTTTTACTGGTCCACGCTTTCGTGTGCCGTGGGACGTGGGGGTCACATGCACATGAATGTAATCTAGTCGTGGCCTGCCTTAGCGGCAATTTGACCAGTCGAGGCTCCTCCTCGAGATGTAAACCGTTCCGTCGTTTTGGGCGGAACGGCAAAATCGATTATGAAGAAGTCCGAGCCGAAGACGTCCACATCCAAGATCCGTGGTAAATGTGTGCAGACAAGCCCCGGAACGGTGGCCAATATGTCCTCTTCTGCGCGCACTCTACGTGGTGAAAGATTATGAAGATGGATGTAATGACTATGAGGCCGGTGCCTGGTAGTAACAAATTAGCGGAAAAACAAGACAATAGGTTTAAAAAAGAGAAGTGGTTAAAAGGAAGACGGGAAAACAAGATATAACGGCACAATAGGAAAGTTTACAGGCACCGGCTTAGGTTCCGATGCATACTTCTCACCATCTTGCGCGGAACCTGTATGTATGTGCAAGCAATGCTCAGAAGAGTACAGTAAAGTATCAATTTTTTGAATTCTTTCGTGAATATACAAAGAATAATGTAAAATTAAGAGTGGAGCAAAAAGCCTACCTATCAAACTGGCAGGCGTAACTGCATCGTCACTTCTTAGCCTTTCTTTTTTTTTCTTTCTTTTTTTTTTTGTTTACCTTTGTGTACGTATTACGTAACATGGTTGAATAAGACGAATATGAATCTGAGAAGGGAAAGTATGCATATTAGGTTATACCTAATAGTTAAGAAAGGTTATAATATCTAATATCATAAGTAAAACATTGAACAACAAGTAACATTCAGGCGATTAAATACGATAAGTCCTGTATAATTTATATTAGTCTTTTTTATCATAAACATTTTCTTAATAATTGTTTAATTATTTTATGGTAAAATGTAAACAAAGTCAACTTCTTAAACTTTGCTGACAATTCCAACAAAATGGTTTTGATTGTTTTAACTTCCTCTATAAGCAATGTACGATATAGACAAAAAAGTGTCAATAATATAAGATAACATAACATACCAATAACATAACATACCAAAAATAGTTTATTCCAACTTTATTATTAGCTTATAAAAACTTAAAACACTCCTTACTTCACCTTATTTATTCTCAAAACAAACATATACTTCTGCTTTATAAACTTTATTGTGTTTATAAGTTTATTTTATTTCCTCATATTAAAGTTCATAAACTTTTTCATATCAGCGTATCAACAAGGTTTACTAAAGAATGTAATAAAATAATATCAACGAATATTATTTATAAATGAATGAATGAATGAATGAATGAATGAATGAATGAATGAATGAATGAATGAATGAATGAATGAATGAATGAATGAATGAATGAATGAATGAATGAATGAATGAATGAATGAATGAATGAATGAATGAATGAATGAATGAATGAATGAATGAATGAATGAATGAATGAATGAATGAATGAATGAATGAATGAATGAATGAATGAATGAATGAATGAATGAATAATTCAATAAATCAATCAATATTATATATATATATATATATATATATATATATATATATATATATATATATATATATATATATAAAAATTAAATATATATATATAAGTAAAAAGTACACGAAGAATTACAAGAAATTTCCTTGGTGAAAACATATTTAAATTCATCAATTTCACTTGAGTTGATTTTGATTGTATAACATTAATTAAGAGAAAACTTTAATTAATGGTATCAAGAAAAACAAACAAAGCTAGTGCGCAGTCGTTTCAAAACAATTTTGTATTGGCATTTGATATTAAGTGTGCGTGTATGTAAAATTCGAATTTAATCAAAGTGAGTAGATAAATGATTGCTGGTAAAATTAAAATATAAAATAACAAAAAGTAAGAAACTCAGCAAACTTGATTTTGTAAATTAATTTTAATGATGTTATATATATTTATATAAACACACAAACACAAACATGCACTCATGTATACTTTCATGATGTTTACTTTAGCGTATACATATTTTGCACTTTTAATGAAATTTAAAATACAGTATACATGATGTAATGTTTCACTTCTGCATGAGAAAGACTACAACAAAAACTTAGGGGATATTTTATTTCATGTTCTAAAAGAGTACATTGTCCTGAATCGATAAATATGTAAATTTCTAATTTTTGAGTCTATTAAGTATTTTTAATTAATTTTTGAAAGTCACGAAAAGACGTCACAGGCTGCAACTTTTTCCTATGCCCAAATACTTAAATATTTAATGGACTCAAAAATAACAAATTCATACATGTATCGGTTCAGTACAATGTACTCTTTTATAGAGTATGGAATAAAATTACCCCCTAAAAATTGTTAGTCTTCCTTACATTAATATTTTGAGTTCATTGTTTATCGAATGGTTGTCCGGACTGAATGAATGAATGAATATATATATATTATATATATATATATATATATATATATATATATGCAAATTCAATATTCATAAAAAGGTGAAAGATTTAATCAAATTCAATATTATTAGCGAGCAATCTAAATTTGAATTGTACGCATCCTGTACAACATAATGGACATGCAATTTGCCTAACTTACATAATGAATAATAACCTTTAAAATCTCATAAAAAAAAAGTAAATCTATGATAGAAAAGAAATTCAAGCTGATAAATGTATTCTGTGTGTGTTAATACTAGTAATTTTTTACATTCAAATTCTTAATTCACATCTACAAATCAAATAATTTATTGGCGTCTTCAAAACAAGTTAAATACAAATTCGCAGACATCATTAGACATTATAAAGCTGCATGTTCAGCAATAAGTTGTCTGTAAATTTGTACTTGTGTTATATATAAATAATTTGTTTTTAAAAAACAATTCAATTAATTACTAGTAATTACTTATATTTTATATACAAATTATCACACAAATATTAGTCTTTAATTTAATAAAATGTATAATAAATAATAAAAAAATATAGCCATGGACTCACTCAAGTGTTAGGATTTTGTCACATACTGTATTTATAGCAAAAATATACATTTTAAATTTTTGAAAATTACTATCATCGTTATAATGATATACTATCCTGTAAAATATGTCTAATAAATCTAATTGTGTTGGAATAACAGTAATATATAATTAAACTTAATGATGACAACATTTCATAACTTCAATTAAATTTAGACAAGTTTTTCTTTGATTTTTTATTTTAATTTTCAGCAAGAGATAGTATTAGCTGTATGAAAAGATAATCACAAATTCAATTATATATTGAAAATCAGTTGAGATAAGTAGAAATATTGCAAAATTGTGAGTTTTGTGCTTTTTTTTCTATTTTTTTTTTATATATAATCGTGATCAGTGATCACAAGTTATCACAACCAAGTGGGTGGAAAAAAAAGTCAGTGTGAGCCTTATGTATTTACTTACTTGAACGATTACATAACATCGGAAAGAGATGTCAGATTTACAAAGTAAGCTTAAGAGTTTAATTTGCAGCAACGAATTATAACACCGTCAACTTCATTTTTAAACATGCAAAATTCAACATTTACTTAAAAATTGAGGATATCCAATGTACCATTACATCCCTTTCCATTTCATCAATTTTCATCCCTTGTTTGTCCGATGTTAGTTAAAATATAAATCCAATTGTTATGTTAACAATGTAATTTGTGAATAGGATCAAAAACTGGGTAAAATTGGACGTGACAAAAAATTTAATTAACTTCGTGATGAAAAAGGGAGTAAAAACGGATAAAAAAAATTTTTCACCTCATTGTGAAATTTAAATCGAAGATTCAACTAATTTAGTTATAGAATTGCGAGAAGGCAGAATGCTATACAGAGTGCATGCAGGTGATCACTGAAGCCAAGCAACGTCAAGCATGGCCCATACTTGGGGTGATGACCAAAATTATTTTAGTTTTGTTTGTTTGTTTGTTGTTTTTTAGTTCAAAATTTGTGCTTTTTTTTAGTCTGAATTTACGTCCACTCTTGTCACTATATATTATGCTACAAACAAGAGTAAAAAAAAAAAAAAAAAAAAAAAGAGAGAGAGAGAGAGAGAGAGAGAGAGAGAGAGGATGAAATCCTGGTTAAGAATAGACGAAATTTTCAGACCAAAAGAGGAGTACGTACAATTATTTCCTCTCAAGATTTGTCAACAAAAACATGTAATTCAAATGCTTGCACTATTTTTAGGACTTTATTGTGGACTGTTACTTGTCTATCTCGAATATAGACTTATAGGGTGTGTGCGCATGACGTCATAATAAATTCACTTCGATGCCATGATTGAGCAACGAATAAAATTGCTTATAGCATAGGATAAACGTGAGTTTTCGCTATTTTCTTTGGACAATAAGTAATTTTTTGTTGTCATTATTGTTTTTCTTGCATATTTAAAGCCATAGACCACATAAAACAGCATGTGCTTTTTAATGAATAAACACGAAATGGGATATTCAAATCTGATGACAATTTTTACCAGAATGTTAATGTAGCCCCACGAGAGAGCGTGAAAAAACTGTAAAGTATGCAATTTGCTTGACTATATTCATGTTTATGACGTCAGAAACATGCAAAAATTAGTATGAAAATGTTATGCGGGTTGCATAAATTAAAATTTCTGATCACTGCCACGGGGTTTTTTTGGGTTTTGAGACAAACTTATGTTATTTATGTAAATCCCATCAAGTGTTTTGTGATATAAATGCTTATGTTTTTCTCTGATCTATTCCTTTAAGAACCTAATACAACTTGTTAATAGCATCAATTTTCTCAAAAAAAATTGCTTAGTATTTTTAAACTGGCAAAATGTGCCATTTTCCCATACCGGCCTAATTTATTTAGTCCTCACTTATGGCGTTGACTTGAACAAGAATGCAACCACCGTATAGGCAGGGGTAAAAATGTTTTCATAACGGGACCTGTTCAGACTGATTACACTATTAGGGGGGGGGGGATTCCTCTTGGAAGGGGTAAGTTTTGGAAGGGGATTTTTTTACTGCAATTTTTACTATTTTTGCAATGAAAATGGGCAATAACTCGATTGAGAATATTACAGTAAAATTTAATGCCTCATGAACATCAATATTTGCTGTATTAATATTTATTCATTCTATTTTAAATAATAAATGCAAAATAAAATAAATATTATAAATGAATAATTTATTCCGCATTATATTTTTTAGAATAATATGCTAATATGCATTAATGCACAAAGCATACATTTGTGAACAAATAAGCAAATATAAATAAATGTTTATGCACATTAAATATTGATATTTACTAGTTTGTAAATAGATTTAAATTTCCTCCTTCAAAACAAATAGTAAAATAAAAAAGAAAGAAAATAATTTATCGTTATAATACGTAATAGTAAAATAGTAATATGAAAATATCTGGAAAATATAGACATACACATTTTTAGGTAGCATTTCATAATGAGCTAAAAATAAATCTTAGCAATAAATAGGAAAAAAGTACAGATATTTCACATTTAGAGCACTGCTGAATCAAGAACTTTTATTTTCGAAGCATGTAAAACACGGTCCTCCCGTGTAAAGCTGCACATATTAAACAAATAATAATAAAATAACAAAAGGCTTTTGCCTATCAAAGAATCAATAGAAGACTTGCAAAAGTTTTTTTTTTAGTGAGAAAATAAACAAACTCAAAGCACAACAATACTATAACAAAGTGTTGCAGATGACTTTGTGTTCCTGTCCTAATTTATATAGCATGTTTTCTTATGGGGAAATGAAGCAGCTATAACTTGAGTTAAAAAATTTCCCCTTACTGATTTTTATCCTTCTATAATATCCAGTGGCGGTCCTACAGGGGGGATTGAGGGGCGGATATCCCCGGGCCCACTAGGCTTGGGGGGCCCGGAACGAGGCCTACATGTAAAAAATTCAAAGCTAACGAAAAAAAAAAGAAAAAAAAAAGGAAGTTAAGGGACGGGAAGAAGAAGAAGAGAGAGAGAGAGAGAGAAGTTTATGAACCAATTTAATGATTTTCTTTAGTAAAATTTATCCCTAACAAATTATCCAAACAAATTTATAATATATATATATATATATATATATATATATATATATATATATATATATATATATATATATATATATATATATATATAAACTAAAGCATATAAATTTACAGATAAAATACAATATCTCTTAATTTACTATAGTAATAATTACAACTTAATTCAGTATTTTTTTTAAGTTTTAAATAAGGGCTGCCCTGGTTTAAAAAGGTAAAATAAACTACTTACGAGAATTATAATGAAGACTAAAATATTTTCAGGGTGTTATTTTATTGCATTTTTATTCTAAAAGAGTGCAATGTGCTAAGTCGATACGTATGGACATTTCTAATTTTCGAGTTCATTGAGAATTTATAATTAATTTTTAAAAGTCTTAAAATGACGTTACAGTCGTTAACTTTTTCCTATGAATTGCATGAATTGCGTATCGACATTTTTCGATTTTTTTTAAATAGAAATACTTAATGAACTTAAAATTTAGAATTTTCAAATAAATCGATTCAGAACCATGTCTTCTTTTAGAATATGGAATAAAATTTTACCCTGAAAACATTTTTAGTCGTCCTCCTTGGCCTGGCGTGGGTGAAACTTTTTCAATGATAAATAACCGCTATCTCAATCTTCCTAAATTTTCTCTCTTTCTATTCATCAAATTGACCCTGTCCTCTACTCCTAAAATGATGATGACGATCAACTTTGGTTATTCAAGGAATATGTGCATTTTTTTTTTTTTTCAAGAGAACAGGGTTTATGAACAACACTTTTGTTTTGGATATTCGAAAATAATTATAAAAAAAAAATAGCTTTTTGAGAATATGAAGGAAACATTTTTTCCATTAGCTTAATCTGGCCTAAATCTGCAAAGTAATAAAAAATAAGTGATTTTTCATTATGAATTTTTGTATACTTTTTTTTTTTTTTTTTTTTTTAATATTTCACTCTAAAATAAAATTTAGCATTTCCCCCCTCTATTAAAAAAAAAAAAAAAAAAAAAATCATAAAATAAAAAGAACATTATTAATATATTATTTTTCTTAAAGCTATCTGCACTGACAATTATACTGAATTGCCTGTAAATAGTCACGTGGTAAAAAAAATCGCGCTAAATTGAAATCTACTCTACTTGAAATTTTATTAATATTATTATTTTGTAATCACCGTGGATTAGCTATAACGTACAAAAAAAAAGTAAGCAAATAGTTAATAAAAAAAAAAAAAAAAAAAAAAAAAAAGAAGAGGACGGAGTAAAAAGCAAACAAAAATAGAAATCCTTGCCCATTCCAGAATGAAAAATAAAAGGCAGAAAGGAAGAAAAAAAAAAAAAACGAAAACTGTATAAACACCTCACTTTTTTCTGTTTAATTTTTTATTTCAATTCCTTTTTTATTATTATTTCTTTCTTCATATTTTTTCCTCTCATTTTAACACTGATGGATGTTGAACAAATCTAATTTTAGACAATGGCTTGATTCGTCCTATATAAATCAATATATAAACAATAAATATTTATCAAACAAGAAAGTCATTCACTTTCATAATGTAAGGGTAAGGGAAGGGATTTTATGACAGCTACAAAAACTGTGTCAGTATAAATATTATTTTTGAGCGTATATTCGCTTGTAACTCTCCCACTAATAATATAAAAAGTCTTTTTTTTTTATGTTCCTTTCATGTTTTATTTAATAATCCCTTGGGGAAAATGACTAAGGTACCATACTTAAGAAGTTTCTTGTTAATTTTTAAATATTCTGTGCTCGTTTAATTGTCATCATAATTAATTAAATATGCCGGTAAAATATAACAGGTGACTAAATAGTTACATTTTGTAACACCAGGTGGAATCTGGACATCAAGTTTGGAAATTTTTAGCTTTGTTCTATTGGAGATAATATATATTATTCCCGATAGAGTGCTCTCATATGTAAAAAATCTTGTTAAAATTATAACAAATTTTGTAAAATAATTGTTTGATTACAATAATTGTGCTCAAATTTTTAAGATAAACAAAATTTATTGGCACAGAAACTATACTAATAAATATCAAATTATTATACTAATATTTGATCCCAAATTGTAGAGGCAGTGTTCCGCAATATTTGAACAGAAATATAATAATGAAAATAAATTTGTAGGAATAGGAATATAATATATGCCCCGGTCAAAACATGGGTTCGATACCCAAAAACACTATGACGATAACGTTACTTTTGAAACATCCCCCACGATAACGATACTATATCGATAGTTTTTCAGTAACGATACCTATTAATCATGGTGCAATGTTTTTATTGAACTAAAATATTTCAAAAGATGCTTCATGACTGTATTATGCCCTCTATGCCTACAATGTAAAATTTAAAAAATTTAGAATTTTAGAAATTTGTAAATGTACCCATCACCTATTTTAAAATTTATTTTTTTATTTATTTTCTTTTTTATATGGGTGTTTCATCGTATACTATTTACACTTCGCTAATTACACTGTAAATATATGGGTATTTTTAAATTAAATACAATAATACTAGTGATTGCAAGGTTTACGCATATAGAGAGACAATATGTGTCGTGCAATATGATATCAGAGTTTGTTTAAAATCAAAGAATATTAAAATATATTTTGCTTGTCAAAATTTATTCAAAACCAATAACATATTTCTTTAATATATTATTGAAATGAAAATAAGAATAGTACAAAGAAAAAGTGGATAATCTTGTTCAGGACAAAATATTGGAATTTTAATATCCCAAGATGTTGCATTTAAAACTGTATATTTAAATACAGTAAATTATATTGCTGTATTTAAATTATGTGATAATATATATAATAAAGTTTACCAGTTAAATTGAGAGCAATTAATTTCTCATAAGAATGATATTACAAATTTAGCACTACTTTTTGAATGGTAAAATATTACTTTCATGTGATAAGTACAGTAACGTTTTCTCCAAGTTCCTTGCTGCAGCTCTAGAACTAAGAAAAAGCAACCCTAAGAAATAAAGTTTTAAATTGCTATATTTAGTAAAGTTAAACCCCTTGATGGCAATAACAAAATATAAAGTTCTGTTTTTCAATTATTGTTTTGACTAATTGTGTAGGGTAAAAACAGAGGAGAAAAAAAAAAATATTGCAACAATCATAAGAGTTGACAGAATCTTAATTTTTATATGACGTATACGAAAGACATATTACATTGAAATTCTAAATTTAAAAAATAAAAATGAGAGAAAAGAAAAGCGAAAGGTATTATTTCAAAATATATTTTTTAACAAAACATCTTTACATATTTAACCAGTTTGCTTCAAAAATCTAATTTATGTCTTAGATTTTTGATGAAAAATAAAACTTAACGAACTGAAGGAAATAAGTATAAAAATACGCGAATATCAAGTCTTGTAGAGATCCAACATGAAAACAATACCTTTAACATAATATGCAGTATAAATAAAAGAAATAATAATATCAATATAAAAAGACCGAGTTTACTACTATTATTTTTGTATTTTTATCATTATCCACAGTGCCATTCCGAATACATCCCAAATACATAAATAAAATATATTTGTCTGTATGGCTGAATATATATAAATATTTTGAAATAACATAATTATGCATATACATAGCTCAATCCACAACTTTGTATCATTCACGCATATTTTTATCAAAAGAATAAAGAATAAAATTAACAATTTATTAGCGCGGATATTTGAATGATTGAAAATTCAAATTTGGTCAATTGTACGAAAAAATAAAAGTGGTAATTAATTATTATTAATTCATATTTTGATATTCACTCTTATATACCATCTTATTATAAATATTAAAATAAATCATTTATAATATATTAAGAAAGAACTATTGAACTTATATTAAGTCATCATCATTATAATAATATTGATTTTATAGCGTTCGGGTAGTTTTATGTTTTTATGTATATGTGTACCATTTAAACCTTGAAAGTTATATTAAAGGATTTAATTGTTCTCTTTCTCTTATACAAAAGGATTGACTTCCTTTAATTATTTGAGTTTTAACGCTTTGCAATTCATTATAAAGGTTTTGTAAGCATTTCAATATAATTTACTTCACGTATGGTATGGTTCCCATGTACAACGAACTGAATGTACTCTACTTGTGATATATATATATATATATATATATATATATATATATATATATATATATATATATATATACAATATATATATATATATATATATATATATATATATATATATATATATATATATATATATATATATATATATATATATATATATATATATATATTATATATATATATATATATATATATATATATATATATATATATATATATATATATATATATATATATATATATATATATATATATATGATACTTTTACATTTTAATCTGAAACTTATGCATAAACGTGTCATTCTAAGAGCGTGACACTTTGTCTAACATTTTTCTTTTCTTCCATGTGATATAAATGAAAGAATTTTTATATAACTCTATTATATTTTCTTGTCAAGGAAATACTTCCCAATTCAAATTTTAATATAATTTATTCAAATCATATTACATAGCATTCTTTACGCCTCATAAAAATCTTTATGATATTGCCTGACTATCATTAATATAATATCGTCCGTCGAATATGTATATGTATATATATATATATATATATGTATGTATATGTATGTATATATATATATATATATATATATATATATATATATATATATATATATATATATATATATATATATATATATATATATATATATATATATATATATATATATATATATATATATATATACATTTTTTTTATTATCGTGTTATAATTTAAATATTTTATTAGCACATGGGACGAAAAAAAATTGGTTTTCCATATACAGTTATGCTTTTGGCAATGTTTATGTGTGTTTTCATCGCTAACTGGGGGATTTTATTGACATATTTTCGTGATCTTTTATTTACAAAAATTGTAATCAAACATTCTGGCTGTTTATTTTATTTTAGCCACAAAAACTCAAACATTCTATTTTCGATATATATAGATTTTTTTATTTGTTATCGACTCACGCTCGTACCAACATAATATAGAAATATTTTGCAGTAAATATTTTGTAACAATTAAGTGCATGGTAGAAAGAATGTAATCTAAATGTGTTTTTATGTAGTAATTTATGAAGTAACACATGTGTACAAAGACCAAAAATAAAGACAAGTTCTATATTTAAAAAGATATTACTTTTATGTATTAAACATCCCTATACAGTATACCACTGCAGTTAAACAAATAAAACACAATGCAAGCATAACATATGACCTTTTTTTATTTTTTATAAAGACAAAATTTAAAGGAAGCAGCATATATTTGTTTTTGTTTCTTGAAGGGGATGCAAATTTCATATATATTTTTTTTTAATAGGATACAGTGCATTGTTTAATAAAAACAAAAGATTAATGATTAAACTTCTTTATATTTTTCCCCCTTTAAGAAAGACAATATTTTTTTTTCTTATACAACATCGCTTCGTGCCATGTATTAATCCAACTGATGGAATAATTTTATAAAATATATTTAAATTCTCCCCTTCAACAATATAATACACAACAACTTTAAAGCCAATTTTAAATGATTTACTTTTTTTTTAAAACAACCAAATATAAACATTAAAAAAAGATAATTCTTTTTAGCTTTTTGTCATTCAATTTTATTCTACAAACTTGTTGAACTATTTCTTATTATTATAATTTTTATTTTTAAAATCTCAGTACTATCAACTGACGTGATCACGCATTTATGCCACTGATTGTAACAAAAATAAATAAATGTGAATTTTGGACAAAAACGTACAACAAAAAATATAACAAATTTTTATTTTTTATTTTTTTTTATAGTAAATTAAAAGTGTTGTGTAAGTGTCTGTGTCTACACACAATTATATGCTCGAAAATTCCACAATGCCTGTTTTTGTGTGTTTTCTCTAACATTTTTGTATATTATAGCAAATATTTTCAAAACTACCTACAGTTCATAAATTTCAAACTGTTTAAACGGGTTATATTCACTAGTGTGTGTGTGTACTTGTGTGTATATATATATTATAATATAATACTGTATATTATCCAAAACTTTTTTTTTTTTTTTTTCACACTTCATTCTTTTTCTTTTTGGCTTCAGCTTTTAAATATCAACATAGCTAACAAAAAAAAATGCCAAATTGGTTTGAGCATTAACAACAGATTTTCATGATTTTGCATTTGAATAAAAATTTGTTGGTTTTCAGGGCTATAATTTCTCTTTTATTAGTAACTATCATAAAATGCAATGATATATTTTCATCGAATTCAAGAAATCCTTAGAGTAATATAATATGACAAGGATTAATCATGTAATGGTAGCTCTGTTTTAATCAATAAAATCCAATAAGTTTGTTATTTGTATTTTTTTATTACACTTCTCAGCATTGCTCAGAATGTATAAAGTCCTTTTATTATTTCTACCAGAGTGAAGCACAATTTTAAATTTAACAACCCTTTTTTTGTTATCAATCTCAAATATCTTCAACAAATATTGGCCACCCTTGCATTGAAAATGAAGCCTTTGCCAAACAAAATCTACATTTTGCAAATATGATCCTAAATTTTGACTTTCTCCTTCAAATCACACAAATATAGTGGAGCTTTTGTGTTTGACTATTGAGCGTTATTGCTTATAGTGATGCAGCACAGTGGTCTCTTTGTTGTTATAAAATAAAACAACAACTTTTATTTGAATTTTTTTTTTTTACTTGTTCTAACTTTAGGGCTTCGTAAATGATAAAACCATAGACTTAGGTCTATGAGTAAAACCTTTAGACTTTGGGGGAAAAAAAGAAAGAAAAAAAAAAAGAAAGAGAGAGAGAGAGAAAAAAAAAAGAAGAAGAAGAAGAAGGAAGAAGAAGAAGGAAGAAGAAAAAAAGAAAAAAAAAAAAGAAAAGAAATGTATATTAGGCAATAATAAAAGAAAACCCTACCCTGAAATTTACAAAACTCTAACGCTCTAACCCCATCCAAATCTGGAAAGTTACTATTGCCCATACAATATAATTCTTAATAATAATAATTTTTTAAACAAAGTTTTTATTTATTTATTTACTATAGTAATATATATTATCATTTTACGTTAAAAAGATAGTCAATTAAAACTGATATAATAATAAAAATAGATTGCGTATAGTTTTAAAACATTCTACTACTTTTAGTATTCAGAAATAGAATGTCCTTATTTATATATAGAGGAAGTTTAGTAATAAAATCAAATATGAAGTTTAATTTGATTACATTTATGATATAATCAAATTATTTAAGAGTTTTTTTTAATGAATTAAATTATTCATAATTAAAATTTATTTTGACCTTTTATCTTTTAATTTACAATTTATGAAAACTAATTTCTTCTTCATATATATATATATATATATATATAAATAACCGTATTTTTTGTTCGGATCATATATAATTAATTTTCTATTATATTATATAGTGCATTAAAAAACCATTTGGGTTACTATAATTAAACATAGCAAGATAATAATAATTTTATATAGAAATATTTTTATTTCTCTCTTTAATCTGTTAATTTTTAAGTACAGTATATAAGTTACGAAACTTTAACATTTTATTTTTCTTTATTAGTTCAATGAGAAAGTTCTGTTCAATAATGGAAGTTTTTCACCCCACCCACCAAAATATTTTGAATAAAAAAAAAAGAAGTTATTATTTTGTTTGAATTCCCTCTTGCACACAATTCCTAACACACTTTTCAAATACTTATCATAAAAAAAAAAAAAAATGCAATGCAATTTTTATATAGAATAACTTATAACTTGAATATATCAACAAAAATTTTCTCTACATATAATATAAGGGAAAAAACTTTTTTTTTCTATGTAAAAAAGAAAATATGAAAATTTAAGTCTCATATTTTATATTTTTTCCTTTTATGATGGGTATACGAATGTCAATTCTTTAAGTTATATAACAATAAAAAAAATGTCAAGCGGTATGCATAAAAAAATTATGCCAAAGAAATTGTTTGACATAAAAAATGTATATTAATATATTAAAGTGGCTCATGAGATAACTACAAGCCTACATGCAAAATTATGTAAAATTATTCTCAAAGAACATAAGGTTTTTTGTTATAATGTGATGCACTTTATCTATATAAAAAAAACTAGAGACATATCGTAATTTTAATTATGCTTTGTTTTACTACACATTAATATGAAAATAAATACGTATTGTATTTAATATATTTTTTATATTATTTGTAATTCTACAGTTTATGTTCCAACTGAACTAGTTTTGATTACACTTTTCCCAAGGGGTTGCAAGTCCCTCTCTTTCAACGTCATGCAAAAATAATACGCAATAACAACTATAATGTGTGTGTAGTGTGTGTGTGTGTGTGTGTGTGTGTGTGTGTGTGTGTGTGTGTGTGTGTGTGTGTGTGTGTGTGTGTGTGTGTGTGTGTGTGTGTGTGTGTGTGTGTGTGTGTGTGTGTGTGTGTGTGTGTGTGTGTGTGTGTGTGTGTGTGTGTGTGTGTGTGTGTGTGTGTGTGTGTGTGTGTGTGTGTGTGTGTGTGTGTGTGTGTGTGTGTGTGTGTGTGTGTGTGTGTGTGTGTGAGTGAGTGAGTGAGTGAGTGAGTGATATATATATATATATATATATATATATATATATATATATATATATATATATATATATATATATATATATATATATATATATATATATATATATATATATATATATATAATATACTGCAACACTCATACGATGCATGATTCAAATTCTAATTATCAACATATGAATATGAAGTACACTGACTTTTTATAGTATATTTTAATATCATATAAAATAATAGTATCAGTGACCAGGATGGACATTTCCTTAAAAAAGTAGCACGGTGTAAACACAGATCTGGTATTATTAGCAACCCTATATATAATTTCTAACTCCGAATAAAAAGAAAAAATCTCATAACTTCTTGACTATGAATTAAAGTATTAAATATGTTTTGTACCAGCTTATGTATTATTATTATTATTATTATTCAAATATTTAATTAAAGCTTAATTAAGATAATTAAGTTATATTGTGATATTATTAATTAATTCTACAACTATGTAAAGCTATTTATATTTGCATCTAAATAATTGGAAATCATAATTGTGAAATTAATATTCATGTTTATGAAGATGAATAATTTGATGTCAATAATTTAACATTCAAGTTATATATGTATACTGTACGTCAATCATTATACTTTCATTATAATGGAAGCCTAAAGGGACAATTTGAACTAAAAATGAAATATCGAATAGACAATCTCTATTAAGTCTGTATGATTTCGATGAATATCATAAAATTTTCTTATTTTTGATATTATAAATTATTATTTTAGTTAAAAAGAAAGATTTTTTTTTCTGCTAATAAATAACTTTAAAATTAAGATATAACGTGATAAATGTATTGATAACATTGTTATGCATGCCTTTAGAAATGTTGCCAAATATCCTTTATTCATTCTACAAATTTGTAAAATTATAATAATTTCTCAAATTCAAGTGCCAAATTTTAAAGGGGAGCGTTATAAATATTACAACGTAAAACCTTATTATACTGTATTTCATATACTTTTTTTTTTTTTTAAATTTTTGCAGTTCAACTGTATTGCTGGACTTATTCAGTACCTATATTGAAACATCTATATATATATATATATATATATATATATATAAAATAATAATAATTAATCAAAATTCAACAAGGGATGGGGGATGGTTACATTTCATCAAAAATAGTAACTTTATAATACTATAGTAGTGCTTGATAGTAGTGCTAAAAAAAATATTTCATTTTTTTTTCTTTTTCTTTTTGTAAATTTTAATATAATAACCAATACACATAAAGGTATGCCTATACAGTATAACGCATTAATGCTTGTATTGAACAGGTATTGAATTAGTTGCCAAAAAGCTTTATTGAAAATACAAGTTCATTTCCCAATAAATTTAAACAGATGATTTTTTTCCTTCGTTTCAAATTGAGTATTGGTCTTAAAAATGTTGGTTTTTATTAGATTATTATTATTACGTATTCTATATACATATTTTTACTCTACCTGTTAGTTTTTTTGTGTGTTTTTATAAAGAATTAAATGTACATTAAAGTTCTCAATCACGTGTACAAAGAGAGAAAGAGAGAGATAGAGAGAGAGAAAGAGAGAGAGAAAGAGAAGAGAGAGAGAGAGAGAGAGAGAGAGAGAGAGAGAGAGAGAGAGAGAGAGAGAGAGATTATTTCAGTCGAGTAGTTTGCTACCTCCAGTTCACATACACCCATACATTTTCAAATACGTATCAGTAGAGTTAACAATGTTAGAGTTTAATTAGTGCACAAGACCGTAATTCTCATGTCCTCGCCAATTAGATTTGAGGAAAGTTTATATACATATTATATACTATGTTATGTATCATATATATTTTTATATATATATATATATATATATATATATATATATATATATACACTCACTATTTAATATTATTATATTCACAGAAGCAGTATAGAAACATTTACATATCGCTAACAAATTGTGGTTGTGTATTGTTATGATGATAGTAGTTATACTACTAATGGATACTTACCGTTTTGCAATATATACGTTAATTGAAATTACTTAAAAAATAATAATAAGAATATTAAATTCCATTAATTAAATCTTAATTATCATAATTCATAACAGTTGTTAGATTATAGAATCAAAAATTGAATAATAAGTATTATACAAAATATACTGATTATATTTCATTACTGATACTTTTGTAATTATTTCAAATAGGAGAGTGAATTAAAACATTTTTATTTTAAATTACACTTAATTATCAATAAAAAAATTATTACTATATTATGAATACCAAAAACATATTACATAGTAAATTATATATAAAATATATATTTAAATTTTAATATCATATTAATTTTTAAATGACAGTCACATAATTATTTTAATAATATTTTTAAAAATATTTAAAAAATATAGTTTTCACTGTTAATTTGTTAATGCAACTCTGTATTCGTTTTTTTTTTTTTTTTTTTTTTTTTATCATTGATTATAAAATGTCTCCTAAAATGTTACGCAACCATTTATTCATAAAAAAAACCGCAACATTTTTTTAACACTATACAAGCGAAAAAAAAAAACATATATAAAATATATCCCCATAGAGAGTACTTTATAATTTTTAACCATTTTTTTACATTACGTAAAATTAAAATACACAACACTAAAAATAAAGTCAACGATACGCTATACACTACTAAAAAAAATCGATTTTATTTTTTTATGACATCGATTTTTTCCTTCTTCTTTTTTTTTTTTTTTTTTTTTTTTTTTTGGTAGTAGTTTAATGTGTTTGTGAAAAGTTTATTTATTATATTGTCGACGAGTTGTCGTATATGCATGAATATTATATTTTATAAGATGATGTTCTCAACTTTTTGGCAATAAATTATCATGTTACCTCATACGTATATTCTGTATACGTGGCAAAAATAACCAAAAAGTGTAAACGATTTTTTTAATGTATTTATTTACCATTCGCTGAAAAACTGTCC
Source organism: Ecdyonurus torrentis (assembly GCA_949318235.1). Taxonomy (NCBI): domain Eukaryota; kingdom Metazoa; phylum Arthropoda; class Insecta; order Ephemeroptera; family Heptageniidae; genus Ecdyonurus; species Ecdyonurus torrentis. The sequence goes on from OX439127.1 coordinate 21,524,978, forward strand.
GATTAATTGATTTTTTTTATTATTAAAAAAAAAAACCGTTAAATGTTTAAAAAGCATTCTTAAAGGCATAGAAAACATGATACAATATGTTATTTTAAATCATTAAAGACAAAATGAGATTTACAAAACTGATGATAAGTTTTACCAGAATGTAAAAAGAGAGCGTGAAAAAACTGTAAAGTATGCAATTTGCTTAAATATTTCTGTTTATGACGTCAGAAACAGGCAAAAACTATAGTATGAAAATGTTGTGAGGGTTGCATTTATCGAAAATTTCTGATCTCTGCTACGGTTTTTCAGACAAATTAATATTATTCATATAAGTCCCATCAAATGTTTTGTGATGTAAATGTTTATGTTTTCATGTTGTCTATGCCTTTAAGAGAAAATTATGTGCATAGTTTAAATACTCTTGATTGAGTGAGGTTATCAAAATTTCAAGCCTCACTTGTTCAAGAATTGTATAAAAATAATTTTATGTTTACTCTACATTTATTATTCAAACTTTATGTAATGTTTTATTTTTAATATGCCTCGAGGATGGTTATGAGTCGAACGTTGAAAAGGTTGCGGATTTGTTATGATAGATTTTGAATCAATCCTATATAGAAAAAAATTAGAACGAAAAGTAAATACAAAGCAAATAGAGCACAGTTTAACATGATTTGTAGAATAATAATAATAATAAAAAGGATTTTTTTTTTTTTAAGATTGAAGCTGTATGAGAGCCTATAACAATAAATTTTCCAATATAACATTGTTCATTACTTTAAAAGTAAAATAAGTATATCAGATATTGCAATTTTGTGGCAAAATTTATTATCATTATTTCGAAAATATTATCTCAGAAAGTGCCGTCTGTGCATATAGTGCGAGATATTCCCATTCAGAAATAAATTTTATGTCACGTAAAAACATTACGCATATAAATATGCATTCATAGTTGAAAATTCAGTAAAAATATATCATCGTGTAAATCGGGCCATTAGTCACTTTTATCCCTTGCGCAATACTTAAAACCTTTAAATGCAATTTATCTAACATTGCAGGTCTTTTTTAAATATTTATTACATTGTCCGTAATCGGTTTATAATTAACCGTGTCAAGTGCTGTATTGAATGTTATATGTGATTATTTCGTGAAGAAAATATTACTGAGTTATACAGTATGCTGATAACGTATAACTCTATTTTTACAATAGTGAAAAAGTATTATATTGCAAGTATTATGCAACAGCTATGCATTTTTGTAATGAATGTACAATCTATAGAGTGTATGCGGATGACGTCATATTTAATGCGCTTGGAGGCCATACTGGAGTAGTGAATAACATTGCCCAGAATAGAACAAACTTTTTTTAGGCAATTTTCTTTGAGAAATCTGTTAATTTTTTGTTATTGTTATTTTTCTCACATACTTGAGATACTAGTTCAACATATTTACAGCATCAATGCTCTAAAAAATATTGCATACTTGTTTTTAAACTGGCAAAATGAGTTAGTTTCCTATACCACCCATGTTATTGAGTGATCCAACATGGCGTCAACTTTAACAAGAATGCATCGACTTTATAGCAAAGCTTCATATAGAAAATAAAAATTAAGAGTTTCCAGGTTTCTCAACACTGTTATATAACTTTTTAATTGAAACACTGTATTTTTTTAACTACCGTCTTTTATACATACAGAAATTTTATATTATATTCTCTTAGGCATAATCAATTTAGCATAATAGTCAATAAAAATTCTTGCTTGTGCTTCCGTTTCCGGAATGGACTTATTTCAAGGTTCACTTTCAGACTGTTATAAAAATTGAATAAGAATCAAACGATATACGTATATTTATTTATTTTTATTATTTGTTTGTTTTTTTCGTTTGTTAGAATAACAGTTTGATATATAGCTTTAAAAACAATAAAATATACAACAATTATTTATTAATGTGACATTAATGTTTATTTTACTTTATATAAAAAAAAACATTTTAAAGAATTCACATCAATATAAATATATTTTAGATTTTAGATATTGTACGAATCTAATGTCTTTTATTTCTGTTTTATTTTTATAAATGTTTTTTTTTCCTTGTAAAAACAAACAAATATTTCAATTACTTTATATATATACCCATGATATTTATTGGAAAAATACTCTATATTTTATTCAAAAGGTCTATCGAAAATCCGTTCATTTTTATTTTTTATTATGTAATTTTACACCAGATGATATTTTTGAAGAATAGAGGAAGCAAGAGAATAATATTTACACACACGGATATTTCAATTATTTTTGCTGAATTTTAATGATAATAACAACAACAAAAAATGTATATTAATAACAAATCTGAAAATACAACATTTATTTTTCTTTCATGGAGAAAAATTGTCCCAAACATGAACATAAATACGTAATAATTATCCTGGCTCAATTTTATAACAAAATAATTTATGCTATGTTGAATAATAAATTAATACTTATAAATAGCATAAATATTTATGCAATTTTAAAATTACATAAATAATTTTGCTGTCCGTAAAGAAAATATTACTTATAGGAATAGACCAGAGAAAAACATAAGCATTTATATCACAAAACACTTGATGGGATTTACATAAATAGCATTAGTTTATTTCAAAACCCAACAGTAGCCCCGTAGCAGTGTTCAGAAATGTCAATTTATGCAACCCGCACAACATTTTCATACTAATTTTTTCATGTTTCTGACGTCATAAACATGAATTTTCACGCAAATTGCATACTTTACAGTTTTTTCACGCTTTTTCGTGGGGCTACACTAACATTCTGGTAAAAATTGTCAACAGTTTTGAAGATCCCATTTCGTGTTTATTCATTTAAAAGCACATGTTGTTTTATGTGGTCTATGGCTTTATGCATGACATGTGTATTAATCCTGCACGGAAAACAATTACTACCTATGGCAGGTGCAGGTACATACATGAATCCTGTATTTTGCAATAGGTACACTTGAAATTGGAACAAGTAGTTATAAAACTACAATACCACTTAATCTAAGTGTGTCACACCTTTATTGTTGTACAGTGCACCTGCATTAGGTATTATTGTAGTATAATAATACCTGTGTTCTAGGTTATATGTCTACCTATTACATTTTTAGTATTAATTTTTTTTGCGTGTGTAAATTGGGTAAATATTAACCTGGAAACGAAGGTGTTACCTCATCTAGGTAAAATGTTATCTTACCTAAGTGAGTCACATCTTTATTGTTTTATCTTCTTTAATTATTGTATAGTAATACCTGTTCCAGACTTATGTTTACCTATCGCAATTTACAGAATCTTTATGTCATTAGTAGTAGTTTTTTTTTTTAATGTAGAGACTGGATTCTTAAGTAAAAATGATGATTACGCCTGCAAGTTTCGTAGTTAGGCTTTTTGTTCCACATACTGTGTATTTATTAAAAATTATTGCTTCACAGCTACAAGTTTAGAAATAAAATTTAATGCAAACTCACAGTATGTAGCTCGTGTTGTGTATAGGTGATGAACTCATCTTTATTGCATTGCAGCTTACATTAAGCTATCTTCCAGACATGAACAGAAAAGCAGAATTGGAAAAGTAATCAAATAAATACCATACATATATATAAAAAAATCCATTTCGTTTGAAAGCTAAAAATAAGGTAATTATAACTAGGAAAAAATCTACAACAAAATACCATTTCCTGTAATACTAAATCATAATTCAATTCGTAAAAAAGTTTATATTGCGTGTATACGAAAGTGATCAAATTTTTATATATTGCCTTGGAGAAAAGAAATTACGTAATTCATGTTCATTTACGTCATACAGCATAAATATTACTATTTAGTAAGTGCATTAGTACAGGGAAATAAACAATATAGAAATTTATGTCATTACAACATAAATGATGCTAAATTCGAAAAAAAAATGCAGGTAAAACATAATATTTATGCTATTTAACAAAGTTATTATGCAGTATAGCATAGATTATGCTGCATTGAAGAAATTGTGCTGAAAATGAGCTAGCATAATTATTATGTATTTATTTTTGTCCGTGTATAGGATTATTATTATTATACAATATGCATGGAAAAAATAAATAACGTAATTCATGCTGCATTTATGTCACTATAGCATAAATAATTCAAAATTAGAATAATATAAATATTTATGGTATGTAACTCAGTTATTATGAAGTAATATTGTATAAATTATGCTGAATTGAACAAATTGTGCTGAAAATTATCTAGTACAATAATTACGTATTTATATTTGTCTGTGTAGCATAAATATAAATGATGATGGTGTTATGAATAAGTGTTACTGAAATCACTCTAGCATAATTATTATGCATTAGTGTTATTCTTGTGTATTATCCTACAATGGTATATTTTCATTAATATTAAATAAATCCTAAATGTCAAAGGTATTATACACTTTTCATTATTATTATTATTATTATTTTTGTATACTGATTGTGTTATTTGTAGCTTTATAAAAAAAAATCACAGTAAGTTTGTGACCTTTTCATTTTGCTTGTAACCTATGCGGCATTCATATAAATACTTTCTATCATAGTTATAGTATAGAAATCGATAAAATAAGTAATATAACTTTCAAATTTCAATAGATTCACCTAATTTAATTCTAAATAGTTAAGATATCTATTGGCATCGATCTGCTCTATTATGCGTACAAAAGTTAAATAATGTCAAATTATAACATGAAATACTAATTTTTTTAATTTTAAAAGGCTGCTGTAGTTTAAACCAACTAATAAATCATGATATGGAATCATTATATATTTACATATATTATATCTATAACCTCTTTCCCTCAAACAACCTCACCCGCTCAAAAAAAAAAAAAAAAAAAAAATTGTAAAGTAGGCAATATCTTCTAAACGTGACGCCACTTTTATATGCATACAAAGCGGGTTGCCTACTTAACAATTTTTTCCCAGTTTGTGGGCCCAAGGGATGCAACGTGTCAGTTCTTTCTCATGATATAACAGTGAAAGAGAATTTTGTTTTGAGTAAAGGAGCTCTTTAAGAGAATAGCTTACTTATGGATTTAAATTTTACTTTATATATAAAGTCGCATTTATACTTAAAACGTTTATAATCAAAGTGATAAATAAATATTAAATCATTATTTAAGTTGTTGATAACGACTTTTACATATAATTAAATATTTTATCGCTAGGAATAAAAATAAAAATATCACAAAGAGTAAACAAAAGGATGCCATACTTTTTTTTTTTTTTTTTTTTTTTTTTTTTTTTTTTTTTACAAACTAATAAAATGTTTGAAACTTGAAACTACATCCCGTTCATAATGCTACGTGTTAAAACGATTGTTACAAAACTGCAATAGAATGAAATTTAAATAGTATGAAAATTACTTCATATTATATAGAATGTGATAAAAAAAATTCTACCCTTTCTGGTATGTTATATATATATAGCAAGCAAATCATGATTAGAGGAAATCTAGTTCATATTAAAGTAGGAACATTAATTAGATGAACACAAGCAAATAATAGGCAAGGGAAAGGATGGGAAAGAGAAGGGAATTATATATATATATATATATATATATATATATATATATATATATATATATATATATATATATATATATATATATATATATATATATATATAGTAAAGCTAATGTAGGAATTGTATGAGAGGCAAAAGCTCATGCGGAGTATTATATATACTCACAAGAGACGAATAATTGCATTGTAACTTTATTAGAAAAAGCTATGTATACTTATTCAGCCCGATTATAGCAAATGAGAACACTATATATGCAAAGAAAAAAGTTCATATATAGGAAACTGGTAATAAGTTTACATTTTTACCTCACATAAATATTGTTTAAAATATTACAATACGAAATACAATAAAAATTTAACTATCTAAAAAAAAAAAAAAAAATAAATAAAAAAAAAAAGTTAAAAAAACAAATGATGCTACTGTTTGTTTGTTTTTTGCTCCCATTTGTAATTTTTTTTATTTGATTTCTTATAAAGTTTCAATAATACTATTACTATAATGTATGGTAGTTTGATTGACTCATCAATCAATGTAATAGGTTAAACAACCCATTGGATTAGCTACATCAAATTGAAGAAACAGCTTAAGTCAGGGAGGTTATTCATGACTCTCCAAAATTGCCCTTAGCAAATTTGAAACTGAAAATTTATGTCGTTTTATGTGCCAAGTAGGTATAGATTGATAAGAATTATAATCCATACCATATATAGACATATATATCTATGATGTATACTTAGAATTACAGATTGATAAGAATTATGTCTTTACTTTTATCATTATGATAGTCCGATGAAAAGGATTTCCATGAGTAATATAATCCCATTAAAAATTTTGTTTTCATAATTTTCACATTTAAAAGATTTGAAAACTCTTTTTTTTTAAACTATTTAAAGATATATATAAGTTTTTAGACTTTCTTTGTGCCTGATTTAATATATTTTTAATTGGTTAAAATTTAACCTAATGCAGGGTTAATAAATATTAAAAAAAAAAGCGTACACGTTGCAATAGGAATCTTTAAAAAATAATATTAAAATAAGATTTGAATAAGGTTTTAAATATTTCTCATATGAGAGAAAGTTATAGTTTATTTTAGACTTTATCATCGTGTTCTTGTTTCTAATTCTATAAAATAGTTTTTGGAGACAAGCTTACTAAATACATAGTTCATTTTCTAAAATGTTAACAAAAGTTTTGAGTTTCCTAACAATTATTATTCTCGCTCTAAGAAATAACAACGCAGGACAGTTGAAGCAAAGTTGTTAGTTGCTGCTTGACAGTTGTAAGTGTCCTCTCTACAGTTTAAATTTAATCAAGATACGTTTAAGAGAGAATATTATTATCATATAAAGAAAATATCAACTTTTTTTCCAGTTTAATTGTTCATAAAACGAAACGACAATGAAAACTATGCTTATTTTCATTTTTTTTAAAAGCAATGACTTCAAATTTCTGCGTGAATTATTGCCTAATTTTAATTTCTCATATTTTGTAGAGAAGTAAAGGCATAATTTATTTAATAACGACACAGGACTACAAAGCATTATTCATTTTTATTATTATTTTTTAATTAAGATAAAAAAAAGAACAGTCTATATAAGAAAAATTGGATGAAAAACATAAAAATAATAACATAATTTATAAAGCAAAATGTTTAGCGCGTTAAACTTGTGTATATAAACTTTATGTTATAGGTAAGACAGGTTAAATTGAAGAAAAGTGAAATTTTACTGATATTGAATTTATACAAAAAGTATGGCTTGTTTTTAAAACTCTTTGCTTAAAAATAAACTTAAAACATAGTATAATAATATTGTGTACCGGAAAACAGAAAATAGGATTTACGAAAGAAAAAAAAATATTATGAATATATGTCATTTATTATACAAAAACGACGAAACTAAAAAGTCAAACAATTTTGTTCACTCGGATTAAAGTTTTTTTTTTTTTCCTTCGCACATTGAAAAAGATTTATGAAATTTGATTTTTCTTTGCTATTTCATTTCTTGTAAGTTACGAGTGGATCCTACAAATTTACATATATTAAAGGCATTGTAGCAATAGAAAAAGTTAAGCACTTTTTTTGCAACAACTTTTCAACTTCTCTCTCTCTCTCTCTCTCTCTCTCTCTCTCTCTCTCTCTCTCTCTCTCTCTCTCTCTCTCTCTCTCTCTCTCTCTCTCTCTCTCTCTCTCTCTCTCTCTCTCTCTCTCTCTCTCTCTCTCTCTCTCTCTCTCTCTCTCTCTCGCTCGCTCCTCACTTTACCCCTTTCTTTCTACGTTGCAGGGCTTGTGGTGTTATATCTGGCAAACTCCCCTTATACTCACGCACTTGCGTATATGCTAATATGTAAATGTTTAATGTTTCATAATAAATTCTAAAAATTCCACACTTCTTCCTAAAATGGTGCGTTGAAAATAAAACTAACAAAATAAATTAACTTTTGCATCTTAATTATCTCTATTATAGTAAATGTAACTAATAAAATACAAACATAAAAATTCTATTTAAAAATATTTTCTAACATAGGAACAAATAATGGATACTAATATGTTATAATAATATATTTACATAAATACAGGTTACTTACGATCTTACTTTTTTAATTGTAAAAGGTATAACATGTAGCATGCAAAATTGAAAAAAGAGATCCCCAAAAATGTGAAACATTTAATGTATGATTAAAAGTTTATTGTTTGCATGGTTTACTGTTCAAGTTCATTTTATGTATTTTAAAAAAAAAAAAGTTTTATAATATAAGGCCTCTTTACACTGCGATATAAAAAAAAGTGTTGGCACATTTTTTGTTTATATATACATTCATTTTAGTTTCAACTGCTCATGCACATTATAAACTAAATGGTTTTATATATAAAATAAAATTATTTTGACATAGATTTATGTCAGCGTGTGAACTATACTTTACAGGATATTGTTAATCATCATGACAAATATTTTGATATAAATTAAAAGTATAGGCTACCATAACTTCAACTCAATCGTGAGTTATTAGTTATTATACTATATCGCGTATAAAGTGATAAGTATACATTCCGTAACAAAATTTAATCCTATTTTTATTCTACAGTATACAGAGTCGATAGAGTATATATTTATCATTATAATTTTTATTATTAAAAAGTTATCAATTGAAGATAGCAATATCTATGTTAAAAATTTTGGTACTTTTTGTTTGTTTGTTATTGTTTTGTTCTCTCTCTCTCTCTCTCTCTCTCTCTCTCTCTCTCTCTCTCTCTCTCTCTCTCTCTCCTCTTTTTAATCACGATATTTCAAAAAAAAAAGTGACAACCTACTTGTATGTATTTCACTGATAAATGAAAATATATTTTTCTAGATATATATTTTTAAATAACACTACACAATTTTCTCTCTACTCTAACTATATTTATTAGTGCGTAAATAATAATTATAATAACTCTTTTTATTACACGTATAATATACTCTCGTTTTTCTGCCTTTATACCTTTTTTTTTATTTATTTTTTAATACATCAAAGTTAAAAAGCTTTTTTCCATAGCCTTTGCATATAAACGTGTTGGTATTAACCAACATTAATCTTTCTTTTAGGGGGGGAAAAAATCTTAATAATTTAGAAAAAAGAAGTCAAGGGATGGTTTAATCTTTATATATATATATATATATATATATATATATATATATATATATATATATATATATATATATATATATATATATAATTATTATATAAAAGTTTGCAACCCTATCAAATTTTAACTGTATATTTTTGTGTGTATATATATATAGAAGCAATGACGTTTTTGATCTGATAATGAGAACGGTATTATGATATGCTGTTACAAATGCAAAATAGTATTACAAATCACACATCCCATCAAAATATTAGGCTATTTTTCATTATATATAGTTAATGATAGTAATTTAGTTTATTACTCATGTATGACATCCGATTTTATTTTGTTCTGTTTTTATAACGTCATGTTAAACAAAATAAATATTATTATTATTATGCTCTTTTTTTTTGTCAAGTGTGAAAGTAATAATACTCTAAAATATTTCAAGAAAGTTTGAAAATTTATTGTTTAATATTGAAATGGAATAAAGGTTTATAATCTATAGTATATTATATATATAGATATATATATATATATATATAATATATATATATTCTTTGTATGTATCCTCATTTTTCTCATCAATTTGTCACTAAAAAAAATAAACTTTAGTATATTTAACTTAAATAAATATTAAAAGATATAGAAATAAAAATACTAAAAAAGGTTTTATTAATAATAGTAATAATAAACTTGCCAAAACTTCCAATTGATGATTTCATATTATTAGTAAAACATGACTACAAATACATTGAGTTTCCAACAAAATAATTAGTGATTATTTATTATGTTTATAATTTTGTATAACTATAATCATCAAAACCAACTCTTGTAATGTAAATAACTTTGTATTATATATGACTCAGGTGGTTCATTTGAGACCGAACATGCTTTAGTTTTTAGAGAGACAGAGACAGAGAGAGAGGACAATAATATATTATATATATATAAATATATATATAAACACAAAAGCAAGCGTGCGGAACTCCCCGAATAATAATCATCTCTACGTATATGCATGCATACTACATCATACTACGTTGTACAGCTCTCTCTTGCAAAAGCCAACTTTATCCACCCGCAGATATACTAGCAGCCGGAAGCGAAAACGCTTCGGATGTTAAAAGTTTGACCCCAGTGCGTTATGCACGTTTAAAAAAAATACTTAACGTGATATTTTAATCTAAGTTTAATTTTTTATTTCTAACAAATTAATATGAAGTATATTGTTAAAATTTACTCTCAAAATCATAAAGAAGTTCAATGTTCCTTACTTTTGTGTTAAATATAGGCACTTTTTTTATTTAGCTCAAAACATGTAACAATTTAGCTACATAGTACGTCTTATTTAAATTTCTTCTTAGTAACTATAGTTGTAGTTGTTGTATTTATTTGTATATACAGTTGACCACTGCGTAAGTATTTTTGCTATAAAGGTGGAGACAGTGATAAAAAATATCGTGTTTTTATTGTGACAGAGATAGTAAACTAGCTCTCTGATTGGCTAATGGGTTCGCTCTAGCCAATCAGAGAGTTAGTTTACTATCGCTGTCACAATAAAAACGCGATATTTTTACCACTGTCTCTACCTTTATAGAAGTGCATTGTAGCATAAGATAATTGCTTTCATTTATATTGATTTATTGATTTATATATAAAAAAATCTAACGATTGACATTTTATAGGGTCTATGCATTCATACTTAAATCGACACCATGTTGGATCGCTCAATAACATGGGCCGCATATAAACATTTCATTATAGCAATTTAAAAATACTAAGCAATATTTTTGAGAGCATTGACGCTGTTAATATGAGGAATTAGTGTCTCAAGTATGTGAGAAAAATAATAATAACAAATAATTAACTGATTTCGCAAAGAAAAAAAAAAGCCAAAAATGAAGTTTATCTTACGCTGAGCAATATTATTCTTTACTCCATTATGACGTCCAAGTGCATTTAATATGACGTCATCCGCATAAATCTATAGTAAGATATTATAAGTAATCTGTGACTTGAGAAAAAACGTTTTTGACCCATATGCACAGAAAAACAAAAGAAATTGCATCATATAAGCAAGTGCAACATTTATGTTATACTTGCATAAATGTTTATAAATTGTAACATAAACAATATTTATGCTCAGCAACATAATATTTATAATTTATAACATATTTATTATGCTGTATATCATGAATTATGTTGTAATGAAAACATGTTACTGAAAATGAGCTAATGTAATTATCATGTATTTATTTTTGTCCGTGTACGTTTCGCGTTTTTTGAAAATACTCAATGCGTTGGAGATCAAACATTTTGTATCCGAAACGTTTTTGCTTGTAGATGCCAACATTCATACACAAACAGTACATAGACTGACACAGGGTGAAGCAGGCAGGCTACCATGACCGACGCCCTATATTCTCTGCAAATTCATATCTCTTTCTCTTCTTCAATGTATTATCTATATAATATATATATATATATATATATATATATATATATATATATATATATATATATATATATATATATATATTTATATATATATATATATATATATATATATATATATATATATATATATATATATATATAATATATATATATAGTGAGAGAGAGAGAGAGAGAGGCAGAGAGAAAAAGTCTCCCTCTTTGGAAAAAAAATTATAATATATTACAGTAGAAATAGAAACAGTGTATAAAATAATCATGACTTGCACTCCACTTAAAACCATATTATACTATTGTATCATGCATTTTAAATATTATGAGACTCACTTTTTTTTTTTTTTTTGTATTTTTCTTAAAAAAAAAGTATGTAATGGTGTAACATTAGATAGACATTCCAATGTGATTCCATTAGGTTAATAAGAAGAAAAAAAATAGAGTAATAAGACATATATATTATAAAAAACAAAAGAATAATATATTTATTAGCAACATTTTTTTTATATATGTAAGCATGTTAGATTAAATCGTCTATAAAAACAAATCTGAATGAATAAAACATTTTATTGATTTCATTTTGTAGAAAATCATACAATAAAGCTTTTTGTTTCTCTCTCTCTCTCTCTCTCTTGCTCTCTCTCTCCATTTTTTCCTATAAATTAGAATCTATATTTCTCGTTATTTTTCTTTTTGTGGCGTTTTTCTTTACGACAAAATCTTTACAGCATTGAAAAACTCCTTCAGGTAACGCGCTCATCTTGTTAGTAAAAAAAAATCTACTCCAACTACGTTTTTGTATAATTAGTTAGTATAGGAAGGAAGATGGCCTGATTTGGAGTATATATAACGGTTTAACCTTACTCTCTGTAAACTACAAAATCAGCACTTTTTTTAACGTATATAGCAACTTGCCTGGCTGGTAATAAAAATAACTCATGATGTTATTTGACTATACTTAAAATCAAAATATTTACTGCTAGCGTGTGTATATTAATATAAATAAAAAAATATAATATGTTTATATTTGCAATAAATTTATATTTTTACAACTTCGAAATTAAATAATCATCTTTATTTAAAAAGAAAACATATAGGGCGAGATCTCGGCATGACTGCAATCTATAGGGTGGTTGCATTCATATAAAAGTCGACGCCATATGTGAGCACTAAAAAGTATGGGCTGGTATGGGAAAATAACACATTTTTTCCAATTTAACAATACTTATACTGTAGAGCAATATTTTTGAGAGCATTGATGCTGTTAACAGGTTGATTAAGTTTACAATTAAGTATGCAAAGAAAATAATATTAAAAAAAAACAAAAAAAAAAACAACTAATTTTCCATAGAAAATAGCCACGTTTGTTCTATGCTGAGAAATGTCCAATTTCGATGTCAGTAAACTGTCAGAAACTGTCGATGTCAGTATGACGTCGAAGCGCATTCAGTATGACGTCATACGCATTCAGTATGACGTCATACGCATACACCCTATACTCTACTGTCTAAGTAATCAGCGATTATGTTATTAGGGTGTGTACGCATGACGTCATTCTGAGTGCTTTTCGATGCTCTTCTTGAGCAATGAATAACATTGCTCAGCATAGGACAAATGTAGTTTTTGGCTTTTTTTTTTTTTTTTTTTTTTTTTTTTTTGGAAAATTAGGTAATTTTTGGTCATGATTATTTTTCTTGCATACTTGAGGTACTAATTCAACCTATTAACAGCATAAATGCTCTCAAAAAAATTGCGAAGTATTTTTAAACTGAAAAAATGTGCCATTTTACTATACCGGCCAATGTTATTTAGTACTCACTTATGACGTCAACTTTAACATGAATGAAACCACTCTATATAAATATATAAATACATGATTTATTTTACTAAAATATGTTGGTAATATTTATATACGGTAATGTTTTAGAAACCACGCATATGAAATTTTAAAACTTATGTTAAAATAACAGAAAAGTATACTAGTTTTAATTAAACTAATATTACACTTTATATTATTAATTTGTTGTTAATATGAGAAACATGAAAGAGGCGTTATTAATATTATTAATTAATTAGTTAACCGCTCATCATTTTATATTATTATTATTGAGTTTCAGATTGAATATTACATTATTAATCTTTATATATTAAAATTGTTTTATTTGAAAATTATATGTTATATTAAAATTATTATTATAAATGTTCTTATATTATTTTGTATTATATATACAATAATTAATTTCAAACTTTAATATATTTTATGAGCTTTACAAAATATATTACAGAAGCAGAGTTTCTTTGTTTCATTAAAATCTATACGTATTATATATGTTTGTATGTTATTTGAAATACATTTAGTATTAAAGCCATAGACCATATAAAACAACATGTGCATGCTTTTTAATAAATAAACACGAAATGGAATCTTCAAAACTGATGACAATTTTAATCAGAATGCTAATGTAGCCCCACGAGAGAGCCTGAAAATACTGTAAAGTATGCAATTTGCGTGACTACTTATGTTTTTGGCGTCAGAAATATGCAAAAATTAGTAAAAAAATATTGTGCAAGTTGCATAAATCGAAATTTTCTGATCACTGCTACGGAGCTACAATTGTGTTTTGAGACAAAATAAAGTTATTTATGTAACTCCCATCAAGCGTTTTGTGATATAAATGCTTATGTTTTCTTCTGGTATATTCCTTTAATAATAATAATATCATCAAAAATTGTAAAACTT
>OX439127.1:21544343-21566843 GCA_949318235.1 Ecdyonurus torrentis
ATAATATAAAACAAAATATAAAATTTGATGATGACACGATAATAAATAAATTATATTATACATACAAAAAAAAATCTAATAAAATGATAAAACATTAATTATTATAACAGTAAATTTAATATGATATATGAAAATAATGTCGTTAATCTCTATTATCTAAATCAGGCAGCCCTGCTTGAAAATGAGATATGTATGTTTGGGCTCCATAGTTGGCTTTAGTTTTATAACATCATATTCAGTTGGAAAAGCAAAAGCAAGCCATTTTCTATATTTGCTTGATATAATTTTATTTCCTCTAAAGATTGGCCACTTCCCAATCAAGGATAATATGCTAACTCAAGTAAAATTGTATTAATTATATTTCTTTCCTTACCATTTATATGTATTTTTGATGGAAATACAAAGGAAAAAAAAACAACAAATATTTAATCAAATATTAAGTAACAATTTAATATTTTCTTAACATGGAAATTCAAAATTGTTAATTTTGTTTTTGATCCTATATACAGTGAGTATGTAAAAACATGTACTTTTCAATTTAATATTAGGTTGACATTATAATAGAAAATGAGTTAATTAAATAATAATAATGATCGTTATAAAATGTCAAATGCATTAGGAGGAAGAGGATGTTTTTAAATAATTAATCTTTGTCCGAATGAAAATAGATGTAGAAAAATGAACTGTTTAGAAATTGTTTGTCCGTTACCGTATAGAAGCAATATTTTGGTGCAATATACACGGAAAGATGACATTTCTTTTTGTGTACTTTATAATATGGCATAAACGTTGCTAAATTTGAACTGTATAAATAACTATGGTGCGTATATTTGTGTTTATAGATATTTTACAGCATAACATGTTGATAATGATTTAATTTACTAAATTATGATTTCTTTTTCTTTTTTCTGTGTATATCTACTTCAATATATATACTGAAACTGTCCAGCAATTTTGATAAAAAATTTAAATAAACTTTTTGTTTTGTACGTACGTACGTACTGTACATAGAGAGATATATGATGCTATTATAATTGATGAAATATGGAGTTTTTTCCTTTCTACTTTTGGCAAAAACTGAAATAGCATGAAAATTGTATTTTCATATTGTACACTTTTTTCTCATTATTTCTTACTTTTATCTAACTATATACGTATTATATATATATATATATATATATATATATATATATATATATATATATATATATATATATATATATATATATATATATATATATATATATATATATATATATATAAATATTATAATATAAATGAAATAGTAAAATGTTACGATTTTCTTTTATTCCATTACATATTTGCCAATTTCTTTAACCCAGTTTAAAAAAAAAAAAAAAAAAAAACATTAATTTTTATATCTTAAGTTTATTTTATTATTATTACTTTTCTTTTGTACATGTAAACTAGTTTTATTTAAATAAACAGAAACAAAATAACAACTTCAAGAAAAAGCAGAACAAAAGTGCACATTATATTATTTACCATAATTCAATAAAGCTTATGAGTGAGCACATGTTTAATGCTGTATGTTCACATGAAATTACAATCATGTTATTGTGTGGATTGTTTATATTTGTTTATATCAAGGTTTTTTAACTTTTGTATATATTTTTTGAAATAAATAAAACAAATGGATTTCAGAATATATACACGGAAAAAACAAACAAACTATAAATGGCAGGTATATAAACCCTGGAAATTGCGTTAGATACATATGAACCTTGGAAAAGGTATTGTTGTACTATAATGTCATCTAATGCAGGTGAAATATTACCTGAAAATCCTTCATTGAGTGCGTATGTTTACTGTAAAAAACGGAAAAGGAATTGCCGGAAGAGGAAACCACGTGACGGTAAAAGCGGGAGGTAGCTCAGGCCTAGCTAGCTGCTGGCACCAACTTTTCTCCCACTTTTACCATCACATGGTTTCCTTTTCCGGCACTTCCGTTTCCGTTTTTTAGAGTTAACATACGCACTCATTGTAGTATGTTTTTTTTACCTGCATTAGGTATTATTGTGTGCAGTATATCAATACTTGTTCCAGGTTAACTCTTGCATTTAACAAAATTTATGTAACTGACATAAATAGTAATTTTTCTCTATGTGATTATAGATTATATGTTACACTTTTTTTTCTACACTTTCATATATTAAGTGATTTGTATGATCACGTAATTTGCACATGTGCATTACGCAAGACTGCTTTTTATTTTCTACGTCGACTCTGTTGAGTTTTTAAACCTAACTTATTTCGTATAAATATTGTAAATGTAATTTCTAATGTAATTCTTTTGTAATGAACAATCAATTGAAATCACTTGTCTAAGCAAAATTAGTATAAATATATATATATATATATTATATAATTATATATATATATATATATATATATATATATATATATATATATATATATATATATATATATATATATATATATATATATATATATATATATATATATATATATATATATATACACTCACACACACACACACATTACTTAATTAATTTTATTGAATGCAGCACTTCAATAAACATTAAAAATATTGTATTAAATGATGCAAAAAAATAGTTCTATAAAAAAATGAAGTCTCATATGAATCGAATATAATTACTCATCCGTATGGACCATGAAACACACTTCTATATTATATCCTTATGTTAATTCAAGTTGAAAATTAAATTTCACAGTAATTTGAAAGTCATTAAATAAATTCATAAAAGATTATTATAAAAGCAAGACAAGTGGCGATTCAGTATTTTTGTATCTTTTAAAACTCTACATTTTAATATATAAAATGTATTTATGATATGCCGGAGGGTAGATAAAAGGGTCAAACATAAAAGAAAGTTTTGTTTTTGACAATTTCTCTGACACTATATTATAGGAAAGAAGAAAAAGTAGAGACAGAGAGAGAAATTATGAATTGTTAGTTTTGCTTTGTCTATGTTAAAAAACAAAAAAAAAACTATATTTGGCAGTAATTTGTAGACTTTTTTATATTTAAACTTTATTCTTTGCTCGAATGTTATGTTTTTTCTATGAAATTTTGAGTTATAAATTTAATATAATAAGTTTAGTGTGGTATCCACAAAAATGTATGAGATGCCAAGAATATATATATATATATATATATATATATATATATATATATATATATATATATATATATATAAGTTTGGTATAATATGTAGCATTTTGTCATATCTAGATAGTTAATATCACACATCTTTGTAAAAAAAAAATCACTCCATAAAATAACATAAATGTACTTAAATATTATTTATAACACGATTTTGTAATGAAAAATAAAAGAGTAACATTCATAAAAAAGTCAAATTATATAATATATTATATCATTTTGCTTCATATTTTTAGTTTTAAGGTTATGATTGAACATCAAAATGTAGCCACATATGCATGGTGCACATCTTAGTCTTCTCTCTCTCTCTCTCTCTCTCTCTCTCTCTCTATCTCTCTATCTCTCTCTCTCATTCTCTTACTATCGTACATTTCATACAGTATGTATGTATGTATAGGGTAATGACTTTGGCTTCATACCAAACCCTTGGTTATAGTTTGGCTAGCTTTATACCTATATATCCCTTATCTCTTATACTATACGTAAACTCTCTCTCTCATTCTCTCTCTATATATAATATGCGGTATTATAAGTATAATATAACTTATGAATTGAGGAAACTTAAATAATAATAATAATAATAAAAACTGCATTATTTTACTATTACTATTACATCTTATATTACACACATATTATTTATTGTAATCATAAATATACACACATTATTAAAATATTAACGTAACCAATATTAATAAAAATAAAAAAAAGTTGATATAGTATATTATTGTATTATACTAGTTACAATAACGGTTGATTTGTACGTTTATATTTCGTGTTCCTAATGGTCTTCAATTAGAGCTGTGATATTAATCAAAGTGTGAAACCTAACGTAACAAGTGGGTAAGTTAATGAGTATTATCATGATATATATCATGGTGACGTCATTTTGATAATGTTGCTACTTGAGATTATATATATATATATATATATATATATATATATATATATATATATATATATATACTTTTAAAACCTGCAACACGATATTATTATACTTCATGTGAATCAACAAAAATTATATTATACTCTGAATAACTGTAGCACGAATTTAAAAGAAACACAAGAAGAAGAAAAAATGCATTATAAGATAATCAAGCACGATCACGATAGATAAATAAATAAATACCGCACATTGTATATGTGTTCTATGCTATATACACACTGTATTTTTATTTTTTTAGATACTTAGCTATATTCATTCAATATTATTATGTGTTTTATGTAAAATTGGATAAAATTACATTTAAATTTCACCACAATATAAATCATTTTATCTAAATTAGGTCTCTCTTATAAACATATATCATAAAATATTTTGTACTACATAATTTATTATATTCCTATATATAATATATATTATTTTCTAAAAGATAACAATAAATTGCATTTTATGTATATTATTTTAATTATTATAAATTACATTAAATTTAATTAATTATTATTAATTGTTATCATCTCTTTTGCAGGTATTAAGTAAACCATCACAAATCGCTTATTTTAAGTACTATATAATATATAATTATATTTTCTCTCACAAAACACGTATATAATATAAGTAATTAATTGTTTGATATATATATAATATATACTATATAAGAAATGAGGTAATATTAAGAGAGGGTTTAATAATATGTAGATGACACTGGGTGATATTTAAAATCATAAACGTAAAATTATGTGTACTGTGACGTTGAAAACATGTTATATTTACGAACCACATAACTCACTTTATATTATATTATTATATATATATAAAAGGTCAAACTATATAAAAGAGCAATGACTACTACTTGTTTGTGTGATATTGTTTAACAAATTAGTTTAAAACTTTACAGACGCTTTATCTTAAATGTAATGGTATAATAATATTACATTTCATTTCCTCTATGTCTCTTTTAATAATTGTACGTCCATTTAATGTTCTATAATATACTGAAGTTAATTGCGTGGTTAAAATAGTGTAAATAGAGTTACTTACAAGCTATACGCGTTTATATCATATTATTTGATATTTTCTTGTTTGTTTTTTGGGTATAAAATATAATAATTTATTTTTACGTTATAATTATAATGTAAACAAAAAATTTGTTTTTTGTAGATTCGTAATTTTGGTAGTTTTTATAATATTTGTACTATTAAATCCTTTGTAATATTTGTTTATAATATTTTTTTTTATAGATTTCGTAATATTTAAATGTGTAATTTTTATAGTATTTGTACTTTTTGTGATATCAATAAATATTATTACATTAAAACGCTTGTTTCAGATTCAGAGTGATATATATAAAAAAAAAAAAAATCAAGGTTTGTCAAGGTTTAAAAAAATTAAAAAATTTATTTATATTAAAATACGAAAAATTGATTAAAATTGTCCCTAATTCATATCGCTGGATTAAATATCTGACTACAATAAAACTTTACGTAGTTTTTTCTAATATAAATCAATTGAATTAATAGGTTGATGATTTAAGTTTCTTTTTTCTTTTTAATATTTATAGTGATTATTATAGCCTCTAGGAATATTCGCAGATTCGTTTTACTTCATGTATTAAATTTATCCAAAAAGTTCTTATTAACACTTCCTTCCCTTTTATATTCACTTGTACTCATGTATACTGTGTGTATAGCGTATATATATATCGTACTGGCAAACATTAGTGAACTGAATCCTATAGTCAGCTCTAAAGGTTCTCATAATACTCTGTACTCTCAGTGTATAGTAAGATTTGTATAAATTGCAACTCACTTATACCGGAAACAGTGTTAATTTCAGTTGACAAATGGTTATAATTTGTATTTACTATACCTTCTTAATCATAATTATGTGTAAAAAAACACATTTAATATATATTTTTCTTTAGTCGTAACTTACGTTAGTTCCGGTTCATTTTTATAATAATTTCACTGTATACGAGTCAAATAATATACAGTCTAGTGCTTTATGATGGCTTCATGATAAATTGGCGTAGCCTCCACCCAGATATTTCTATTGTTATATCTTATACCCTCTTGGTGCACATATTTATACTCCCTCTACAATACGTGTATATATATGATGCATGTATATAACAATATGTCGCGTTTATTTTATACCATTGTCATATTAGGAATATATTTTCATGTAATATTTTTCCCTAAGGCAAATCATATTATATCAGTACAACAAGTTACAAGACTATAATATAAAATCATAACAATACGCATATGAATATTTATATACTATATTATGGTGTTCATATAAAAAGAGAATTAAATCAATTTCATTTATTATTAAACTAAAATTAAATATCATAATTTTTTGCTTCTAAATTTCATAACCTCTGCGAAATGATTTTTATTTCATGATGTAGCGTTTCTTCGCAAATAGTTCACAATGTTATACTTTTATATAGCATGGTATTATGAGCAGTGGCAAAAACAAAACGAAAATTAAGAGAATGCTCCACGATCATATTAAAAAAAAAAAATTTAATAATAATCTACCGTATATTATGTTAAAAATTAATATTACAGTAAAAAGCCTAGAGCATTTAAAATAATATTCTCAAAGATTAAAACAATGTAAAATCGGGTATCCGTGAAATCTATAATATATAAAGTTTTCATCATATTGTTTTATACTCCCCCTCAATAAAGGACCATATTATAGAGATACTGTAGTAATAAAATTTATTAATGTGTCAACTTCCACAAGAAAAAAAAAAAAAAAAAAAAAAAGTCGCACCAGCCACCAATGAAAAGCAGAAAATATCTCGAGTGCAATTCTGTAGAGCAGTAGTTTTAATTTAGTGCTTTATACTCACACACCCTATAAAATAAACTTTCAGTAAGAGTATTTAAAAAGGATTTAGAAAATACGTTTTTAGTATTATAATCTTTTATACATACATATAACCTCACTCTCTTTCTATATACAATTTAATTATCCGTCAACCAAACTATGTTATAATATGCGTTAAGTTTGAAAATAGTTTACTTACATTTTGTCGTTTAATTGATAAATAAAGGGATCAATATTGAAACTTACTTTATACAATATTGTATAACATGTAACGATCATAAGAGAGACGACAAAGTGAGTTAGAGAGAGAGAGAGAGAGAGAGGAGAATCAGTCTTTTGTTTAAACTTAATGAACATTAAGGCATTTTGTGTCCAAAGGATATATATTTTCCCCATTATGATATTTAAGATGAAATTATTATATTAAAGTATAAAATTATATACGGTATAATAACTACATAATTTAATTTTTACAACGATTAGACTGTATAATATGAAATTTACCCTTGTATTAATTATTATACAAGATTGTTATTAATATTATATAATTATAATATACTATAAGTATAGCATTAATATTATTATAATTAATTGGAATGTTGGTATCAATAATAAAGGTCATTTACATTAATTATAAAAAAAATATATATACGATTATTTGAACTTTTATGTTTATATTATAAAATATATATAATATTATATTGTATATATTTGCATTAAATATAATTAACGTTTTAATGTTTACGTATACGTTGTGTAAATTGGTTAAAGTTAATTGATGTATCATTTTCACCTCTTTTATTTATATATATATATATATATATATATATATATATATATATATATATATATATATATATATATATATATATATATATATATATATATATATATATATATACAAACAAAAAAATTTGTTCCTCTTTGTCAATCTGCTTGAGTTCACTTTTTGTTAACGAGTTAATTAGTTAAAAATCCTGTTATATACTATAAAAGCTTTTGTCAGGGATTGTAAGGTACTAACATATAACAGTAGTGTACTTTTTTCATATATAGTGATTATTTTAATAGTAGCATTAACCTAGCATTTTTATTTTTAATTATTGTAAAATTTTAAAACAATATTTTTTTATATATATATATATTATTAATTATTATAAAGCTATAAAACATTTAATAGTTAATAAATCTTAAACATATTGCAATTATATTATTTCAATCATAGAAAATAAAAAAATACGCCCTTTTAACAGAGAAAGCAATTACAATAATAAATTAATCAAAGATAATATATTGTTAATTAAGCGTAACGTTACAATATAATTTTTATCTGTTATATATATATATATATATATATATATATATATATATATATATATATATATATATATATATATATATATATATATATATATCTATATATATCTATAAGAGAATTTTTTTATTGATGTAATATTGTATATTTTAATTATAGAAATGAATAAAATAAAAATAAAAATGATATATAAAAAAAGAGGTTTGAGGTTATTCGCACGAAATGGATGTATTATGCGGTACGCACACCACAATAAGCAATCGTAACTTGTGGTTAAATTGTGGTACAAATATCCAATGCGAGCTAGCCTTTAGGTACTATATATTGCAGATAGCTAGATGTAAAAGCTTTTGCTATTTTCTTCTCTCAATCTCTCTCTCTCTGTATCTATCTCTCTCACTCACACACACAAACACACACACATGCACGCACATACGTACACTTTTTTTCAGTGTGGACTGTACATATACCATCCTTCCCAAAGAATCAACCCTCCTCATCCCCGTTATTCATGAATCTTTTAACTGAACAAATCCATCTGATTTAAACTGTAAGCACGAAAGTCGAGACACTATTGTTTTATATTACTTTGATAACAGCACATACAACTCTGAGGAAGAAGAAGAAGAAGAAGAGAGAGAGAGAGAGAGAGAGAGAGAGAGAGAGAGAGAGAGAGAGAGAGAGAGAGAGAGAGAGAGAGAGAGAGAGAGAGAAAGAAAGAGAGAAGACTTACAGAAGCGCAAAGGATTTTCGTGCCATTCTCCACAAATTTTTTCTTTTCTGTGTTCTCCTATTTTTTGTCTTTATTTCTTTTAATCATTTCATAAATCTTATAGTAATAAAAAAATCACGCCTTTTCGTGTTCGTGATTTACATTTTTGCGTATACATCATAATCTTATATAATAATACATAACATTTTTTGCTTGTTGTTTTTATTCTGGAAAAGAAAAAAAAAAACGCATTAATTTTACTTTCATTAAAAAAAATTATTATAATATAAACAAAGGAATTAAATTATTTTTAGTAAAAAAAAAATTTAGAGCACACTGTTCTCCAGATTTTGGGTAAAATAAAAATGAGATTTTGATAAATTAGACAAAGTACATAAGACTTGTCTTAGATTTATATATAAATTTGATTGGGGAGTTTGAAAAAAAAAAAATCCAATGTACCGGATGGAAATAAAAAACTTGCGCAACTAGACTGAATTGCAACACTAAAAGTACAAGTTATTCATTTCATTTCGGTACAGTATACAGTAAGTTATCAAAGACTGTAATTTTCCTTTCAAATATTGTTGAAGACGCAGAGATAAAAATTCACTAAATTAATAATAATAATAATAAATGCTGCCTCTTCAATTTTATAATAAATGTTCTATAATTTGATAAAAAGCAATTTTATAATTATATAATCAAAATTTAATTCAATTAAATATCTTACTCAATATTACGAGAGAGATAAATGGGTGTGGACTATAATAAAGAAAGAAAGCAAACTTGACGGTTGGTATTTTTTTTTTACTTACCCTTTAGTATGCAACGTCATTGGTTTAAAGACTTGTTTTTCTCGAACTTGCTATGCAATCAACATAAGAAAAATGTAATTCTTTGAAGCAGAAAGTGAGTGCAAGAAAGAAAGAAATATATTGCCAAAGTATCATGTATAAATGCAATATAAAATATTTTCTATATAATATATAAAATGCATAAAATGCTTTAAAATACATCCTTTTCTTTATTTATATCTTATATGGTCTTGAAATTGCTTTTACAAGCATAAATTTTTTTCATCTCTCTCTCTCTCTCTCTCTCTCTCTCTCTCTCTCTCTCAATGTTCAATTGACAATATGTATGAAAGTCCCTTTATCTATATAATTTGAACTTGCTAAGTCAGCGACTCAGTATACATTTATTTTTTCAGTTCACTGAAGTGCCATTCACCTACATATTAAATTTACTTCTTATAGAGGTATATCCAAGTGTGATATTATTATTTACTTTAGTATAAAAAGGACTTAAGATATCGAAGTGCATCACCACCCCGCTGACTCTATACGTATTACATTTTGCTCTTTACTTTTATATAATATACACTCGTCCTTGCACCTTTTGCAGTAACTTGTTTACGGTCAATAAACTTTAACTTGTTATGTACATACATACGTATGTATTTATGTACATAACCAAGAACTTGAGTACACATTCCTAAATGTATTTAATATGTAAAGCTTCTACATTATGAACTGCAATATTGCAAGAGTATATATGTATAGATAGATTTTGTTATCTTTTATAAACCAGACACCTTCAACTTTTTATTTTTATTGGCCATTTATCAACTTCATTACACAATACTAAATAAATATAATAATAAAAAATATATATTAAAGTTATAGTTATTTATTACTTTTAATTTTTAATGAAATATTTATTACAATAGATCTTCATGTATAGGATTTGAGTTATGTTTTATTACTGTTCAATGTACTCTGTGTATATGTATATACACATGATGCTGAATAAATAGTCTAAATAATTGTTATATATTTATACAATATATATATGGGAATGGAGCATAAAAGCTCTTGGAAATAGGTATGTTATAACGTAAATAATGAGAATTAACAAACAATTATATAAAAATTTACAAACCGTAAATTGAAATAATTGATATTAAATGTTACAATACTTAATAATATTGTTCATTTTATTTTGCTGTGATTATTATTAAATTTTTACTATAGTCCTTTGTGTTTTTTGTGGTTTTCATTTTCATATTTTTATATATATATATATATTTATTGTTGTATAACTTAATTATTAGCAATTACTTACAAAATTTTTGTTTTATTCTTTTGTATATTTTTCTTATTTGCTTGATCTTTTTATTTTTTACTGAATTCAGAAAGTCATTTCACTTGATTGATAGTCAGTCTTGAAAGTTCGTAATACGATTTTTTCCACGTATTTCATAAAAACCACTATAATACACATGAAGAAAACAAAACAAGTGAATTTTATAACTTATATTGTATACGACATAAATAATCCACCTCTACAGCTAAAACCTTTGCTACTGGGTCTTTTACTTTTAACGTTATTATATTAATATAATATTAATATAATAACTTATTATATTGTAGAAATTACATTTTTCAAGTTAAATTTTGCTCTGTACACTTTGTTAGTGAATGAGTTTACTATCCAGCAAAGTGTTTGACAGCCTCATTTTTTTTTCTTAGATTTGTTTGACATTAAATGACATAATTTTAAAATGAAAGTTAGTGCCATTGGTTCACTATTCACTAGTATCATCGTATACTCACTTATTTTTACTGTTTGCACCGAGAAACATTTTATAATAATTTTAAATAGAATCACTTATAAATTTCCTACACAATTCATACAAAAAAAGTTATATTTTCAAACTCATGAAAAATATTTGTTTTGTGTACGTTTAGACAGGTTTGGATAAAATATTTTTATCTTTATGCTTAATAGCAGGGGGATCAAGAGGCATTTTTAAGGGGTTTTCGGGAAAAGGTGGTAAGAACATGAATTTTTCAGGGTTCGTAGATATGGTCATTAGTAGCTCTTTCCCTAAATTTCAACGCATGGGCCACGTAGGGTCGTCAGATATTGACCTCTGAACTTTGACCCCTTATTCCACAGTTTTTAATTTTTTATAGCGTTCCTGATCATCTTTTCACAAAAAGTTTAAGAACAAAATATATTTTAAATAATTATTTCTACGTGTGAAAAAATTTCCAAAAGTGTGACGTCACAAATACCAAGATGGCGGCCAAATTTTCAAAATTGCCCTAATTATTGGTGCTAATTATTTATTCAACATCTTCTCATTAGCCCAAAAATAATAATTTTGATTATATTTGATGTATAATGTACTGAGGAACATAATAAATTTTATTTGAAAGAAATCGGACAATTTGGGTGGAAGATATTAATTTTTTTTCGAAAAAGCTGTATGCCCAGCAATGGTGCCTATGCTATAACCATAGGGAAAACAGCAGAATTCAAACTGTTGTAACTTTTTATCAAGTTGATGTATGGGTTTAATTTTTTCAGGGAGCATAGATAATCAAGAGATATTTAATAGAGCCATTATTTTTTAATTCAAATTTGTATAGGGTGACTATATTATGACCTTTGACCTTGCACCTTAGAGGGATGTTATTTTAATGATTGTGAGCACTAATTTAGCCCGCGAGAACAACTTTTAAGGACAAAAATGTTAGATTTGACTAAATCAATCGATAAAAATTATGGAGGAGTAATTAAGTTTCCTCTGACCTTGACATATTTGGAGAACTTGGTGCTCAAATTTGCTATTTTTTAAGAATTCCAAAGCATTAAAATCGAGCTTAAATGAAAAAAAAAAAGAAGCGATTGGATCATATCTGTAGCCCCGTAAATCAGTCCGCATACCCACACCACCCAGCAACCCCCAGCGCTACCCCCCCCCCCCCCCAAAAAAATTAAGGGAAACGTTGTAAACTGCAAACATAAAACATGCGCATAATATATTAATTTATAAAGTAATATTTTTTTATAACTTCATTTTGGCCTCCCCCATCCTCCATCTTAAAACCACAATTATATTTTAATTTGGGGGGGGGGGGACATTTTAAAAAAATATACAGAAAACAGAACTCAAAATGTATTATATGTGTATAAACTTAATTTAATTATGCATAAGGCATAAGTATATGTTAAAGATTTACATTTTTTTAAGGGAAGGGGGAAGTGGGCTTATTTACGGGGCTACCGATATGATCTAACAGAATTAAATATTTTCAATCCCCCCCGCCCCCGAAAAAATGTAAACTTTGGACATGCATGCATAATTAATTGTATACACTATACATGTAGTAAATTTTTAATTCTGTTTTCTGTATATTTTTTTAAAATGTCCCCCCCCCCAAATTAAAATATAATTGTGGTTTTAAGATGGAGGATGGGGGATGCCAAAATGAAGTTATAAAAAAATATTACTTTATAAATTAATATATTATGCGCATGTTTTATGTTTGCAGTTTACAACGTTTCCTTTAATTTTTTTTTTGGGGGGGGGGGGTAGCGCTGGGGGTTGCTGGGTGGTGTGGGTATGCGGACTGATTTACGGGGCTACAGATATGATCCAATCGCTTCTTTTTTTTTTTTTTTCATTTAAGCTCGATTTTAATGCTTTGGAATTCTTAAAAAATAGCAAATTTGAGCACCAAGTTCTCCAAATATGTCAAGGTCAGAGGAAACTTAATTACTCCTCCATAATTTTTATCGATTGATTTAGTCAAATCTAACATTTTTGTCCTTAAAAGTTGTTCTCGCGGGCTAAATTAGTGCTCACAATCATTAAAATAACATCCCTCTAAGGTGCAAGGTCAAAGGTCATAATATAGTCACCCTATACAAATTTGAATTAAAAAATAATGGCTCTATTAAATATCTCTTGATTATCTATGCTCCCTGAAAAAATTAAACCCATACATCAACTTGATAAAAAGTTGCAACAGTTTGAATTCTGCTGTTTTCCCTATGGTTATAGCATAGGCACCATTGCTGGGCATACAGCTTTTTCGAAAAAAAATTAATATCTTCCACCCAAATTGTC
Organism: Ecdyonurus torrentis; assembly: GCA_949318235.1. Classification (NCBI taxonomy): domain Eukaryota; kingdom Metazoa; phylum Arthropoda; class Insecta; order Ephemeroptera; family Heptageniidae; genus Ecdyonurus; species Ecdyonurus torrentis. The sequence continues at coordinate 21,558,245 of OX439127.1, forward strand.
CGATTTCTTTCAAATAAAATTTATCATGTTCCTCAGTACATTATACATAAAATATAATCAAAATTATTATTTTTGGGCTAATGAGAAGATGTTGAATAAATAATTAGCACCAATAATTAGGGCAATTTTGAAAATTTGGCCGCCATCTTGGTATTTGTGACGTCACACTTTTGAAAATTTTTTCACACGTAGAAATAGTTATTTAAAATATATTTTGTTCTTAAACTTTTTGTGAAAAGATGATCAGGAACGCTATAAAAAATTAAAAACTGTGGAATAAGGGGTCAAAGTTCAGAGGTCAATATCTGACGACCCTACGTGGCCCATGCGTTGAAATTTAGGGAAAGAGCTACTAATGACCATGTCTACGAACCCTGAAAAATTCATGTTCTTACCACCTTTTCCCGAAAAGTTCCTCTTGTTCCCTCTACTATAAAGTTTAGTCTTTGATTTTTATAACCCTCGTTTATAATACAGAAAACCTCTCTCTCTCTCTCTCTCTCTTGCTCTCACTTTAATAATAAAAAATGTTTCTGTTTGCTTTATATAATAATTAAACTTTGAAGTATACTTTAAATATTATAAATTGAGCAATAAATTGGAGCTTAATGTTTCATCAATTTAACTATTAAATTATAAAACAGTAATACAAAATTGAAATTGAGTACCTTACATTTATTAATTTTCAATATTTATATTTACAGTATCGAAGGGGAAAATGAGTATAATATATTATATAAATTGTACGCTGTTATCATTCACAACGTAAAATAAAATTGTAAAATAATTGTTATTATATTATATAGTGAAAGATAAACCACAAAATATATATATAAATAAACAATTAAATTCAAATTTCACTTTTTCTTTTAACGGTTACGTTTTTATTACTTTTTATAAAGTGGCTAAAAATTCTAAAATAAATTTACTGTTGATGTTATTATATTTTCTTCTTTAATAATTTAATTGATGATTATATATTTACCTTTGAGTTATTTTAAGAATTATGACCATTTATTTAAGAAAAATACAATACTTTATTATCAAAATAAAATTGGTACCATAAATAATGAATCCATTATTTTTTATTTCTCTCTCTCTCTCTCTCTCTCTCTCTCTCTCTCTCTCTCTCTCTCTCTTATTTTTATATTACGAAATACTTCTTTGATATGAAAGATGATCTCAGCAAAATTTAATGCTATATTTTCGCTTTTCTTTATAATTTATAATATATTATTATTATTACATATAAAAAATGTAATATAAATTACATCAAAGCTAAAAACAGTAAAAACGTACTCAAAACTTATTAAAAAATAAAAAGGTATATCATCATGAATATAAAATTAATAATAAGTTTAAAAATAAATTTCTTTTCACTGTGTATAAGTAAGAAAAATTGCCTAAGGGAAATTTTTATATTTAAATCGATGTTACAAATATAATAAAGTTTATTATGCATATTGAAGACAACGCCTCCTTCATTTCCTTCAAGCCTTTATGTGGCTTTTTTTTTGTATAACAGTCAGTATTATAATGACTTTTTTTTGTGGTGAAACTTCTTAAAATTACTATACACCCTTATGCATCTAATATATATAAACACTTTTCCAAAAAAAAAAAAAAAAAAAAAAAAACTCATTATTTCACTACATATATTAATAATAAAATAAATTAATTAATATTACAGATTACTTTTGTTTTTTTATATGTGATAAAATTTATTACTTTTATATAATATTATATAATATCTTGAAAGGCATTTTTCTTATATTACACGTATATCGTACCTGGCTTCGTTATTTTTGTTATATTCTATACGAAATTCAATCTATCACAACCCATGGATTGGACAGCAAAGAGTTCTTAACCATTTATCTTTCACGTAAAAGCCATTAATATCTGTGAAATACTCGTAAATAAATAAAAAAAAGCACTTTTTTTTGTGAGTTCGGACCATTGCTATATAGAATACGTTGTCCACTTTTATATAATATACAGTTTGTATGTGTGTGTGTGTATATATATATATATATATATATATATATATATATATATATATATATATATATATATATATATATATATATATATTATACACATATACGTACAGGACGTATAATATAATACTTGATATATTAAAACACAGAGGGGTTAAAAATTTATTATATATTATTTGCAGTGTCACATAATAAATTATATTCAAAATATATGAGTTTCACCTCTTTAAATAATATATAATAATATCAAGTATATAAGTTATGATATAGCCAAACACTTGTAATACTGATAAAGTTATGAAGAAGGAAAAGGTTGTTAAAAAGTTTTTAATATGCATATAAGGTATAACGGTAAAAGATTAAAAAAAATTCTTATACACCCATTTTATTATTATTATTATTTTCGTAGGAGAGACCCAAAATAAATAAATTGTCAAATTTTATAAAAAAACAAAACAAAAAGAAAACAAAAAGTAAATTGTCACCTTTGCAAAGCTTTGGTGATGAAAAGACATATTATCACGGAAAAATATTGTGCAAATTGTGGGGCATTTTTTCATTTCTCTCTCTCTCTCTCTCTCTTCTTCTTCTTCTTCTTCATTTACGTAATTCTTGAAATCATTTTTAAGGTGTTAATTATTGTATTTAAAATAAGTTGTAACTTATAATAATCTTCTGATTTCTAATCTGTCTACTATACTGGGGTATTCAATTTTCAATTCTTAACACATAATGTTAAAATTTCATGAATGGCTTCAAAGAGTTTTTTTTAATTTTTTTTTTTTTTTTTTTTTTTTTACTATGATTGCAATAATATCCTACAATTAATATTATCGGTATGAAGGTTTGTATTAACTCTATATAAGATTGAAGAAATATTGACCTATACTTTTTTATGTCACTTAAAAGACAATGGGAAAAGAATTACCGCTAATGATAAAATTTTCACGTTGCGTGACTCACAGATAAGAGATATAAAAAAAAATTGAAATCTACATCTATATTTATGGGAGTAACATTAAAAACAAATTCGTTGTTCAAAATTTTAGCTTGTAACTCTCAATATTTTATTGTTTTACATTTATTTTGCAAAAAAAAAAAAAAAAAAAAAAAAAAAAAAAAATCTTTCTAAACTGGTAGGAAATAAAAGAAATGTGTTGAAGTATTTTCTTTATAGCATTTGTTCCTATAATAATTTTACTTTGATTAATTTATGTATTTCAATAAAAATATTAATATTTTTCTCTTTATATCCTGCAAAGCATTGATATGCTCAAATGAAATCCTCTATATATATAAAAATTTAATGAGAAACTTCAATCGAAATTATAACTTTTATACGATGATGTATTCCTATACCTATATACAAAAGTAATATATTATATTTTTCCGAAACGTCAACACGTACATAGTTGTGTTCATATTACATATAAATTTGCTTCAGTATAGTATCACGTATGTCAACTCACTCACTCAAAGGGATGTCAATATTTTACATGTTCAAGTAAGACTAAGGTCAAATTTTATCATCATATTTCTTTTCTGTGTATTATACATATACGTCCTATATACACATATAGCATTACAGTATATAAATATGAAAGAATAATAATAATAGTAATAACATGTCAAAAAATATGAGCCCGTTATATGGAGAGAGAGAGAGAGAGAGAGAGAGAGAGAGAGAGAGAGAGAGAGAGAGAGAGAGAGAGAGAGAGAGAGAGAGAGAGAGAGAGAGAGAGAAAGATGATATTTATTGTTAACTTTTGTTATACTTTCATTTTCGTTTCACACAGTAAAAATTTATATAATAATTACATTATAGATATCAAATAAAATTCCTCTGGGAAAAATAAGTGTATATATATATATATATATATATATATATATATATATATATATATATATATATATATATATATATATATATATATAGTGAACAACAACTCAGGAAATTATTTTTCCATACTATGTTCTCTCTCTGATTTTATTACATTTTGTAGTTTGTATTTTTTTTATTTTTTTTATTTTTTTTTTTTACAGTGATTGATTGTATGGCAGTTTACCCAAGAGCAATGAATTAAGTAAATACCAAATAGTATATTTTCAATTGATTAAGGGGACAGTTTGCAGTAAAAGTAAAAAATGTTACAAGCACTATATAGAATAAACAAAAAAAAAAAAAAAAAAAACTGAATTTACGCTGTATTTTTACATTTAGAATAAATATTACTACATTGGATAAACATAAATAATTATTATGTTAAAATTTAATATCTTTAGTTAATTAATAGCATAAATTATGTTTTGTAATGCATAAATGTTGCTGTAAATAAGCTAGCTTATTAATTAGTTACGATTTATTTATTTTAGTCCGTGAGTAAAATGTAAAAAATAAGTATAAATATTAATAAATAAAAATAATTACATATAGAAATTTACCTCATTTATACGCATATAAATGATCAATGATGTGAAAAAAAAAGAATAAAAAAATATATATTAAAAATAATAAAAGAAAAAAATTCTTCCATCTCTCAAGTATGGGTGAATCAAATACAGGAAAAATAAAATGACACCTATGCAATGACAAAATCAGACTATAATAGCAATACTATCCTATATACTATAGAAATAGTCAATCTGGTTGTCAAATGGTCAATATGCAAGTCAAATCTGTATACTATAGTGTTTTTTTTACTTTTTTTAACCCATTTGTATAAAAAATAAATAATAGTTAAGTCCTCTTTTATAAAATGATTAAATTTCTGATTATGAAATAAAATTGTAAAACTAATTGAATTTGATGTTGTTGATAGTACGATGTGTTATGATTAAAATATAGGATTCGAAGCAACTTTTACAAAAGCTTTATATTATATGACATTTTGTTTTTATTTAGTAGTGTGTCACACATTATTCAATCTCTCTCCTCTCTCTCTCTCTCTCTCTCTCTCTCTCTCTCTCTCTCTCTCTCGTTCATCTATATATTAAATGTAAAAAAACACAAAAAGAAATTAATCAAAATTAAACAATAAAAATCTATTCAATAAATCCTATTCATTCATTTTTCTATGCAAATATATTATATCAATACAATAATAATAATTAGAGATATATATATATTTTTTGTATTGTTTACTCTTAAAATACTATAAACAATAGAAAGGTGTTTTAATAAATTGTAAATGATAATCAATAATATAATGCGATTAGTTTTAAAAGCACTTTTGTATGATATTTATTGAATAATTTACTTTATTATTCTATATGGGAAATCACAAGGCATTTTATTGTATTTTTAAATGTCAATTCCAGTATCATATGTGTGTGTGCGTGTGTGTATATATATATATATATATATATATATATATATATATATATATATATATATATATATATATATATATATATATATATGCTGTTAATTCAGCTATTCAATGAATAACTAATATTCAGATCAAACAAGTTTGTAAATACAGCTTATTTAGCTTATTATTATTATTATGATTATTAATTATATTATAGTACCTGATCAGGTAGAATAATAATTTGAACAATATTATTAGAAGAGAAACGTTATATTATATGGTATTACGTATAATACAACATATAGTAGCACAAAATCTATACGTTTCAATCTGGCTATACACAAAGTAATTGGGCGTTGTTACTGTAATACAATTGGGTGTGGGTGGTTGTCAACTATCTCTCTCTCTCTCTCTCTCTCTATATATATATATATATATATATATATATATATATATATATATATATATATATATATATATATATATATATATATATATATATATATATATACGTATAGTATATTATGTACCCTCATAATACTGGTACATACATACACATGATATGTTATGTGTTACATAATATAATATTGTATATAAAAAAAAAATTGTTAAATTATATAGGAGGTGATTGTCAAAAATTCTCTTGTTCTTCATGTATATACGTATGTACATCTACTATATAATATATACGCAGTTCATATATATATTACTAACAGTATGGAACACACATTGAGGGTGAAAGGGATTAGGTTAAAGGTGTGGGGAACTTATCAAACGTCACATTTTCTCACTTTCTATATTATTATTTTATCAATACATCAGTATCATATATTTTGAAATTATCACATATAATATAATGGCACCCGCACAGTCTAATTTTTTTGTTTTAGATCTCTCTTCCTCCTATGATGTAACTAAATTAATTAAATTTTAATAATAAATTAACATACTACATTAAACCTATGTATATATGTAATAAAAAGGCTATCAAAATTAAAATACTGTATAGTCATGACATAAAATGCAATAAATTTTCTTTTAGTATTCTTCACTATAATCTGTACTCTATATAGCTGTTATATTACCTGCAATTTATATACATATAAAAATAAAATTTATGTAATATTTTACATCATAAAATGAATAAGAATTTTATCAATCTCATACAGGGTATAAGTATAAAATAAAATAAATTGACCCTTACTTGTTAGTATAAAAAAAATACACACACACATACACAAGTGATATCATTATTTTTTTATACCATTATTATTTTTTTTTATACTATTATTTTTTAGTATGACCCTCGAGTTTGTTTGTTTGCTTCTGTGTGACCCATGACAACTGATATTTGAACCCTACTCACAATTTCTGCCACATGTACGTGTACTGTACAACAAGAGTGAAAAAGGGAGAGAGAGAGAAAGAGAGAGAGAGAGAGAGAGAGAGAGAGAGAGAGAGATGACTAAAATAATGATGTAAAAATTTACGATGACGTATACTTGAAAAGTTTACCACAGTCTGTAGTTGACATCAATGGTGTATTGTTATATGAATGAAATTTATTTAATACCTTATGTTATACAAACTCAATTTTTTAACTTAAATTATTATTTTTGTTAATAATTATTATAATTAATACTTTGAGTTATCACACAATTAGTGCCTAGCATGAATTATATATATATATATATATATATATATATATATATATATATATATATATATATATATATATATATATATATATTAATTCCTTAATAACCTCATTTTTACGTATCAAGTCCATATTTTCTTTTCATTGTGTATCTATTGTATACTTCTATAGTCTACCATTAAGTCATATTTTATTTCTACTTAATAATTACACTATCTTTTATGTATAGTTTTATAATTAAATTAACTATTTTGTATGCGTATAACGTATGTGCTATAGACATGCAATTAAATTAAATATAGAAGTCCCATGTTATTAGCAGCTTTAAAAAAGAATTCAATGCAATTCCAATGCAGCAAAAAATTGAATATATATATATATATATATATATATATATATATATATATATATATATATATATATATATATATTATATTTATTATAATTGAGCTTATTTAAGGACATGTAATAAAAAAAAAAAGTAATGGAAGAACCCAATGATAATTAATTCATGTAAAGTAAACACGCAATTTTTATTTGTTTTTATATTTTAATAATTTGATGCATGAAACTAAAGTGTCAATTATATTTACTCTTTAATTGACATCTAGTTAATTAAGGTTACTCCCACGTAATATTTATTATATTTACGTTTTTGATATGTGCTTGTTATAGAAAGATTGTTGTTTTTTTCTCTCTCGTTTGGGAAAGTGATTTATTATATCAGTTCTTTATGAGTTCAACAGAAAATTTCTTTTTAATTATTTTTGCAATATAATTATAACATAAAAAAAGTAGAACTTTGAAGATTAAAAAAATAAAAAAACTTTTTTTTTTTATGACATTTCAAATACATCAACAATTTTTTGACAATATCAAAATCACATTTTACAACGTACTCTACGTACTAAAAATATATATATTATAGATTTTTTTATTGAAAAAAAAAAAAGAGTTTTATTTTATTTTTACAAAATGTTGGAACAAAATCAAAAGGTGGTAAAATATTATATTTAAAGTATATGAGAGAAACAGCTTGTTGTCATTTTTATATATTTTTCAGATACTTATTTTTTGATATTATATATTTATATAATATTATAAAGAAATATCATCTTTTTTTTTTTTTTTTTTTTTTTTTTTTTTTGACATGATATTAAAATATATAAAATATTATGGTCGTTGAACTGCATGTTAAATGAATTGGTTCATCTCATCTCAACAGGGTATCTTTCAAGCATTATAAGTCGCCCCTGTCTTGATAATATTTACCTTCACTGCAGGTCGTACTTTCATCATTTCAAACCAAAACTAATTTTATTTCATGCCCGCAAACATAAAATTACATTTTTATTATTATTATTTCTTACTCTACGTATATATATATATATATATATATATATATAATATATATAAACAACATTAAATAATATTCTTATATAACATAATTAACCATTTTAACTATCACTTTTTATGTATATACACTCTTATAATATTATTATCATTATTACAGATCCTAATAATAAGATATGAAGTAACTATAATAATAATAATATGATCATATTATATAAACCTACTATCTTTATTATGTATTATATTCTAAAATACACAAGAAACTATTTTAAGTTTTA
>OX439127.1:21571843-21731473 GCA_949318235.1 Ecdyonurus torrentis
GATCAATCAATATCATACGCCGTCAATGACGCAATATCATTGCTGAAAGCCCTCAATTTTTTTTATAGTACCGACTGTATAATTAATTAATAAAGCATGAAGTAAAGTAAAAACATGTATGATGCGGCGTTTGCATGAAAGAAAATATTTTACAAAAAACACACACAATACTTTGAACCCTATATAAATTTACTTAAAGTCTAAATTTCTACAGCACAGCCTCAGCAATTAAATTAACGAGAAATATATTACAGAGTACATATATCCGCCTGACATCATACTGACTGCGCTTTGACGCCATACTGGATCAATGAACAACATGGCTAAGCATAGGAAAATCTTCAGTTTTGGCACTTTTATTTATAAAATCGGTCAATGTTCTGTTATTATTATTTTCCTCACATATCTGAGATTCTAAATTATCCTATTAACAGCATAAATGCTCTCAAAAATATTGTTTAGTTTTTTTGAACTGGCAAAATGAGTCATTTTCCTATGCGGCTTATGATATTGATTGATCCAACATGGCTTTGGCTTTAATATGTATGCTTAAATTCTATAGTTATATTCTGAATAATAGTTTATAATGCTTTTAAATAGCAAACAATACAGTAGATAACGATTAAATAAAGTTTTAAATAAGACGCGCGTAAATAAAATATCATTCTAACCAATTCCACTCAATAAAATAAACAAAAATATATTTCTAACCAGTTCCGATTCTAACCAATTCCCATTCTAATCAATTCCACTCAAAAAAAAAATAAAAATATCTTTCTAACCAGTTCCGATTCTAACCAATTCCCATTCTAATCAATTCCACTCAAGAAAATAAATGAAAATATCTTTCTAACCAGTTCCCATTCTAACCAATTCCCATTCTAATCAATTCCACCCAAGAAAATAAATGAAAATATCTTTCTAACCAGTTCCCATTCTAACCAATTCCCATTCTAATCAATTCCACTTAATAAAATAAATGAAAATATATTTCTAACCAGTTCCGATTCTAACCAATTCCTATTCTAATCAATTCCACCCAACAAAATAAATGAAAATATCTTTCTAACCAGTTCCGATTCTAACCAATTCCCATTCTAATCAATTCCACTCAATAAAATAAATGAAAATATCTTTCTAACCAATTCCGATTCTAACCAATTCCCATTCTAATCAATTCCACAATGTAATAAATAAAAGTCAATGCCATGTTGCCATATTATTATAAAATAAGACACCCCCCACCACTGACGTCGTCTCATCGAACTCATCCCCACCACTCTTATTTTTTCTAACCAATTCCGATTCTAACCATTTCCAATTCTAATCAATTCCGATGTCCCACATATATATATATATATATATATATATATATATATATATATATATATATATATATATATATATATATATATATATTTATATAGACTAATAAAGGAAAAACTGTTTTGAAGCTGACTTTAAACAATTAAGTCACATCCGCATCCGTTACTACTAACTACGCATGCGCAGTACGGTGAAACGGAAGCGGATGTGAGCGAAATCGCTTCAAGTCAGCCTCAAAACAGTTGTTCCTTTATTAGTATATAATATATATATATATATATATGTTTAAATATCAAATGTGAATATAAGAAATATAAAATAGGTAAAATAATAAATAAATAAAAAATAAAATAAATAAATAAAATACTGTAAAAATTAATGAATAAATTATAAGTTATAGAAATATTATGACAAGTTTCCAAATGGCAAATACTAGTAAATGCTTTTTCTTCCCTCAATTTATTATTATTTGATTTGATTTGATTTGATTTGATTTGATTTGATTTTTTTTTTTTTTTTTTTTTTTTTGCTAGAGCATTTGGTCCTTAGTATCATTTTAATAATCAACATAACATAATATTAAATTGAAATTTAAACATATAATTAAAATAAATAAAGGTTCGATTTAATATCCAACGTTTCCCATTTTTTTCGTCCTTATTTCAGTTGACTGATATATTTTAATATTTTATATAAAAAAAAAGTGCAATTTCTTAATTATATTTATTGACTGTCAAAAGATGTAAATTCTTATATTGAATGAAATGCGTTGTTGAAGTATGTTTGTAAATACACCATAGCGTTAAAAATTTACATTCCTTTTTACTAAAAGCTAATATGTCAATTATCATAATAATAACAGTTTCATCAGCGTAATTAATTTACAGCTCTTGTCATTGTAAAAATTGCAAAATAGAGAGAGAGAGAGAGAGAGAGAGAGAGAGAGAGAGAGAGAGAGAGATTACGTCAATAGAAATCACATACTAATATTAAAAAAAAGGTTAAATAATAATTGTTTTTTGTTATTATTTGCACGTCAAGTGCAAGGAAGTAAGCACGTAAGTCATGACGAAAGTTGATAGCACTAAAGCTGTTACTTTTGAATTAAGTGTAACATACACGTACACACTATAATACGACGTAGAGTACATTACGTACACAGTATACACTTTTGCTACTTGGAGGAAACCACATACGAGTATGTATAATAGCAAGAGACCACGCAAAAGTAAAATGAACAAATGAAGAGAGAGAGAGAGAGAGAGAGAGAGAGAGAGAGAGAGAGAGAGAGAGAGAGAGAGAGAGAGAGAGAGAGGAGCGAACGTTGGTTAACCGGACTCTAGACATTATAAACATCACGCAGGGTCAACGCTCCTCTTGCTCTCTCTCTCTCTCTCTCTTCTTTGACTTCTCTCTTATATGTATGTACGAACTACCTTGTATTGTATAACCTTACCATTTTAGGTAAGCGTATAAAATATTATCTTTGATAGGTAAGAATTAGTTTACAATAATATATAATATTTCATATATAGACTTATAATAATAATAATATAATTTATTATTATATTTATGTTATTATTATTATCATCATATTTAATGAAACGATACAAATAATTATATATGAAATGGAAAGTTCAATGAAACGTGACTTTTTATATTTATACATATATTTATAATATTAATTTGTCTTATTATGAGAATTTGATTTTTACGTTAGTCAATTAAAAAAAATATGACTTCTAGTTTTTGAAATGTTCTCCAGTGACTCCAGTGACAAAGAATAAAAAATAGTGTGACATTCGCAAGGTCATTCTCACACCGGCAACTGCAAAAGCTCGCCTTGCAGTTTTCTCTCGTTTTCCTTCATTGTATTTTATATCGTTTGTTTTCCCACGATGCTGTGTATGGATTTAAATATATTAGTAAAATTACAATAAATACATAGATATGATATAAAAAAAAAAAGATGATGTATTGGTAATTGCGCGATTATATTGAAATTATAATGCTTTGGTTGATTTAGGACGTTTTATCCCAAATTTATAAGGTTCTTGTAAAATATGCTAAAAACTTTCGATAATTAAGTTTGATCTGAATGATAAAGCAAAAACTCTTACAAAATTCAATCTTCTATATTTTTGCTAATTTCAATTTCGTATGCCAAACACATAAATCACGTCCCTTTTCTTTTTCCCCCTTTTGCTTCTGTATGGAGAAAAGCATTGAATATTTTATTTAATATTAAAATCATGGTTCTTTCCTTTTTATACACCTTTCATTTCCAAATGTAATAAAAATGTTTGTATTATGCTAATGAACAAAAATCAGTCAGTATCAATACATTAAAATTTCTTATCAATTTATTTATTAAATGACGAAATTATATCACACACACACACACACACACACACATATATATATATATATATATATATATATATATATATATATATATATATATATATATATATATATATATATATAATATATATATAATATATATATATATATATATATATATATATATATATATAATAAATTGAAGGAGTCTATAATAGCAGTAAAAGTAAGGAGACAATTTGTTATTTTCAAATATATATATATATTATATATATATATTTGAAAATAACAAATTGTCTCCTTACTTTTACTGCTATTATAGACTCCTTCAATTTAAAGTCTATATTAATTTGGTCTAAATTAATGTCACGTTTTTATTGTTTGTTTTATCAATATTATTGCATTTTTGAACCCCATTTATTTTTGCAATGAATTATGAATATTACATTTTTACAAGAAAAAAAAAAAACTATTTGAGGAGTGTTTCAATCGTCGCTTAAGTCATTTGAACTACTGTACGCCTAAAAATAATGAATGAAAGATAATCCACCCAACGTTTTAAATTTTCTATTATATTTCTTTTTGTCATAACGGAACGTAAATTAAAATGATATACTTTTTTTTTTTTTTTTACATTATAACAATTTCCACACATATTTTTATTATTATTACTTTTATTATTCAGTCTTTTGTGGTAAAGTTTTATAGTCATCACTATCACTCTTAAGATGCAATGCCAAGTCAAAAAGTTTAAACCACGGTTGGAGTAGTATACATACTCTTTTTCTATGTGGTTACGTGTGCTTATGTGCGGTACAGTGAAGAGCGAGATTAGTATTTTACAACGTGAGAAAGTGCTCTCAGGAGATACATCTTTTATAGCTCGCTCTTGGTTTCCACATCTTTTCATGACAATATCTCTCTCTTTTTCTCATTCCCTGCTCTCTCTCTCTCTCTCTCTCTCTCTCTCTCTCTCTCTCTCTCTCTCTCTCTCTCTCTGTTTCAATGTTAACCACACAAATCCACAACTGTTTCCTATAAAAGTCCATGTCAATTTAAAAAATATTTATTATACATATTACATAATAGAATAAAATAATTCTGACATTCTAAAATAAATACTTCAAATTCAATTATTTTCTAAATCATGCAAAAAAAAAAAAAATGATGATCAAAACAAATTATTATCAAACTTAATTACAAATAAGATACCCTTGAGGTTGCAATAATAATAATAATAAAAAAAATTATACACATAAAATGTCCTTTATAATTTTCATGGTTCATGATGATGTGATTATAAAATAATGTAATTGTTGTATTTTTGTTCCCATCCCATACACCATCCTCATCTTCTCTCTCTCTCTCTCTCTCTACTGAGATTCTTGTTGTTTGGTCATAATGTTATTTGACCTTGAGTATTAGAGTCACGTTAATAATGATGAATCTTGGCTGCAACTCACAGACGTGCATCTCAAAGTCACTATAATGTAGTATAGACATACAATAGACTACAACCTTCCTCATCAAATTTCATCTTCTCTCTATATCTTTTTTATTATTATTATTTTCAAATGTGATCTTATAATGATACAAAACACCTTTTGTACTGGTGTATATATATATATAGTTCATTAAAAAATTCGTTGGAAAAAATAGTGATTTCTTTAATATTAAATCGTCATGGTCCTTTTTTTTTTAAATATATATTTCTCGTTTCTCCATCTCTCACTATTCACGCCGTCTTCAGCATATCGTGAGAGAGCAAATGATTGTCGTCCGTGATAGCATCCATGGGGGCGGAGATTATATGTTCTCCATACCCACAAAGTTCGCGCCCATTCTCTCTCTCTCTCTCTCTTTCTCTCACTCTCACTCTAACTCTAACTCTATCTATCTCTGTATATGTGTGCCCCTTGGGGAAGCTGCTGCTATGGATCACTGAAGTGTAGAGTGCTGAGATGGAAATCGGGAGTGACACACTTGGAAAACCAACTGAATACCGCAGGAAATTGGAGGAGGCTTGCTTGATATGCTTGCACACAATGAAAAACTTTTTAGAAAGAGATAGATAGAGAAGAGAGAGAGAGAGAGAGAGAGAGAGAGAGAGAGAGAGAGAGAGAGAGAGAGAGAGAGAGAGAGAGAAGTTTAAAGAATAAAATCGTCTTCTTTTTTCCAACTTTTTATTGTGTTGTATTTTTTTTTTACTTCATTATGTGACAAATTGATGAAATTGAAGAGCAATAAAAATATTTTATACATTGCAAAACGAAACAGAGAGAGAAAGAGATATTAGGGCTATAATTTTTTCTTATGGAAGAGATAACAATCTTTTATAGATTAAATTTTTATGTAATGCATTCGTTAATAAAAAAAATTGCAGAATTAGCATTCATGAAGGTTAAAAAAAAAAAAAAAATCTAAGGGAAAAAATAATTCTTCTCATCATCGTAAGAGAAAATCATTATTATCTAATTATCAGGGATAATTTGACAGAAAAAAATTGGCATGTAGAATTAGTGTATCCTCTTTTCTTATGTTGTCCTTGTTATATGTACACAAGAAAAAAAAACTATTAACTTTTTAACGAGTCTTTATTATACGTTGCTTCTGTTCGTTATACTATAAAATATTACTTATTAGATAACAAAGCTAATATAAAGAAAAAGAAAAAAAAAAAAAAAGGAGGGGAATTTAATTTTAATGGATTTTACGTAAAGCTTTATTATACAAGAGGTTATTTTTTAATGGTTACCTTTATACTGTAATAGAAATAATTGATTCAGGGATTGGTGGATTGGTATTATTTACACACACACACACACACACACACACACAAACAAACACACAGAGAGAAAATAAATACGTAACTTACGATGCATTTATGTCGCTATAACATGATTATTGCTAAATCGGTACAGCATAAATAATTATGTTCTAGGAGAAAATATTTATGCTATGAAACATAGTTATTACGGTATACAGTATAAATATATAATATACTGTATATACTGTATATATATATATATATATATATATATATATATATATATATATATATATATATATATATATATATATATATATATATATAATATATATATATATATATAATATTCGACGGCTACGCGGCTAATGTGATCATCAGAACATCTCGCGCGTACACACAATCTGACTATCAGACTTTCTCGCGATTCGCACAATCTGACTATCAGACTTTCTCGCCGTTCGCACAATCTGACTATGTCGTTTTACACAAAGTGACTATCAGACATTCACGCACAAAGTGACTATCAGAAAGTTTTATGATGACTTACCCCATGAAGGCCATGAATAATGTTGTTTAATAACTTGTGTAAAGCAGTTAATTGATAATATTACATTTTAACACTTACGCTAGTTCACAAGTTACATAAAGTAACACAATTATTTTTGTAATGTGTATTTTTGATTTTATTCTTCATTATTATATCATTTATTAACATTCATATGTCACAGAATTTAATTTAATATTAAACTATGGTATAAAAAAAACTTTAAAGCTAAAAGTACAGCTTTACTAGAACTGCACTGACTGATGAACAGACCGCAACTGAATGAAACGCTTATTTTGCTTATAAAATAGGGATTTTAGACTTTGCACTATTACCTCTTATATTAATATTTTTGACTGTGCCCCGTTTGATTGAAAGAGAAGTTGGAGTTTTTTTGTCTTGCTTACGTAAAATACTACGATATTAACTAATAATGTCGTTGTAGGTATATAAAACTATTTTCCATAAATTATTTAATATTTATATTTATCAATTAGAGTGCATAATTATTTAAGTAGTTAATATAGAATTAATTTTGGCAAAATATTAAATAATAATTAAGTTAATAATAAAATAATAATAATTAAATACAAATTGTATTTTTTTATTTTATTAAAATAAATTTTTTTTAGGAAAAAACAAATCTAATTTAAAAAAATGGTATAAAAAAAATTATAAAAGATAATATGTAATTGATTTATTAAATATCATAATCATTTATGATATAATCCGTATAAAAAATTAGGTTTTCAAATTTCAAGATATATTAATTATTTATTATTATTGTAACGAATAATATTTGTTTTCAATGACATAAATTTAAAAATTTAAAAGAACTTTAATTTTGTTTTTCATTACCACTTATTTAACTTCATTTTTCACATCAAAACGGCGAGAAAGTCTGATAGTCAGATTGTGTGTGCGCGCGAGATGTTCTGATGATCACATTAGCCGCGTAGCCGTCGAATATAATATATACTGTGTGTATATATATATTATATATATATATATATATATTATATATATATATATATATATATATATATATATATATATATATATATATATATATATATATATACAGTATATAATATAGTTTTTTCTTCAATCTTCCAATATAAAGTCATATTTTAACTTTATAGACAGTTTGACGACCAAGTTTAAGGTTAATGTGAAGAGTTACTAAACTTCATTATGGATTTCATTAGAAAAAAAAGTTAAGATTAAATTACACGCAAGCGTATACTCGTAAGCTTTTACACGAAGAATATATATATATATATATATATATATACGAGGGTCATTCAATAAGTTCTCGGCCTCGCATATAGATTGCATGCACATGTGCAAATTTTTTTTGTCACATTATTAGCTGTTCTTTGGTTGTTTGTATTTCAAATTTCAAGTCTCTAGCATAATTTTTTATTTTTTGGTGGCGACTTTTGTGAGACAATGTCAGCTGATATGGAAAAGTGGACCAAAACTGAGTGGACCAAATCGTGTTTCCATTGTTTTGATTGTTCTTTGGTCTCTGGGGTAACGTAGTGAACCCAAGTTTCATCACCAGTCACCAACAACGCAAAAAGTTACGTTTGTTGCGTCGCAAGGTCGCTAAAGTGGACCTACATACCCTGGCACGCTCACGTTTTTGCTCATCAGACACCCGTTTTGCGGCACCCATCTTGCGGACAGCTTTTTCATGTAGAGATGCTTAGTTAAAATTTCATGAACCGCTCTTAATGACATGCCTAGATCCTCAGCTATGTCGGACACCTTCAATCGTCGATTTTCAAGCACTTTTTTGTGTACTTTTTCAATGTTTTCTTCAGTAACAGCTGATTTGGGCCTGCCACTACGGGGGTCATCTTCAATACTCAATCTACCACGTCTAAATTCAGCTGCCCACTTCTTTGTTGTGCTATATGATGGAGCACATTCCCCCAACGTGTTCACCAAATCCTCATGAATCTCAGTCGTTCTCATTTTTTTCAGCACCAAATACTTTATGACAGTACGAGTCTCGGATTTGGTCCACTTTTCAGTATCCCCTGACATTGTCTCACAAAAGTCACCACCAAAAAATAACAAATTATGCTAGAGACTTGAAATTTGAAATACAAACAACCAAAGAACAGCTAATAATGTGACAATTTTTTTTTTGCACATGTGCATGCAATCTATATGCGAGGCCGAGAACTTATTGAATAACCCTCGTATATATATATATATATATACACACACACTCACACTTTATTTGAACAACATGGGGTAAAAATATATAAACTTTTTTATCATAAAATTCTTCTTTTTCTTCCTTTTTATTATTATTATTTTTTTAATGCCATTTAATACGTATATTTCGTCAGAATGCTTGATTGTAATACTATTTAAAATATTACTTGAAATATAGTTCATACTAAAAGATTACAATTTCTATAATATTAGTAATATTTTATGACATATTTATAATAATGAATTTTATTATCGTATTAACTTAAGATAGTACATCATATTACATTTTTATATTATATTTTGTAATAGGAGAAAATATTAATAGCAATAATTTATAACTCAAAGGTGCAATTCAAGGATTAGTTCCAAATCCAAACTTCTTTTAACTTATCAATTTTGAAATTGCGCAACAATAATAATATTTATTAATAATATATTTTTATCGTAAGTTTAATAAAATATTATCTTTCGAAGTGTATTTAATTTTAATCACATATGATCCAATATAGAAATACCATTTTCTGTAAAATTTTATATTTATATTTATATTTAGAGAAAGAAAGAAAGAAAGAAAGAAAGAAAGAAAGAAAGAAAGAAAGAAAGAAAGAAAGAAAGAAAGAAAGAAAGAAAGAAAGAAAGAAAGAAAGAAAGAAAGAAAGAAAGAAAGAAAGAAAGAAAGAAAGAAAGAAAGAAAGAAAGAAAGAAAGAAAGAAAGAAAGAAAGAAAGAAAGAAAGAACAAAGAGAAAAAAAATTACAAATTGTTACATTTTTTTATTTTTTTGTCTTAATCGTGAAAAACAAACGAAACTATATTGCTATAATTGCCACATTTCTATACTAATAATGTTAAATTATTAAAAAAAATATAAGTCATACAACGGTACTAAATTGATGGTTATAAAATAAAAAACAATAATGTTATCTTGGAAACAAAGTAAATCAAGCAATTAAATGTAACACAATATATAAAGAGAGGAAAAGAAAGAGAAATAATAAAGTTAAAAGAATCATTATTTTAACAAAATTAGCTAAAAACAATAAATAATTTGGTATAAACTTTGTCAACAACATAAATATGAAAGTGCGATTCAAAAAAAAAATTTTTTGTCATTTTAACATTTTAATACATCAGAACTATATACGTATTTAAAATTACAATTTTTATTACTCCTTCCATTATTTGAAGCATGAAACTTTTTTGCATTACGTAATTTCAAAGTAAATTAAATATATATTTATAGAGTGGCCACTTCATTACATTAAAAATTATTTTGAAAGTTCATTATTATTTTACCTACGTCATTCTTTAAAGTACATTAAAATTTGTGTGAGAAGATCATATAACCTTGTATCATATATATATATATATATTAACTCCACATAATCAATTGAATTAAATTTTTTGAACCCTATATTTTTCACTTACATAATTTTTATATACTTTATTATTTTTGTACATCTCATGCGATAAGATCGTCTAAGCTGAAAATAAAAAGCTAAATTATATATATATATATATATATATATATATATATATATATATATATATATATATATATATATATATATATATAAGTAGTGATATCCGTAAGAATTGCATGATCAAGACACTCTCCGGGATAACATCATATATTTCAAGGTGTAGACAGACAGACATTATTTTTATATACCTTGAATTGAAAATAACCTTGAAAAAAAGATCGCGTCAATGTAAAAATAATAATGATGAGACTTTGGACAAAACAATGGACCCTATATCTATATTCTATACAAATCACGTATTATATATGTATGAGTTTGATTGTAACTTTGTAATAATAATAATATATATATATAGTTAATACTATTGACAACTTCCATTAAAAACATTTTCGTTGTTGCATACTTAAGTGATCACGTGGTGTACTCATTTTTTTTTTTTTTTTTTTTTTACGAAATGATAATAATGGAATAAGATGGGATAATGTTACTACGAAGGAACTGCCTGCGTCAATAAAGAAAATTTAATATTGTTAAGTTGCATTAAAGCCATAGACCACATAAATCAAATGTGCTGTTTAATAAATAAACACGAAATGCGATCTTCAAAACTGATGAAAATTTTTACGAGAATGCTAATGTAGCCCCACGAGAGAGCGTGAAAATACTGTAAAGTATGCAATTTGCGTGACTATTCATGTTTCTGACGTCATATACATGCAAAAATTAGTAAAAAAAAAGTTGTGCGGGCTGCATAAATTGAAATATTCTGATCACTGCTATGGAACTACAGTTTGGTTTTGAGACAAAATTAAGCTTTTTATGTAAGTCTCATTAAGTGTTTTATGATATAAATGCTTAATGCATTAAATAAAAATATATGAACCTGAGAAATGAGACAAATTATAATAAATATTATTGTTCAATCAGTATAAGGGTTTAAACTTGGATTATGTGTATAGTATGCATCAGTACATTACTTTATTCACAATAAATTCTATGTTTTCCTTCAATAGTGACCCCATACTGTCCCATATCCCCCTTCCTCTCTCGATCTTTCAAAAATATAGATATTGATAATATCTTATTAAAAATAAAAAAATCATATTTACATAATTAATATAATAACAATGAAATGCGGAAAACGAAAAAAAAAAAAAAAAAAAAAAAAAAAAGTATGATATACATTATTGAACATCCTGTGATAATTTATTTATTTTATAAAAATAGAAAAAAAAATTTAACAAAATAGCAAATTGTTATTTATAATATGTTAACTTAGTTTCATGCTCAATGGTTTTACAAATGATTGATTTCATTAAAATAACGTTTTTATAGACATATAAAAATAAATATAATAAATAATATTATTATATACATTGAAATCTTTCAAATTTGAATTTTATGACATTTTTGTTTTATCTATAATAAATATTCCAGTTATTATAATCTATTAATATATAAGTACCAAAAATAACTATTTTTCCCCCCTATATTCATTTAAAATTTACCCTAATAAACAATTAGCAAATAAAATATAAAGTGTTTGTATAAAATGATTTATATTAAAATTTAGTCTGCTTTTAAAGAAAAAGAAAAAATTGTATAGCAGAAAACACTGTTAACACTAACTACTTCACAAATTTTTTACTCTTTTTACATTAAATAATATAATAAATAATACTATATAATATAACTCTTAATTATAATAAAAAGCGTACTTTTAGCTTGTAGAAAGCAGCACACAAGCTTCATAATTAATGCTCCATATAATTATGGTATACCTTATGTAAATATAAAGTAAAAAACTTTGTAAGTTAAATTTTTCATGACTAATAATTTATTTTCATTTTTTTCTTTATTTTTGTTTTATATATATATTATGATGAATAAAAATATGAAAAATATTTTCTTTTCTACCTCAAAAAGTTTTATGAAAAGTTTTGTAAGAGGTATAATATATTATAGGTGTGTGTATAAATATATTTATATATAAGAACTAAGAAGTAATATGTACAATACATATTGGAAGAAACATATTTCTATTAATTTAAAAAGAAAAAGGTTTATATGGTATAAAAAATTATAAAAGATTGTCTTTAATCTTCATGGATTGTGATTGTTTACTTATTTCTTATAAAAAACTTTTTGAACTTCAGAAATTTAATACTTTTATTGACCCTATGGTAGTTCATAATATAATAATAATAGTAGTAGGTATAAAGATTATTGGTATTATTGGTGTATTATTGGTGCAAAGAGGATGAAAATGACTATATAATATATCTATATATATAAAGGGGCATAAAGATAAGATATAATAATAATTTATCATTGTGCAACATAATTTTATATGTATGTATGTTTCGAATCTCAAATGTCATCTCACTCCAACTACTTTCATTGCTTCATAGAATATTATTTTTTTTGTTATTTTTAATACAATGGTACGATCAACTGTATATTATTTTTTTATTATTTTTTTAATGGCAAAGTGCACAAATTTTTTTCTTTCTACAATTTCTTTAAAGACTAGACATTTTAAACGATAATGCGTTCTTCTTTGGAGCATTAAAGACCACGAGATGTCGATATGTATAATACGAGAATGATTCTATACAGAAAAAAAAAATCTTTCTATACATCATCCACCTAAAATCGTCCTCTCTCTCTCTCTCTCTCTCTCTCTCTCTCTCTCTCTCTCTCTCTCTCTCTCTCTCTCTCTCTCTCTCTCTCTCTCTCTCTCTCCTTCTCTCACTCTCCCTTTAGTGTGACCATTCGATACATCAACGTACATTATACTTACTATAAAAATGATCATGAGAAAAAAAAAAGAGAAGAAAAAAAGAGAAAGATAAAGTTTTGATAAATTGAAAGTTGATGTCATCGTTGAAAGAATAAAAAATAAAAAAATGGAGCACCACTTACATATAAAATATTTATAAAAATATAGTTTTATTAATGATAGTATATACATTAAATTTCTATGTAATATTTTATACTGCGTTACGCTATTTTGATTTGACTAATATGTTACACTTTCTGAATGATAATATTGTTGACAATTTATATACTTATATTTTTAAGTTTTAAATAATAATAATAAAGCACGTGCATGAATTTTGTCACAATATATATATATATATATATATATATATATATATATATATATATATATATATATATATATATATATATATATATATATATATATATATATATATATATATATATATATATATATATATATATATATATATACACAGTATATTATATATTATTGTCAAAATTATATATGATTTGTAAATTTTAATGATGTCCTTTTGAGCTTTATAACCTACATCTAAATGGATAATAATACGACACGCATGCAACCAGCCTCTTTTTTTGCAACAAATAATAATAATAGTAAATAAATAATAATAATAATAAAAAAGACAGGCAGGTCGTATATTTAGCTACGCATGGTAGACGGAGCTTGAAATTTTTCATAAACTGGATAACAATAAACTTTTTTTTGTTTTTTGTTTTTCAAAAAAAATATATAATATAAACACAAAAAAATGATAAAATCTTATTAATAATCATAATACCAGCTTATTATAATCACACATACAAAAAAAAAGGAATATGAAACTTTTAAAGTAGCTTTTTTACACTTCAAGTATCAAAGTTACACAAAATATTATATTATTTGAAGTTTATATCACGGGGGTCACATTATATTCTATAATAATATAGCATAATGTGATAATACAGGTACCGTATTATATGAAATATACAATAATGTTTAATGTTTTTCTTTATTATTATAATATAGATTTCAAAAAATGCTAAAAAAAAGCTATTAAACAAAAAACAAAGTAAACTGTATATTTTATAAAGTCGATAAATTCGTTTCATAAAACATAAAGTTAATTAGAACATTAAAAGTTACATTCAAAGTTTTAAAAACACTCTTTTTTATTATATTATTTATTACTTACTAATTCTTATTATATACTTATTTTTATGATATTATTTTTTAATTTTAAAAGTAAGAATACGTAAAAAAAAAAAAAAAAAAAAAAACTTGTAAATTTAAAGAGATTTTTTCTTATAGAATTGACCTATAGGGTTAAAGCAAAAAGTATTAAAACATAATGCAGTTATAAATAATAATAACTTTTAATACTACTATATGATAATAATAATATTATTATTGTTATTATTTTTTGTTTTTTTGCCATTAGATCAATATGTATGGGAATTCATCGTATTTGAAAACATTATAGGAAAAGTCTATAATTTAATGATGGAATGCGCCTGCTTATTGCGTGGGTGTGTGTACCGCAAGATAATCTTTAAGAAATGTTGCTTTTTATCATCTATACACTGAGAAACACAGTACAGTACACAATACACATACTGTACACATGAATGTGGTAGTACATTTTACCATTTCAATTCAGTGCGTATTTCCCATAAGATAACATTTCAAATTTAGCGTGAGTTGTTGGGATTATCAAAATCGTATAAACAATGTCCCTTACATGTCTTCCAACTCTTGGCTGATGTTTTAGACACGCTGTTTTAAATTTCCCTCTCTAGGGAACACTTGCGATACGCATGGGGGCAATTTGAACTATTATATGATAAGGATTGATAAGGCTGACTAAAGATCAGAAACGATATAAGGTATGACGTAAACAGCGATTACCACTCAGAATTCTTGCACTCAGGTGACAACAAGACGTCAAACCTTTGTAAAGCAGTATTTGTAATATAGTAGTTTTGGCTGCCAATCGCGGCGCCAGTGTAAAAGTTTGTCTACAAATTTATACAGGGAGTCGGAAGACATGTAAGGGACATTGAATCGTAAAGTTACTTGCCACCACTTCAGAAATGAAGCTTCAAACTGCAAGGTTACTCTATTTTATACATCATACTTATAGCAAAATATTATTTTGTATAGAAGAGCAAGACTATATTATGGTATACAGCAGAATTTATGATTTTTCTTCTTTCCATGTACAGCTCTGGTCAAAAGTTTGAGAACGATTTGTATAGGCAACCCGCAACCACACTATGTTACCTTTATGAGAAAACGTCGCGGCTGCCGCTGCCCCGTTCTTAAACTTTTGGCCGGAGCTGTACATTATAGGTGTGTAGTAGCTATTAGTACTTCTAATTTAATAATGATATTAAACTGTTATGCAGACATCAATCTATTTCTATCTGTGAACACTTGTCAATGTCAAATGAAGAATTAGATAGTGATGTGTCTCCATACGGTATAGAGCAATTTTTTAAGTGTGCTTTTGATTCAAATTCCACTTTTTATTGATAGATGATTATGGTAGCATAGCATGTTTTTTTAGTACAACATAGCCACGTTGAATCATCCATCATTCAGGAGAAAGGGGAAGGAAGAAAAAAAAAATTATTTGACTTTTGATTGATATTATATAGTCACTTATTAGCATTAATTACTATCATGTATTTTGTTTTTTTTTGAAGTATGATTAAAAATTCTTTATAAATTGTCAAAAGAAGACAATTTTGTCTGTTTCTTATTCATTTTATTGGATTTTATATACAATTTGTAAAGGGGGAAAAATGGAAGTGGAAAACGATTCAGCATTGAAATGATGATTTCTGGCATTGCAAGCAAATGATTCAGAGAGAGAGAGAGAGAGAGAGATAGAGAGAGAGAGAGAGATAGAGAGAGTATGCGGAGAATAAAGATCGTGATGCTGCACTCAAGACAGAAGTTCAAGGGCAACGTTCTCTTTCCTATATACAGTATAATACTCTCGACCTCACATTTTATTTATTTCTCTCTCACTCTCGCCTTGCCATATGCATATATTATGCAGGCATAATAAGATGCATTATAATAATATTATGTATCATTTTACGCATTAAAAGAATTATATATGTGTGTGTGTGTGCATATAATATATTATATTATATACTAGTATATTATGCATACATTATAATGAAGCACGTTTATTCTTGATATAATATTTTTTTTTTCAACTTATGTTTCTATGGTGTTAAAGATAAAAATGAACTGGTCTTTCATATATCTATAGCTTCCATGCATGCAAAATTTTCATATCTTCTTTCAAAATGCAAAGATGTGTTTAAGTATTCAGCTTTGCTTTCCATTGAACCACATTCTTAATAACAACTTTTTTTTCTTAGCTTGTTATTTTAAATTATACTTTTTCTTACAAGAGTACACAAGAGTTTAATTAACTTGAATTTTTGCCTTTTTTTTATAATATAATAAGAAATTTATATAACAGGTTAAATACCATAATATATAGCATTCGTATAATAATAATAATAAATAAAAACTATTGTCTATACGAGTAACTATAAAACTCATTTCCTTTCCATTTTTGCTTACTATTAAAATAGTATAGAGAAAAAAGCTGTAATCCTGCGTTTAGTAATCGATAACTACGATAACTATACGTTATTATAAATTTGTTTTTTATTAAATAAAGATTTCATAATATACCCTTCATTTATTAAATAAATTAATATTCATAATTTGCAATATTTAATATTTATTGCCTTGGATAAGGTAATAAAGTATATTATTATCCAAATCTATATGCTCTAATATCCATTCTTAAAAATATATTTTCATGTAAAATTTCTAAACTTAAATTCAAGTTTAAATAATAATGTAATAATGCGAAATTCTTCATCTTAAATCAGCCCTTTATCGAATACAATATCAGTAAACTTTCTTCTTAAATAATTATGCTAAATAGTATAATAATATGATATCTAAAATTTGAAACATTTCATAGACCCTAAAGTTAAGATATATATAATACAAAGGAAATAATGGATTTTGTAATTACTTTAAAGAGGAAAACTTTTGATGATGATTGATGAGTAATTACTTATATAAGTCTACCACAGTATATTATCATGATAACTTCAATTGTGTATCTATTTTTATTTTATGTAAAAATGGTCATATGTTTTAAACACATAAGATGAACAAATTATAAGGATTGGTGAACATTTTGATGGGAAAGCGGATAACAATCCATTAATCACCACAAGGTGTTACCTTATACCATTAAGAAATATAAAATGAAAAATATTTCAGTTGAAAAAAAAAAAAATGTATGTGAATACTAAAGCAAAACGATAATGTATTAAAATATTGTAACTCGATGGAATATATGTGAAGTATAAATATATTTCCACGTACGAATAAATATAATTTGACAGAAAAGGATTACACGATGACTAAACTGCTTTTTTACAGTAACGCACAATTAACTTAAATAATTGTTAATAAAATTTTGTGGATGATTAAATTGATGATAAATTTAAATACTCAGTGATGCAAAAAATACGTTCCATATTATATAGCAAAATGGAAATACACTATAAAATATAAAGATATATATATATTTTTAAAATAAATAAAGTTATTATAAATAATGAATTTGCATATATGAAATGTAAAGAAAAAAAAACTAGCTTATTATTGAATTATTTTACATGTTGTTAATTGTATTTTATTTAAATTTTATACCTAAATATACAGTATAATTTATTCGCTCCTGTATACGTTGATTATTTTCCCATCCAATATGAAATCAAATCTATTCCATATTTTAACTCACGCGTTTTTACATTAAAAATATAATATGCAAATTTTTAAAAGGTAGATTTTTAGGTGTTTCCGAGTCAAAGTCGGTCTCGGATATACGTTTAATTTCCTAACTTTTTGTTTATGGACCGTTTACATCTTTCTGAAAATTAACAATATTTATCATAGTCTTTCAGTTCAATAATTACAAAAATGAAATGAAATTTGACTTTGTTAATTTTATATGAAAACAAAAAACGAAAAAGTGTCATCAAGGTGGAGAGTTGTTGTTATTTCAAAAATTTCCTTTTATGTAACACTGTAGTCATATTTTGACAATTTACATTAAAATTGCAAGTAATGCTGAAGAAAGCCACTCAAATAAATTACTTTTAAATAAAAAAATCACATAATGGATTATATAAAAGGTGATCAAAAACTTCTAACATTTTCAATGCTCTTATATTTACTACTTCCACTTGTAGAAATTGATGAAACTTGAAAGAAGAAGAGTATGTATTTTTCAAGTTGAACTTTGAACTTCCTTTTCGGTACACTATATTGTTCAGCACGATATAAAATACATCAGACATTCACAAACCAGAAAAAATATAAATTTATTATAAATAGTTTTTTTTTTTTTTTTTTTTTTTTTTTTTTGGCGTTTCCTAAAATGTTGTACGTTTGTGATACTATGATATTTTACCGTTCAAAAACTGACGCTAAATTTGCAATGTTATTTTTATGAGAGAAATACTGAATTTAAATGGTAAAATATATTATCACAATCATATAATAAATCAATTATATATAAATTTGTATAATCAATTACACATAAATTAATTTTTTGTTCTCTCTCGAAATAAATAAGTAAAAATAGATAATGTGCTCATACATTCTTGTGAAATCATCAGTATTAGAAATTCTCATCTTTTATACATACAATAATTTTAATTTTAAAAAAAAAGTTTTTTTTTCATATATAATTTGTAATTATATAAATTTAGTTTCTGAAAATGAAAAAAGTCATAAAAAAAATTATAACATAATTATATAAAGAAAATGCCAAACTTTAAGTTAATAAAAATGTACCTTTGTGCATTACATAACTCTATACCAATAAACCATCATTATTTTATTTTTCCTAGAAAATGTTGTTGTAATTTAATAACATGAAGTAATAATCATAATGATGATAAGAGTAAATAAGGAAGTGAGCCGTAAATATATCTGGAAAAAAATTAATTTCATTATGATACTTGGAATATAAAGAAAGAAAAAGATCTAAAATAATGGCATATCCATAACCTGTAATTATATTGTTTTATGTAATTGATATCTGTATATAAAAATTGCAATATAAATAATATATATATATATATATATATATATATAATTCTATATTTTGATTGCAATTTCATATATTAAATATAATGCATTATTATAGCAAACACATTTAATGACAAATGATTGGAAGCAAAATTGACTGCCATAACGTATGTACTGTACACAGAGTAACAATCAATTACTTTTTTTTTTTTTTATCATTGATGACATAGACAGACATATCGTGATTCATACAATCGTGATGCTTTCATAATTTCAAATAAAAAAAAATTTGGAGAGATTTTAAATTAGATTATTTTATTGTAATCAAATATAAAATAGCAGATGAATTAAACTTTAAGAAAACAAAATACGAAACTCGTATACGTAAAATTTGTATCTAATTCACAAATAAATTTATTCCATGTTATATAAAAATACCATGACAAAAATCTATTAGTTTATATTTATTAAAAATCTAATATTTATAAGCTTTAAACTTTTTAACTTAATTTTATATATAATATTTAGAAATTAATTGAATTATTTTCTTGTGTTAAATTTCATTTTGTATACAGATGCTTTTCTTAAATATAATAATGTTGTATTTTTGATTTAAAATAATAAAATGAAAGTTAGAATGTTTTAATCTATTTAAAAGTAAGATTTTAATTTAGTTATACATTGTGTTCTTAGTTTAAGAGTCAACAAAAATTATTAATTTTTATATCTTAGACCTAAAAAGTTATGAAGTCAGAATGAAATATTGTAAATTTTCTGCATCTTAAATATATATATTTTTTTATTAAAAGTGACAGTTTTTTTTTTTTTTTTTTTTTTTTTTTTTTAATTAATATTCATCACTTTTGTCCATACGATGCAGAGTTTTAATTATAAAAAAAATCCTTTCTTCTGAAGTTTTACTTTAAAAAATTTTAATGTAGTTGGCTTTTGATATAATATTTCACCTCTTGTTTCTCATCTTTTAACTTTAAACCGAGTCTCCCCTTTATTTTCTCTGTTTTTAAAGAAAAATGAGAAAAACAGCTAAAATAAAAATTACGCCTCAGTAAAACAATATAACTTTAAAGTCATTAAGTTTAGATTTTTAAACAAGAAGAAAAAAGGAAAATGAGACACACACACACACATACACTCACACAAAGGGTAGAAGTTAAAAAGTGTTGTGGGTCGAGAAGAAAAATAAAAGCTTGATATATTTATATATGCAAAAAGCTTCCATAAACACATCTATAATGTCATGGCAGCTTAAACAGCAAGCACCCAAGAAAAGCGTTTTTTTTTTTTTTTTTCCTTTCTTTACAAACACAACGTTTCATCATTTTACAGTATCACATTGAAAAAGTATACCGTTCGTATTTTGTAAAACTTTTGGTATAGTGTATGTATGAGACTACATATATATATGATTGCATCCATGTCCGTCCTTCACAACCGATTTATCAAACTACACTCATTTGTTTGTGCCAATAACTATGATAACAAAATATTATATTATGAAGAGAGAACCCTGCAACAAAAAAAAAAAAAAGTTTGAAACAGAAGGCAAATATATATTCTCCACTATACATCTACGGATTACGCAGTATTTTGTGATAAACTGAACTCTCTATTTTTTTCCCCTTCATGTACCATTAATAAAAATTGTGTTTACATACCAGATAGCCCGTGTGTTATAACAAATCAAATAAATATACGAGTATACCCATGTTGACACTATTATTAATTACTGATCAATTCATGTGTAAAGTTATAAATTACTAAATATCTACAGACATCATAAAATGTACCAAAATTACATTAAAATAAAAATAAACCTTTTCTTTTTCTTTTTTTCTTTTTTGGTAAACTTTTTAGTTATATGAAATAAATTCAAATGTATAATAATAAGACTTTCGTTTGCCAAAAAAAAAAAAAAAAAAAAAAAATTGTCTTCAATTTTTATTGAGTCATCCTTTTTCAATAACAACTTATGGAAAATGAAAAAAAAAAAAAAATAGGTCTTATTCTTTTGTTTGAAAGCTTTTTTAGTAAAATAAATTTATTGTTGGTTCGTATGAAAATACATTATTCGTCGTCTTAAGAATGGATTTCTTTAACCACATATTGTTACTCAGCTTGAAATCACAAGTTTTTTTTTCCCGAAGCTAAAAATGAAAAATAAGTTGTACTATATATATAATATTTGCGAAGTAACAATATTGCTATATACAATCGCAAACATATTGATCTTGTAAACACTGCAGATCAATACTAAAACTATTATTGTTCCTAAATTATAAACATAAAAAAATGTAATATCAAAATATTGTTCATTTTTACAAGCTAGAAATTTATATTATACTGTATTGAGATATTTTCAAATCTTCAATTAGACTGCAATTTGGTGCTTCATTATTGCGATGCACTACTCTCATAATGTTAACAGTTAGATGCGTATATCACTTTTCTCCAAAATTGATTGCAAAAATATGTAAATTTCCAACTTAAAAAAAAAAAAAATTTAAAACAGTAAATTTTAATTCATATTACCTACACATTGGAAAATAAAAACGAAGATAAAAAAAACGAGACGTATAACAAACAGTGATCAGTTTTGTTTTGTATTGGGATAGTGGAGATTGAAGTACGACAAGCTTATAATGGCAAGCTTTTGAGCTGATATTATCCAGCATACATGAGGCTATGGGTCTCTTGGGAGAATTGGCTCTGGACCATGTCTGTGTCACACGAATCCACACCGTCACCCACGCGTACATCCCTTTTCTCTCTCTCTCTCTCTCTCTCTCTCTCTCTCTCTCTCTCTCTCTCTCTCTCTCTCTTACTCTATCGATATCATTTTCCCAACAACAAAAGCTTTACAAAGTTGGATGGCGATGCACATGGTTGAGGGGTTGAAACTTTGATATATTATATAATATATATATATATATATATATATATATATATATATATATATATATATATATATATATATATATATATATATATATATATATATATATATATATATATATATAATACTACATGATTGCTCGTGTAAAGTGATTATATAGGAACTTATATCTATTGTTGTTCTTGTCTTTCTGTTCTAGTGGCTTCACTCCTCTCTCTCTCTCTCTCTCTCTCCCTCTCTCTCTCTCCCTCCTATCTTTTGCTCTTCACAATACATTTTGTTGAAATCGAATTATTGATATTATCGTAAAAAAAATACTTCACGTGTTTTCAATTGCTTTTTATATTTGGTGTATATACGTTTTGTTTTTGTAAAACTATACATTTAAATTTTATTTATACAAGTATTATATCAACAATATGATGAGTTGTTCAAATTTATGTGTGTACGTTATAATTAATTAATTTAAATATTGTATTTTAGGACATAATAAAAAAAATACAAAAAAAAAAATATATACAAAAATGTATAAATAATATTTTTCAACCGTATTTAGAATATTCAGACCCAGCATGAAAACATTATAATTTTTTATATATATTAAAAATAAAAATTGAAAGCTCTTATTTATTAATTAGAACTTATTAATTATTTCTAACACCAATTTGTAATTATTACAAGCAAATAAGTTTTTAATTAATGTTTAAGTTAAGCAACAGCTATAAAAATACGCGTATTTTTACAGTGAATAATTAACCCTCGTTTCATATTTCCATGTAATATAATATCTTAATTACAAACTTTGTTATGCTTTGGCTTGTATGTAAAGTATATTATCAAGCCATACAAAAATAAACTTCGCAGTTAATGATATTTTCCTGATATTTTTCATATTTTATGTAGATACAATATATAAGTATTATATAATAATAATAATAGGAAATGTCTATACATTTATGTCTGGCCGCTAAAAGTCATTAATTTCCATATAGTGACGCCATCTTATGGAATTCAGTCTGGCGGAGGAGTGACAATAAGTCTATAATAACATATGCATATGTTATTTACAATGTTTTGTGTCTGTTACATCAATATGAGTCATGTGCATGAAACAAGCCGCTGCAACCGTATCTGTAAACTCATATCTTATATGTATATAATGTGTTTTACTATTGCACAGCTCATTGTCTTATTATATCTTGATAAAAAAAAATGCATTTTGTTGTGCGTTGTAAAGCATCAGACAAGCATCTTTTTCTTCTTCTTCTTCTTCTTTTTTTTTTTTTTTTCTTTTTAAATAATCAAGATTTGTAAATGGCAATACTTGATATAAAATTCTTAAATAAGGAATTGTCTTAAGTATATATGAACTAATATTACGTGCCTTAATTGTATCGCATATTACTAAAACAATTTTTTTGTTAATTTATTTGATTATTTCTTTTATAAACGTAAAACCAGTATACAATTTTTAAGTTATTTATTTAAAAAAATATACATAATACGATAATTAAAGGTAGAATAATTTATTAAACCAAGGATATACCAATGCAACGTATACATAATGATAATAATAATTTTATATTATATATATATATATATATATATATATATATATATATATATATATATATATATATATATATATATATATATATATATATATATAAATTTTAATAATTTTGAATTCAGGACTTCATGACATCTTAAACATCACTGGTGTCTCATTTATTGTTATTTCACTTATCAATTTTTCTTAGAAATTAAATTTATACGTCATTACCTATTGAAAACTGTTTTACCTCAATAACAAAACAACAACTTCAAGCATATAGCCGCATCATATCATAGCCGTATATCATATAGACTTCCATAACTCTTTGTATACATACTTTTGAGTATAAAGCAGTTATATTACTTTTTAAAAATATTGATCAATCATAAAACAAATTAATTATAATTATTATGATATTCCATTAAATCTCTCTCTCTCTCTCCCCCTCTCTTCCACTCGATTAATATATTTCAACAGCTGAGTAATAATAATTTTATATATTAGTACACTACTTTACACAATATTATTAATTTATGCAGTTTAAATAATTGTATAATATACAATTATTATGTACCATATTATGGTACAAGAATTAAAGATATTCATGCATAAAGTATACTATATTTAATTGAAAATAATTTAAATTCATACCAAAAGTCATGATATATTAAATTTGACACATCATCTCATTTCGATATTAAGTAATATTTAATTAATTATGTTATCTTCATCTGCATAATAAATATCTGCTTTTCAATATTATTTGCATCATCAGAATATACGTTATGATACAAAATCAGCTTGGTATGAAAAGTGTTCAGTTTTTGATTATTTAAATTCATCTGAACAATTATATAATAATATTATCAATTGTATAATTTTAATGTTCTTTAAAAGGCAAATAACAATAGCATTCATCTGTTATAATAATACTGTAATAAAATACGTTTAGTTTTAAAATAATTACTTTAATATAGAGCTCGCAAAAGGAAACCATGTTTTAGGTAAAAGCTAAATTCATAATATGGTGCATACATTTTGTTTTAATCTATTCATGAAGATTATTAATTAAATCAATATTGTTTTGTTCATGATTGTTGATTTAGCCCTAAAATATTAATGACTGGTACCAAAAGTGACGTCATTTGTAATATATATATATATATATATATATATATATATATATATATATATATATATATATATATATATATATATATATATATATATATATATACAGGGTTGCGCTAATTGACTGTAAAAGAGAATGATGAGGAAAAGTGTGCCATTTATTGCGTCCATTTAACGTCATGTGTATCACCACATACGAAGCAATTGTAAGCTTCAATCAATGTTAAATAAGCATAATCAATCAAAAAATAGAAAGGTGAATAACATAGAACCTTGTATGCATTTTTTCTTCTATCACGCGAAAGAAAAGGTACATCACTTCAGTTACGAATAATAACTTAATTAATCACTTATAATAACTAACTATGACATATGTATCTAATAATCACTTTGGAGCTAATATGAGTAACTAAAATAATGTATTTTAGTACATTATTAACAATAGCTATTTTAAATTGTTTTAGGTTGTTTTAAGTTTTTTTGAGCTATTTTAAGTTAAAATAGCTATTGTTAATTATTTGCTGAAATGTATTATTTTAGCTATTCATAATAACTCAAAAGTGATTATCTTAAAGCCATAGACCACAAAAAACAACGTTTGTTTTTTAATGAATGAAAACGAAATGGGATCTCCAAAATTGTTGACAATTTTTACCGCAGAATCTTAATGTAGTCCCACGAAAGAGCGTGAAAATACTGTAAATTATGCAATTTAAGTGACTATCCATGTTTATGACGTCAGAAACATGCAAAAATTAGTATGAAAATGTTGTGCGGGGTGCATAAATTGAAATTTCTAATCACTACTATGACAGTTGGGTTTTGAGACGAACAAAAGTTATTTATGTAAGTCCCATCAAGTATTTTGTGTAATAAATGCATTCTCTGGTCTATTCCTTTAAATAAGTTATTATTCGTAACTGAAGTAATGCACTTTTTTTTAGAATGATTGTATATACTTTTTTTTACCATTACAAAACAAATAGCAAACAATAAAGGATTGATACATCATCATATTATGATGTTTTTAATTTATAGGATTACATTGATTATCTATTGATGAGTTTGTGTTTTAATAGATGATGTTAATGTTAAGAGGAAGTTCATATAAATATACAGCAAGTAGAAGCTAGATAGATAATGATGCATTATACCTCACCATATAGATTGTATACGTACCATTGAACGGTGCGTTGTATATAATACTGTCTGTCTCTATCACACTAATTACACTATTGTTCAAATCAGATTTGCATTCTATATACATTTTCACTATATACAACTGATGATTATTATATCTTATTGTTTTAAATTACTACAATATAACATTAATGAATAAAAAATATATCATTATTTACTTATAATCATGTGAAAAATTAATTGAAAATAATATAAAAATGTTTTGAAATATGAGAAATATTAATTTATTTTATTTTGTTAAATCAATTAACGTATAGTATTTTATTATTATTTTTTTGCAATTATTTTTTCTTCTTTTTTTTACGCTATTGAGTAATATTAATTATTCAATCATTAAGTGCTGCGATAAAGTTTTTTTTATACTGTGTATAAAATTGTCTAAAAATGCTTATTTTTATTAATTCATTTGTTTTTTCTTTGTATTTTTAATGTTAGTATTTTTTTTTTCAAACAAGCAAAATAGTAATGTTTTTTTTTTTTTTTTTTTTGAAAGTCAAGTAATATTTAATGCCTATATAGGTCTATAACTTTATAAAATTTATTGAAAGCTACTTCCTCCCCACCTCCCCCAATAATTAAACAAATAAATGATTTAATAAAAATTATACTTTTCTTAAAATGCGTATAGAACATCTTGAAAAAAAAAACATGTCTAATATCCTAACACACCTAAACATCAACGTTGATTTGGCCGGAGTCATTGATTTCTAATTTATTTTCTATTTAGAAAATCATAGCTGCGGGTTTGTGACGTCACAGCTCACTAGTCCACGCGCGCGGAAATAGGCGAGCTATGACGTCACAAACCCGCAGCTGCCATTTTGGGAATGGAAAATAAATTAGAAATAAATGACTCTGGCTAAATCAACGTTGACATTTAGGTATGTTAGGATATTAGAGATGTTTTTTGTTCAAGGCCTTTAATATTCATATTTTCCAATCCAAAGTCCCCAATAAATTTTTATATTTAATTTTAACTACTGTATTTGTAATGTATCGTCTATAAAATGAAAATCTATATTACTGCCTAAGAAATCACTATTCATATTGAAAGCTTTCAAAAAATATATAATATTTAGAATACACATTTTTCATGATACAAGTTGTTCGAAATTGTAATGAAATCTATAAATTATTATATAATGGAGAAGATAATCAAGTTTTTACATGATTTGATGGCGAGTGTTTTCAGCAAGATCAAGAGAAATAATGACAGAGAAAATGTTCATTAATATTTTGCTTAAATTATAAACCAAGCAAAAAGCTTTAATATTATGTCAGAAGATAGCTGCGTCTAAAGCTTTGTTTTTAATGTATAGTGTCACTTGAAAGCTTTGTATCCCACCCAGCTTTGATCATCAACATTAATTAACTTAATGAAAACTTGTGATTGGAAAAAAAAATCTACAATTTCCAACACCTTCAACCCTCAACTATATGGCACCACAACACAAAGAAATTTTATTTTATTAAGTCAAAAGACGGCAAAAAGTAATATGGTTGCTTCGATCTAAAAAGCATAAATTATAAAGCAATATGACATTTCCGTTCTCTCTCTCTCTCTCTCTCTCTCTCTCTCTCTCTCTCTCTCTCTCTCTCTCTCTCTCTCTCTCTCTCTCTCTCTCTCTCTCTCTCTCTCTCTCTCCCTGTATTTTGCGGTACACCGATCATTTCAATATTCACTCGTTAATAATAAATTTATTAAAAATTATTGCTTTTGTCATCAATAATTTTTATATACACAATTGTAAAATATTTTTTTAGCGCATTAATTTTTTTTTTTCATATTTTTTCATAAATAACTTACCCATGCAATAAATTTTGTGTACATAGCATTAAAAAAATTTAGAATATTTTTGGAATGGTGAAAAATGTTTGTAATTGAATAAATATTGAACATTTTTCATTTCAATGAACGTTATGTATAACATAATTAAAAAATTCGAATTTATTAATTTTTCCAAAATATTTGGTCTCAATTTCAGTTAAGCTTAATGAAAAGCCATTTGCTGCGTGTCACATATTATACAATAATGGATTTTAAGCTTGTAAAGTTATAATAAATCTATTTTGTATTTATATATAATCCTTGCTTATATGTCTCGCTTCGTGAGATATCCCATTATTTGAAATTATTATACAAGCTTTATGAATATTTGGAAACATATTACACAAATATATTGTAAGAACTTCATCATTAAAGTAACTTTCATTGCATATCGTGACTTATTCTCAACATCAAAATTGAGTTAACTTTTAATACCAAAAAATAATATTTATATTCCTTGCATACCCAAAGTGCCGTTTCCACATTTATTTATTTATTGATTTGTTTTGTTTGTTTGTTTGTTTGTTTGTTTGTTTGTTTGTTTGTTTGTTTGTTTGTTTGTGTATTTATTCATATTCATATTCATTCATTCATTCATTCATTCATTCATTCATTCATTCATTCATTCATTCATTCATTCATTCATTCATTCATTCATTCATTCATTCATTCATTCATTCATTCATTCATTCATTCATTCATTCATTCATTCATTCATTCATTCATTCATTCATTCATTCATTCATTCATTCATTCATTCATTCATTCATTCATTCATTCATTCATTCATTCATTCATTCATTCATTCATTCATTCATTCATTCATTCATTCATTCATTCATTCATTCATTCATTCATTCATTCATTCATTCATTCATTCATTCATTCATTCATTCATTCATTCATTCATTCATTCATTCATTCATTCATTCATTCATTCATTCATTCATTCATTCATTCATTCATTCATTCATTCATTCATTCATTCATTCATTCATTCATTCATTCATTCATTCATCCCTTAATCTCTTTATTATCTATTTATTTAAATATATTAATATTAAAACGACATGTCAAAGACAAAATAATAAAAGTGCGGTTAACGATGGAACAAGGTGAATGTTCATGGAACCAATAACAAAACTAACGAAGCGATTCTGCCACCGCACTTGTGTGTCCCTTGGTTCCACCGGACAATTTGGTTTTGTAATAGTTCCACTGTTCGGGCAAGTAAGCAAGCAAAACCACCCCATATGTTGGTCATGCTATATTGCTAGGGTACTTGGAAGTGTCGTTATTTTAATTTTTTATTTACAATATTAATAGTAATCAATAGGCCCATATATGTACTACTTTTGCCATTTAGTTACTGAAATACATTATATTACACCATCCATATGCCAGGGTATACACAGACATTATTTGCACGCTTTATGGACAGAGAGAAAGAGAGAGAGAGAGAGAGAGAGAGAGAGAGAGAGAGAGAGAGAGAGAGAGAGAGAGAGAGAGAGAGAGAGAGAGAGAGCTTTAAGCTGATTAAATACGCAGGCGACAAAAATTCTTTATTATATGAATTTTATTTTCATTAGATACGGTCTACTTGCATACTTAAAAACCCTGTAAAAATATATATTTTTTAAGTTATTTAGGTATAATTATATACTAATGTTTAGGTATGTGAGTAGCTGATATGATATGAGTGTGGGTGGATGGGTTGTACTCAAAACATCAAGTTTTATGAGGTAGAAAATATTTATTAAATTTTTTTCAATCAAGAACGGTATGCAACCATCAGAGCGTATAGGAAGTAATGCATTACATTTTCATTTCATTCTAAATGAACCTAACCTTTTTTTTTTTTTTTTTTTTACATAATATTATTTATTTTTATATATCTAAACTTTTGAGTAATTTTTTTGGTTAGAATAAAAATGAAAAATGTGTTAATTAAAATGGATTTTTCATGCGTCATTACAATTTCCAATACAAAATCATAACATGTACAAAAAAAGTACTTAAAATATGAATCTATATGATTCAGACATATAAAATCATAATGAATAATCATTTTGTTATGTTTATGGGGAAAAATCAAAATGATTATTAATATGTGTTCCCTGATAACGTATAGACCAATAAACCCAATCGCATATTATATTATTGAACAAAACCTATAAAATATACAGGCATTGTGCAATACCTGCGAGATTTTATGTATGTTCGATATTTCTTAAATAATCGTTTATTTATCCATATAAGAACTGCCATTTGAAATGGGTGATACCTGCAGGCAATAATGCTATAAAATTCTTCTTGCTTTATACGATGTTTAAAAATATTTTCTGCTGTAATATCCATTTTATAGAATAGAGAAACAGAAATTGGTATAGTAATATTATGTGTGTTAAGGGTTGCAGACGGGCTTTTTTTTTTTTAATGCGATAAGTGTATGTAACCATATAATATACTCTATGGTATACTATACTTATATAAAATTACGATCTATATATACAAAGTGCGCATACATTGTAAATAATAAAGAATAATAATAATCATAAAAAAAAACTGCTCTGAACACACACACACACAAAAACACACACAAATATTACGTTATACCGCACTATATACCTTTCCATCGTCAGTAAAATTATGATCATATTTTATATAATATACACACACACATTGATTTATATTTTTGCTTTATTTATTACATTTTATTAAAAAGAAATACATATTACATGAAACAATGTATATTTTTATATTATTGTTTGAATAAAAAATATATATATATACTATATATTTTTTTCTATTTTCAAAAACTTTCATCTCTTTTTTTTATTTTTCTCTTTATATAGTTGCTCAAAATACATCTTTATATAAAAGATAAATTTAAACTTTTTTCTCGTATTTTGATATTAAATTGACAAGAAATAAATATGAATTGAAAGTTAATTTCTTAAATTTACTTTACAGAGTGTTATTCAGTTGAATTGCTTTAGTGATCACAAACACTCACAAAAAAAAAACTTTCTTCGTACGTCGTTCTCTCTCTCTCTCTCTCTCTCTCTCTCTCTCTCTCTCTCTCTCTCTCTCTCTCTCTCTCTCTCTCTCTCTCTCTCTCTCTCTCTCTCTCTCGACTATTTCTCTCACTCTATATAACTCAGTCTCTCTTCTTTTTTCTATTTTGGCTTCGGGTTCGTTTCAGTAAAAAAAAAGTAGATATAGATATTGTGAATGATGGTGATCACTGTAGCTTAACTATAAGTTAAACCTTGCTTAAAAGAAAAAAAAAAAAAAAAAAAAGACGATCAATATCTTAGAAACTATATATAAAAAGAGAAGAAGAAGCATAAGAAGAAAAGTATGGAGAAA
The DNA here is from genome assembly GCA_949318235.1 of Ecdyonurus torrentis. Lineage (NCBI taxonomy): Eukaryota > Metazoa > Arthropoda > Insecta > Ephemeroptera > Heptageniidae > Ecdyonurus > Ecdyonurus torrentis. Next base: position 21,603,477 of record OX439127.1, read on the forward strand.
TTAAAACGTCTTAAAGCTTTATTAGTCGGAAAATGTTGGGAAGGACTCAGTCGCCCATGACAATTATTTGCGTATGAAGGGGCTTGCGTAAGTATTTCAGAATAATATACGTTTGATGTAACTTTCCTAACTACTGTCCTGTCACTCATAAACTTACACAAAACACATAACTTTTTTCAGCTTATATTTTGGAATTTTCGTAACAAACTTTATTATTTAATGCTAAACGGGAAATTTATATATTTTTGCTTATTTTTTTCGTTGTGTTTCCAGCTGTAAATTTATTGCAACAAAATGAAATCAGAGAGAGAGAGAGAGAGAGAGAGAGAGAGAGAGAGAGAGAAGAAAGAGCCCAATTTTTTTAAAATTCAGTTACATATTTCATGCATTCATACTTTTACTGCGTTTATGGTATTTTTACTTCACGTATTAATTACTATAATTAAAATTTAGAAACATGAAATGTGTTTGAGCCACATTTGTAACTCACTTAATTTGTGACAAAAGTTTCCAATTAAATTTTGCTATAGCTAAAAATTGCAATGCCGCTTTTAATAATCATTGTATGGGTACGGTACAATATTGAATAAAACAACAAAGTAAATAATAATTTTTTAACGCTAAAAATGAAGTACAATTTGAATAAAAGTTTTAGAGACAGTTTCTTTTTAGTGCAACTTTAGGATAAAACAACCATACAAGAATCATAAAAAAAATTGAACAAGACTTTTTGAAAATTCAAGCTCATATTATTTCCCCATTACGATAGCTTCATTTTTTTTTTCCTCTCCATATTATCAGAAGATTATGATTCCTGTAATTTTATCACAGGTATATTTTATATCATTGACTTCATATGACATCAAAAAAAGTAGGGGATCAGCTCTTGACTCAACAGTTATGAGCATTCTAACAAGAACCCTTAATTAGCTACAAATTTATATACTAATTTGTATACTAATTTATATTATATAGACTAATTCTATATTCATTATAAAAGGTTGTAAACATTGAACTACTTAATTAAATGAGATTTATTAATATTTTAACGTATTAGAAATTGCGGTTATATAATAAAACATAAAATTATTAATGTTTATATTCGATGTACATAAAATTTTATTGCAGCATAAAAATACATTATATTTTATGTAATTATTAATTACATAAAATAGAAATGGTGGTTTTGTAAATTATTCTCAAGCTACGTATTATTTGCTTATTTTAGAGTACTTGTAATCAACAGATTAGAATTATTATTAATATTTTACCGCTGACGATCATTATTATTATTATTATTTTGTTTCTCTCAAGAATTTTTCTTATAATGTATATTATATTACATTGCACTTCAAAATCTCTCATGTTGTTCTTGCGGTTTCGTGTTTACGATATACAATTACGCCCATGAAATTATTAATCATCGTTTTTCATGACTATATAATAATGGTGGCATGACGGACAATCATTTTTAAACAGTAAAGTACGTATATTAGTATATGAGAAATATATTTTTATATAAATAAAACTTTTACTTATGAAATTAACTTGTAACAGATTTTCTTTTTCTTTTTTATTTGTAGTACATCGACGCTTAATTTATGTAGGTTTTAGGAAAAAGTACAAAAATTACTCCTCTTTTTATTTTTCTAATAATGTACTCATTGTACTGTATATACATATAGGTATGTAAGGTAAACAAATAGATTTTTGGGCTCTGAAAAAGTTAGTAAAAGTGTTTTAAATCTGTAACAACGTAAAACTGTAATTTTCATTATTATTATTGCCCATAGACATCGCTGATTTCATATATGACAGTTCTTATAGCTACATAAACAATTGTTTAAGAATTATCAAACATCCATAAACTTTCACGCGGGTAATGTATTTGGACTTTAAAATAATAGTATATTATAGTCTGTACTGAAAAAATGACAACACCGCTTATTACGTTTAAAAAAATACTAGATATATGTATACATTGTTGCCTCTGTAACCCTTTTCCTTTAACGGAACCACTGGCTAACTTCCGGTTACCTGTTAAACTCAGGAACCTTCTGCAATGTCAAACAAGTGTGCATTATTAAATAACTACGGCTATATAATACCCTATATACATCAGTTGTTCCAAATAGAAACCTCGTAAATATGCTTTTTGGTCATGCAACTTTGAGCTCTATGTAAAGAATAGGTAAGATTCAAGATCGCAAGACAAAAATACTCTACAACGAGGTATCTTTTTGGAACAATTGATATGCTATATAGATCAGTATATATACCCCTATTCCTTTAACTGTACCACTGGCCAACTTCCGGTTTCCTATTAAACTCTGGAATACCTTTTACAATGTTAAATGAGTGTGCATCTTAAATAAATACGACTATATACCCTACAGGCTATTATATATAGATCAGTTTAATATACCCGCCCTATTCCTTTAACTGTACCACTCTTAACTTCCGGTTTCCTGTTAAACTCAGTAAAAGCCCTTAAACCTTTTACAATGATAAATAAGTTGCTATCTTAAATAAATACGGCTATAGTTCCAATTTGCAATGAAACTCATTTTAATTATATAGCATATCATATATATATATATAAGTATAACCATCATCAAAAACAAAGAAGTGTCCATTGTAATAACTCTTATAAATATTTTACGTTTAACTATTCCTTTATCAAAACTTTTACCCTGTAATAAAGTAAACGAGTTTCGGAATGCATCTAAAGGAATCTTATTGAAGCTTTTGTGTGAGAGTACTTTGTGGTTTTCAAACATCGTTTCAAATGTATTTCAGTTACCTCTCAACATCAAGATTAAGTTGAAAACTTTTTTTTTTCTATTCTTCGGTTTATTCCCTTTTTAAGAGTGTAAATAAATATATAGGGTTATGTCAAATCAATCTGCACCCTATATAATGTTACAAAAAAGTGCAAGTAAGCAAACTTTGAATAAATTATATATATATATATATATATATATATATATATATATATATATATATATAATATATATATATATATATATATATATATATATATATATATATATATATATATATATATATATATATATATATATATATATATATATATATATATATATATATATATATATAATATATTTCGTCAATAAATTTCAACCTTATTAAAGTAGAAAAGTAGATATAGGATGAAAAACAATATAAAATATTTCCCTTGACGTAACACAAGATTGAAAAACATAATAATAATATTACGTTAAGTTTGAAAATCACTTTTATGCATTCTAACCTAACTTTTTTTCTCCACTTTTTTTTTTTAGATTGCTTGTTTTGAAAAGAATTATATTACCACAAATCTATGTTAAAAGTTGTGCATTGCGGCTATAAAGAATTCATTTGAGATGTTATCATTGTTTTATTTCTTTTGCTCTCTTTTATGCATCGGCAAAGACAGATTTGTGCTGCATTATCCTTTTTCCCTATATATAATATATATATATATATATATATATATATATATATATATATATATATATATATATATATATATATATATATATATATATATATATATATATATATATAATGATAAATCTAAAGAGATGAGAAAACCAGAATAAAACGTAATATATTTTCATATTCACATGGTTAATTTTTTACTCAAGATATTCATACATCAATATATGCACATTGTTATAAGAAGAACAATTCTAATGTGACTTCAAAGCAGACGTAAAAGTTATTGACAATGCGAAGTATAATTGTAAAAAAACAAAAAACAATAGAATCGAAATGAAAGGAATTCTCGTCGTTATTAAAATTCTTTAATATCATCTCTATGTATTCATCTATAATAATTGATATGTTAATGTTTTGTTCTTTGAAATCTCTTTTGAAAGTTATTATATAGATGCTATACAATACAATTTTACATATTATCATGTCTTTATTATTAATAACACTTATTTATACGTTTTCCTTGAATGCTTAATTTTTGACACTGAAATACTGTATAATTAAATCTTAATTCATATTATTACATTATTCATCTCTCCATGTATATTATAATATAAAAGTTCAAAACTTTACTTTATATTTTTGCCTCTTCTCTATTTTTTTTTTTTTTTTTTTTTTTTTTTAATTATGTTTATCCTCGATTTCATTTTCTGTAGCTTATAGCATGAATAGAATGAATAATAAACATACGCAGAAATTATACAGAAAAAAAAACACACAAAATAAATTTCAATTATTTTTAACTATACTTTCAAAATCATTAATGTATTGTCGTTGTTGAAAACAAAAGTTTCATTTCATATTAAATATATTATTATAAATGAAAAATAATGTCTGTATTCTTACACAGAAATGGCAATGATATATTATTGATCATCTCTCTCATGGGTCCAGGATATAGCTCTCATTACATAAATATTTTTTTACTTTACAAAGGAAATTAAATAATGTTTCAAATTCAATTTGAAAATTCAAACAAGCATATTATATATATATATATATATTATGCACGCACACACACACACACACATAATATATTACATATAGCACAAGAAAAGTCTTGAATATTTATAACGACGTTAAAGTCTTTTAAGTTTTTAATGCTTTATTTTATCAATAAAATTTGTAAGAGAAGAAGCAAGCACATTATAAGATTTATGTAAGAAACTAATGATCGTTCGCGTATATAGTTTCTATATAGTTACTTTAATATCTTTTATGACGTAAGCACGAATCCAGGTGCTCATTTTAAGAGAAGTTCACATGACAAAAAACTACGTTTATAAGTAATATTTTATATGTGTGTAAAAATATACATATCTTTTTATATTTTAGTTATGTATATATATATTTATATATATTCAGTACTTAATACCTAAGTTACTGTGACTGTTACTGCTTAAGGTTTTATTATTATTATTTTCGTCTTTATCCTATAGATCAATGTATTCTTTTAATAATGCTGTTTAATAACAAATTTTGTAAGAAAAATTTGTTTTTAGATAATGTTTTTAACTTTTGCTGGAAAAAAAAAAGAAGCAGAAACATTTTAAATAACATTATAATCAAGCTGCTTAAAAAGTTGCCTAACTTTCAGGGGAGCAAGCGGCTTAGCGCGTCCATCTCACCTGTTTCCAATGGCAATCATACTTAAATAGTTGTAAAGCTCAGGTACAATTCTTTGAACCTTAATATCATAGTTTTTATCATATAGGTGTGTATATTATAAAAAAGAAGACAAACAAAAAAATTTAACTATAAGAAAAAAAAGAGTGTGAAAAAGAATATTAATTTTTACCTTTACGCAATATAACAAACGGTACTATTTAGAGGATATTAAATCTAGGGAGGGGTATTATAAAAACAAATAATGCCGAATATAAGCAATAAAACCACTTGTTTGAGTTAAATGGACCTTAAATATTTTTTTTTTGTACATTCATTTTCCTTTTTTTTCTGCGGGAGAAAAAAAAATGTCATTTTTTTATAACTTAAAACGTTAAGTGGAATTCTTTTGTATTGTTATAATGTTAAAAAAAATACCCTCTTGCCTCATACCTGTGTGTGACAGCAGGTACAGTTGTTCGTGACACCCCCGCCCAACTTTTCACAACGGTAACCCTGTCTATCACTATTTTTATAATGTCAAAGAGAAATTATTTTTATCTGTTTCAATATTTATTTCAGAAGTATTTAAAGTAGTATTTTTTCTACCTACAGTATATTGTCAATTCACTATTTAAAATTATAATATAATATGGTATTAAAATTGGGTAAAACGTGAGGCAGAGCACGGGTTACTATTGCACGGCGGCGCATAATGTACAATAGTAAAGTAGTATAGTGGTGGTGGCGCAAAAGCAGCGAAGCTGAGCGAAGCAGGCGAGGCGAGCTGGACTGGAGCAAAAGCAAGCCACAGCACAGCTAGACGCTCGAGCAAGTCAGTTGGCTGACGCATGGTGCTTCGAAAGCATCAGTGGCGCTCGCTCTCTCAATCTCGCTAAAGTTTTCATGTCACGCGTTGACGAACCAACAACCGGTTAAATCGTGGTAAAATTTAAAGTTTATTTAGTGATTAGTGTTACAATTTAAAATATCAATATAAATTAAAAAGTTAACCATATTTCATTGTATATTTTAAGTGTTGTGTTTGTAACGACGAGTTTTATTAAAGGACGGAAGGGCTGATGGCTGCCCATCCTTGGCCTTCGCTGTTTTTTATGGCTGATGGCAAGAACCATAATTGCCAAAAATGCCAACCATATTATTTTATTAATAAGAATAGCCTGCAGCTAAAGGAACAACTGTGTTATCACCATCGTCTTTTCGAGTAACAGGTTGCCACTCTTGTAAACATGAAAGGTAAGAGAGCAGATAAATATAAACAATTCATCAATATATTACTATATAATGTCACTTTTCCAAACTTATATAAAAATAACCATAATAATATTAAATGTTTCAATATCGTAAACTTTTGGAGCCTCAATTTCAAAACTCAAAAGAAAAAAAAAATCTGCGATTGTCATCGAAAAATAATAATTTTATTACATATTCGCCAACCTACTAAAAGTATTCATCTCCTTTTTGGTACATCTTTTAATTACCTTTTAAAATATCCGGTTAGACTAGTTAATATAGGTTACTTGCAATAGTATAAAAATTCTCTGCAAAAATATTATTAATGATAATTTCAATAAATTTGCCTATACATATATTTATGCAGATACAGACATACTTTTTTTTTATTCATTCCAACTTCATCATCCTTATTATTTGGATGACGAAAGATTAAAATTATAAAAAAGAATAAAAAAATAATAATAAAAATAAAGATACAACGTGACAAATAACTGCGACAATTAAAAATTTAATATATATATATATATATATATATATATATATATATATATATATATATATATATATATATATATATATATATGTGCTACTATCGTTATATACATTAAAATACAATTAATTTTCACTTTAATTTATCAATGTTCTAAAAAAAAAAAAAAGCTCATTCAAGTTTTGTATACGTTTACGACAGTTCTACAATTGGAGTAAAGTATTATAGCTTGGCACAATATGTTTCTGCTGCAATGAAAATGGAACAATTAACATATTCAGTTTCATATAAAAACAAAAGGTTTATATAGTTATATGATCATTTATTACATGTACATACTGAATTAAGTAATATATATATATATATATATATATATATATATATATATATATATATATATATATATATATATATATATATAATTGCATTTATATAAAAAAAATCGTGAATTTTTAGAACTTAATTTTTTTTTAAATTAATTAATTTACTTTTTCCCCCTATATACATGCCAAAGAACATTTTCCTTGCATAATGAAATTTCTATATCCTTGTTCATATCTTGATTGTTAAAATTCTCAAATCAAAATGATTGGATGAGTATCTTCATGAAAGTATGAAAATAATAATAATAATATTAAATTTAAAGGTCTCACATACATTGTGAAAGTAATTTTTTTTTTTTTTTTGATAAGTACTTTCTCTATATTGCTTTAATTATAATAATATTTGAATGACATACTATTGTCATATCTCTATTAGTATGTTAAATCAGAAATATATTATTGATTTATAATAATTTAATTAATTTTAATGTATCATCATTCTATTTACTACCTTTATGCTATATCATTTCAATTGCATTCAATATTATTACGTAGTTATATTATTACTTGTATTAAACATTATTATATTTAGATGTTTTTTTTTATTAAAAGTTTTCAATAAATTATTATGAAGCTCGTGTAAAATTCAAAATCTTTAGCAAAAAAAAAATAAAATAAATAAATAAATAAATAAAAAATAAAAACATAATATGATATAAAATATAAACTTTGTGATTTTTTTTTTTTTTTTTTTTTTTTACGTTCCAGAGAGCATATTTTGCCACTTACTGTGTTTGTAAAATGAATAAAAATGTGAATTTCAGTGTTAAACTTTGTAAAATGAACAGTATAGTGTTGTATCGCACGACTTTATTTTTGTTTTTTCACGGGGTACAATATTAACATTTTTTTTTTTTAATTGAGAGTGGGGGAAGTATTGTAAGGGTGTTTAAATGTAATGCAAAGAGTTCAGATATAATGTTCAAAATAAAAGTACCTAACCTATTTTTTAAACTTTCAAAACCAATGTTCCTTTCACACTTGAAAAATATTATATAATTTCTTTCACTTATAATACAAAGGATAACTGTCATTAATTATAACATTATTCATTATTTTATATATAATTATCTATTAAAAAAATATGATTTTTATAATTCGTTTATAAATAACATGCATGATAATAAAATAATGCATAATAATAACGCAATGATAATAATAATAATGCATGATAGTCAAATAAACGGATGTATAAGTGTGAATATATAGATTGGGTTAGTTTAAAAATGATTATAAAAATTAGGACAAAGGGTGGAGTCATATAATACAATACGTTAATCTTGTTAATATATTTAGCATGAAAAATATTAACAATTGAAAAGTATATATTTTTTTTATTAATAGAAAATACTTGTTTTACTTGTAATATTACGTATATTATAGAAGAAAAAAAAAAACTTGTTCGTGCATTAGTATAGCACACACAGTAGTTGCTCTATTATTATACTAGCTGTTTATCTTGTTAAAGAAAAAATAAAGTAAATTATTTTATTAAATGCAGTATGCATATCATGACACAGTGTGTATAGTATACCTTTCACTTAGTCCTAAATATCATTATATAGTAAGCCAGTGAGTTGGCGTTGCACTACATACATCACTTTTGCCATTTTATATAAGTAGGAAGAAAAAAAAAAAGTATATCATATATAAGATTTATACATAATATTATGCATAAAAAACAAAAATCTTTGTAATTAAAATTTAAATTTTATGCATATATATATTTTTTTTAATTATACCGTATTTTAATTTAAAATAAACATTTAAGTATAAATATTTACTGATAAAAGCAATTAAATATGTGTAAAATTAAATACTTGTAACAAAATATATACCGTATATATATTTTTTAAATATATTTTAAAATTATTCCAAAACATAATCTAAATTTTGTTTTATTTTACTTTATATTTTTAATCATAAAATAATATTTAATGTTATATTAAAATGTTTACTAAAAATTTGAATTTCAAGTAATTTAATGCTATATATATATAATATAGTTATTGTTTTATGCTTTTATTTGTGTTTTATATAAAGAACTAAGAGAATAGAAATGGTGTATTTGGCACAAGAGGACCGGTTGACATATCAAAATACTCGCTCCAAAACAAGATTCTTCTATACACTACTGCTTCTTAATAGCTCACCATGTATTCGGGGTCATGATTTTTTTTTATATAATATAATACATGTACAACATTTATTGCTATTATTTTTATAATTTATCTCTCTTATTATTTCATAATAATAATAATAATAATAATAATAAAATGTGTAATTTTAAATCAAATAATGTTATTATTTGCAGTAATAATATAGCTATATACCAACAAAGTGCAAAGTTTTTATTATTGTTATTATATAATTATTATTATTTTTTCAACTTAAAAGCATAGACAACATGAAAACATTATCATTTACATCAAAAAAACACTTGATGGGACTTACATAAATAACATTAATTGGTCTCAAAACCCAACTGTAGCAATTTCAATTTTAAAGGGTTAAAAAAAAAAAAAAAAAAAAAAAAAAAAAAAAAATCAAAGATCATACTGTAGCACCGTAGCAGTGATCAGAAAATTTCAATTCATGCAACCCGTACAACATTTTAATACTAGTTTTTGCCAGTTTCTGACGTCATAAACAGAAATATTCATACAAATTGCATACTTTACAGTTTTTTCACGCTCTCTTGTGGGGGCCACATTTACATTCTATTAAAAATTATCATCAGTTTTGTAGATCCCATTTTGTTTTTCATGATTAAAAAGAACATGTTATTTCATGTTTTCTATGCCTTTTAACGTAATGAAAATCAAAATGCATACCTGATATCATTGCGTGTTTTCAAACATTTAAATCGTGCTCTATTTTGATTTGCCCATTTTCTAATACTATATAATAAATTTGATATATAGTTTTCAACATTTATGTTCACTCGACTAAGTTTCAATTTCTTATCATCCAAATATTTGTGCCGAATTTTTTTAAAGTCGTTCGAATGAGAAATATATTTATTATATATAATATGGAGTTTTTAAATGGTTAAAAGACTGTCTTTTATATAAGTGTACATTATTTTTTTTTGAATTTTTATTTTGCTTTTAAATATTTTGTTTTACGTTCAAAAAATATTAAAAATGAGATTTTTTTTTCTATCTTCAAATATCAGTTGAATTGAATTAGTTATACAAATCAAAGATAATAATACGCTGAATAAAGCTACTACATATAATATAAGCTTAACTCGTATTCGCTGATATATAGTTTTGTAAATATATATAGTATAATACTATACCATAATAGAGAGAATAATACAAAATAGTGAAATAAATGTCAATATAATACTTATATGATGATATTTAATTATCACGGAATTGTGTAAATAAATAATTATAAAAGATTTTAAAAGAATTATACAATGTTTTGTGTGCGGTATCATATATTATAAAAAATAGTAACAATAAAAAATATACATAAAAGTTGAAGTGTACAAATTCATGAATAAGGCATGTAAACACTACGATGTATATTACGTATAAAACACTTTATGATAACATTATTTTTGTGTAAGTATAAATGCGTATATACATTTTTTTTTCTCGCTGTTAAATTGAGAATGAAAGCGTCTTTTATTTTTATATGAAGTTCTTATTTTTTATGACTATAAAATGAAAATATATTAAAAAATAAAATGTAGTGATCTTTATGTGATAACATTTTGATTTTGTATATTAAAATCATATAGATTAAAATTAATTTTATTCTTGTGTATATTATACTATATATGGATAATAAGTAATTTACACATTAAAATAGTTTAAATATTGTTATATGATTATTTAATTACATGAGTCAGTGTATCTTGTTTTTGTTATTAAAATGTATATAAAAGAGGATTTAAAGAAAAAGTCTTACACAAAAATAACAAAAAAGTAATACGTATAATGATAAGAATATAAGAAGAAAAAAAAATACTGGAAAAGCTTAAATTTAAATAACGTATGCTGAGCTACATTTGCTACTTTTATATTATTCAATTAGGAATATTTTTTTTCCTTCAGGTTTTATACAGTTAAGCGTACGAAGGAAATTTTTCGATGGAACAAAATTATTAATTTGTCCTACTTGGCAAAAAAAAAAAAAAAAAAAAAGTATGATGAATGAATATTAAAATCACTTTCTGGAGTTTGGAGGACACAGAAACGTCTTTCCAGAAAATCAATAATACTTTCATTAAAAAAAGAAGAAGAAAAATCATAATAAAAGTTTTACCATAATAATATAGTATATAACACGAAAAGACGGTGACTTTAATAGTCATACGACATTTTATTATACAATAAAATGAGAAACAAAACACAGTAAAAAGGAGTGAATAAAAAAAAAAAGTAATAATATTGTTGTAAGAAAAAGATTTTTCCATTCTATTGTTCCAAGCTTAAGGCTATAATATAATTTAAATTTTTATCAAGAAATATAGCATGACTTTTTATTTTGCGCGCATAAAAAAAAAAAAAAGAAAAAGAAAACTTAAAATAAAATATGCAAATAGAGCATTTTAGAAGCACAAAATATTTAATATTATTCATAAAAATTGAAAAAAAAAAAAAGTGGTAGTCTTTTGAGTTTATTAAGGATATTGAAAAATGTATATAAAAATGAAACATAAAAAAGGTATATTTCGATTTTGTTTTACATGTTTGCTATTTTTTGCAATATTGAAGTCAGTTAAGGCATTGCAGAAAGCAGACAGTTTAATTAATTATTTATTATATTTATATACATATAATATATCAGGCAGCAAAAGCAGTCGTCATATTAAAGTGGTTCATTTACTATATTACATAAGTGATGATTAATTTGCTTTGCTGCTGTGGTAAGGACCAAATGGTACTGCAGTAGTTTTTTTTTTATCATTATTATTATACTTTTATAAAAAAAAAAAGTCAGCCCCTAACGAAAAACCTTTTTTGTTTTCATCCCTTTAATATTATTGAGGTTATTTTTGTTTTAAATAACATTTTACTCTATTTTGTGGTTTTGACTAAAAGTTTAAAGGTTTTTAGCATGCATACTAATATTATATAGTATAGTCCTTCTTTCATCAATTTTATTATAAATGTGGTTTTTTGGTGTGGGAGTTACTCTATATGTGTGTATGTGTGGGTCTGTGATATGTATTATAATGTATTATATAGAAATGAGATGCCTTTAATGCATATAATTATATTAGGTTGAAGATAATAATCTTTGAAAATCTATTTTATATAATGTTGATAACATCAAAAGACTCCTATAATAATACAATATTTTTGAGCTTTTGTATACTCTCTTTATTATGTAACATGTATACAAGTAAAATTCATAATTAATTTATATATATATATATATATATATATATATATATATATATATATATATATATATATATATATATATTAAAAGTTATAAATTTAGCAAACAAAAGCTTCAATTTAATGGTAAATTAAATTGAAAAGTTTTCTCAAGTATCTATGCATTGTCACGTTCTCTTGACAGCTTACATTTTTTTTCAAAAGAGAGAGAGAGAATCGTATTTTTTATGTTATTATAACAATGTCATTCAGTTTTCTTCTATCTGGATTACTCTGATTTTTTTTTCCTTTCTTATACTTTTTTTAAGCCCACCTCATATTCTTTATATTGCATAACAACAGAAAGAGAAGAGAGTGGAAAAAAAAAAAAAAAAAAAAAAAAAAACTAGTGGATACAAAAGACAACATTCCTTCGGTTTGCTACTATCCAATAGAAATTCATTTTCCTTATAATAATGATAATAATAATAATATAAGTTGATTCGATTTTAACGGTGGGTGATGAAATGAAAACCATCTTTGCGTTTAATGTGGTTACTGACCAATACAATCTTTGTTGAAATGATATATTTTTATAATATTGCTATATACAAAATATTTTTATAATACTATATTATAAGTTAGATGAGAAAAAGTATTTTATATAAAAATGAAATAACTTATGTATCGTCTTTTCAAATAAAGTTTTAATAATTTGATTTATTATTAAATTTTAGATTACTTTCAATCATTATGTTTGATATAAATTGTTTAGTTATTTTTCACCGGAGTAAGAGTTAATGTTATATAATGTGACACGTGTATGTGTTTTGTCTTAAATTACGATTATAATCTTAATTACACATTTACTTTAAATTAATTGTGACTTAAGTTTTATATTTTACCTAGAGAAAATTATAAAACAAGTAAATTTTGGAATTTTACACGTTTAGTTTAGTTTTTTTTTTTTTTTTTTTTTTTTTTTTTTTTTTTTTTTGAAAGTTTCATATTTTTGTAGTAACAAATGTATAAGAAGAAAAGAGAAAGAAATAGTTAAAAAATAATGTTAGACTTAGAAAAAAAGTTTTGAAAAATCAATAAATTCATATTTAAAAATAATAGATAATTATTGTCAAGCATGTAATCAAATAGTAATTGCATTAAATATGATGCTATGATGATATTATAATCTTATCTTATCTAATTACAGTACTTCATGCAATGAAAACTTAATTTTTAAATGTATAAGCATCAAATTGATGCAATGATAAATATAATTGCAATATTGATAATACGTATAATGTGCCACTGTACTAATTCGGTTTTTGTAGATTGCTATGCGATTTTTTTTTTTCTTCAATGTTTCAGAGTACGTACAATCGTTGCAGTAAAAAATGAAATTGTATATTGGCCATTCAATGCAATCAGATGGAGATTTCAGTTGACGCAAAACTCTATCTAAATTCTAAATACATGTTATTCCCATATATGCCAATAGAATTTCATTTTTTATTGGAATGACTGTACATCAGTACGTAGTTCCTTGCTCTATACATTCATAATGTTTAATACGACTGAAGTTATTTTTGGATATTCTAGATGATCCACTTAACCTTATATGACGTCATGGATAGTTCTATAATAATTATTATTTTCTCATTCGAGGAAATCTTTTGCAACAAAATTTCTTTATTTCAATTTAATATATATTTTATCACCTAATTGTTAAAAGAGTGATAAAATTTTATCACACAAAACATGAAATACCATACATGAAATGTGCATGACATTTCTATATTTTATATTTACCAAGAAAAAAAAAAAGCAATCAAGACTACAGGAAACAACATACATATCAGAGGTAAAACTTTAAAGGCAAATTGGTGTCGCCATTATGTCGCAACTTTTAATTTCTCTGAACTTTGTTGCAATACCTGTAAGTTTTCCATCTACATACAACTGCAGATGGAACACTTCTTGCTTGCGTGACAAGCCCAGATAAAAAAGTTCAACGTAATATAGATATTTAATATTAAATGGTGTATATTATACTGTGTTGTGTCATAAAAAACATATATTTATGTATAAGCTAGTTTTAATTATATCAATTCATTTAATTACTTTCAATAAATGCATTGAAAACAAAGTTTGTGTATATATGTAAGATAAGGATAATGTACCATTATATAGATTTCCAGTTGATAGTAAATAATATTATGTGCGTGTGTATAAATGTCAAGTAATATCAAATTTGATTCTCTGCTGATCAAAACAAAAAGCTCTTATATTTGGATATATTATATACTTTTCAGTGTAATCAATATGGAAGTAAAGTTCAGTTTGATATTTTTTGATGTACTCGGATGATGTGTTTTTATGATATGTATATAACATGTTATTCATATATACTATCAGTGTTTAATGTTAAAGCCAGTGTCAATAGTGAGTACCGACCTAACAGTTGATATACAATTTTTTAACTCACCATGAGGTATTCCTATAGGATTATTCAACGTCTGCTAATAACATATGGTAAATACTATTTTTTTTTTTTTTTCATTTGCTTTATTATAATATTGTTTTACTATACCGTATATGATTCAGTTTTTAAACTTATGTATGTAGAGGTATATATAAAAATCAAACAAATTTTTAAATTTTATATGCATTGCACAGTCTGCTTTATACAAATTAGTTACAGCTACAAAAACCGGAAACTTATTAAATTGCTTTAATAAATGGGAGTATACTATATTATGTATATATATATATATATTTTTAACACAATATTACCTTTTATTAATGATGTATTCATGAGTCACGTATGTAAAGATTAATGATTGAAAAACATGAGGCTTCTTTTGAATAGTTCTATCAAGGTTTCACTATATGAAAGTGATACCTCTATTCTATAAAGATGGTCTATAATTTTTAGTATTAAATTTATAAGAAAATTATAAATTTGTTGAATAAAAAGAAGAAAGTATCAAGAACTTTTTACTTTTCATTAAAAATGTGATAGTTTTGAAAAATAAACAAAACAAAAAATCATGGTTATCCAACCAAAATAATCTTCAAATCAAATAATTTGTATTATTTTATAGCAATTTCACTATTACAATCTCAATTTATACATGTACACATAATACTTGTTGGTGTTATATATATTACATTTTATAATTTATTTATTTTTTATATATTTATGTGTATAAAATGTCATATTTTGTATTTAAAGGGTTATATTATAATAGTAATGTAAACACTCTCATACACGTATAGGTCTATGAAATTATAACAGTGCCCTGAGTAAAAAGCACGTGACATTTTACTGATCTCTATCGCAAAATTACGTGCCATACACAGTAGCACTTAAATATTATATTATACTATCACGTAGATATCTACTTACATATTTTATATATATATATATATATATATATATATATATATATATATATATATATATATATATATATATATATATATATATATATATATATTCAACTTTTAAGAAAAGAGCTTATAGAGAAAATGATATAATAGAAATAGAGAGCATCTGTTTTAGTAGGTATTATATAATGTAGAGTATGGAATATATATAAACATGTAATGTTTTTTTTTTGAACTCAATATAATTCGTGCTGATGTCAGCTAAAAAAAAGTGTTCCTGTTGACAAAATATAAGCTGAATTGGCAAAAGTATAATACTATAGCAGGTGCTATTATATAGCGCCTCTCTCTCTCTCTCTCTCTCTCTCTCTCTCTCTCTCTCTCTCTCTCTCTCTCTCTCTCTCTCCCAAATAACGTGATACAGCTAACCTCAATAAACTGTGTTGGATAATCCTAATTATTTTTGTTTTTATCTCGTTCAAGTTTAAACGAATTTTTGTGTACGTATTCACCTTTTCTATATAATATTTAACACGCATACAAAAATAAATGTACAATATCTATGTGCATATAGCTCGATTTTAGCAACATTTATTAAAAATAACATAATCTATATGCCAAATATGGAATAGTAATTATTTTTTGCACTGCATAAAAAAATATATAACAGCATAGTTACTTCTGCAAATCCAGAATAGTAACAGTTATGCTATAATATAACATAAAATCTAGACTAAATTCTGTAATTTATCATTTCTTTTTATCCGTAAACAGTATTAGTCATATAATATAATACTTAAGAAAAAAGTAATATTATTACACTTTGAAAGAATAATGAAAAGAAAAGCTCATATATATGATTCAAGATTTGAATTAATAACAAAGTGAAACCCAGATCAAGTGCAATGTATGAACTTTATATGGAAAGAAAAAAAAAGTTCTTTATATTTAAGAAGTTCTTCTTCATTATCTTTCTCATTTGTAAGAGCTTTGATTAAACTATCTCACGGTAGCTATACTCTTTGTTAGGTGGGAAATAAAGAACAAAAAAAGTTGAAAAAAAATTGATTGGATATTAATTTCTATAATCGTGTGAAAATGAATTATATAAATATATTAAAAGAAAAATCGGAATTTCTAGAATTGAAATTTAAAAATATGATTTTGTTGAGAGAAAGAGAGAGAAAGAGAGATAGAACTAGATTAAAGAGCCAGAGTTTTTTTTTTATATTAGAATACACAATAAAATTGAACTTGGTACAATACTAATACCAGACTATATTGACTTTTCGTAAGTTTTAATATAATTGTATAATAGTTAACCAATCAGCATGATGTATAGAATTTTTTGCTTTAGTCAACTTCACTGAGTTTCTTTATATCAACACAGCACAGAAAGTACGTACGTACGTAGTTTTTATTTTTTCTTTTTCAAAAGGGAAATGTTATTCATTAGAATAATATAGTTTTGTTCTTATTTACGTTTCATTTAATTACTTCAGGATTTTATGGATTTTACGCTGGTTCTCTTCGTTGAGAGGAAAAGGTCCATTTCATTACATTAAGCTGACACCTTAATTACAAAATATAACTTAATTAATAAAAGCAGAGAGTTTAATTTTATTAAACAACTCTTATGTGTACAAAAATAAATTTGGTCGTACAAATTTTCTTATTTTTCAT
This sequence comes from Ecdyonurus torrentis, assembly GCA_949318235.1. Lineage (NCBI taxonomy): Eukaryota > Metazoa > Arthropoda > Insecta > Ephemeroptera > Heptageniidae > Ecdyonurus > Ecdyonurus torrentis. Next base: position 21,621,128 of record OX439127.1, read on the forward strand.
GTATTTTTTTCTTTTGGTGCTTCTCTCTCTCTCTCTCTCTCTCTCTCTTGTAAACTTTAACGAAATTTATTTGTTTCTTGAATTTTAATGTAAACAATAATGTAAACAAGACTTTTGAAATATTTTTGCCCCTTCAAGAATTCAATTTCATGTCTAAGTTGTTTATTATATTGCAGGATTTAAACTGGATTTCATACTCGCTAATAATTAAAAAAAAAAAAAAAAAAAAATGAAAATTTCATTTTCAAGATTTAAATATAATATTTAAACCAAACTTTAATTACGTACAGCGTACACTATGAATTATAATATCTTATCATCAAACATATTTATAAGGAAATTTTTAAATAATGACTGCAAATATTTCTTTAATTGACTCTTCATGAGAACAAAAGTTTTGAATTAAAAATGTTTCGTTTCATTAAAAAAAATGTTTGGTTAAATTTATTTGCTAAAGAAACAAATACGTAGTATGTGTATAATATAATATTGTTACAATGAGATAATTTTTTTTCATTATTACAACAAAAACTATCTATAGTATTATAAAATACAATGAACAAATACAATAAATGAATTTTCATTTCTGTTTGTATTGAAATTCAATTTTCCATTGTTTCCTTATGTTTTCTTATTACATTATTATACACGTCATATATAAAATCGATTTTTCCAATTTTCTAACCACTAACCACTAACTTATAAAACGTCAAATAAATGTTTGACAATCGAATCGAAAAATGTCACTTACATTATTATTATACAGAATCGCGTTACGCTTTACTTTACTTTACTTTTTTTTTTTTTTTTTTTTTTTTGACATTTTAATTCTATTTAGAAAAAATATTTTTCTTGTTAGTATGTTTACATCTTTTATATAGATACCGGTATATATAGTATAGTTTAATTTTATAATTATAGTATAACCTTATTAAATCATTCCTTTATTTAGGCTGTCAAAAACTCATACTTATAGTTTTCAATACACCGTTATCAAAAACATTTTTATGATTTATTATATTTCAAATCCACTCTAAAAATTCCCTTAAAAAAAAGTATATCATTTTTACAGTTAGTAATTAGTTATTGTTATAAATAATCTTTTAACATTCCTTTTTATATATTTTGTTGCAACAATGATATTTAAAATTAATACTTTTATTTCATTTTCCTCCCTTTTTTTTTTAATTTAATATGTTATTATTATTTTATTATAATAGAATATAATACGACGTTAGCATTACAAAAGAATGAAATTAAGAGTGAAAAATATAATTAGCGGCCCTTTTTTTATATATACATTTGTGTCATATACTTTGTATTTTTGTGTTATTTTATATATGGAAGAAAAAATATATATATTTTTTTTTCTTTCATCTTCTCTCCGTTTAATTTTTCCAAGGTCATCATTAGTTGGTGACTTGAGTGTGTAAAGTTTCGTGTCGTCATCTCTTACCAAGGCCCTTAGTTTGTATTGCCTACCCATTATTATATTAGCGGCACTCACTCTTATATATAAATATACCTGAAGAAAAACACTATAGAGAGGAGGTCGTATAAGATGCAGTAAGCCCAAGGTAGTCATGAAGTCGATACTATCGAATATACAGATTTTTTTATTGTCATTCTAGCGATACCACTATGTATATTTTTTTTTCTTAAATTTACGTGTGCATTTTTTAATATGTTGTAAGTTAAATTGGCATTTTTAGTACATTTTTAATGTTCCGCGTAACCAAAAATTAATGATAGGAACATATTTGTAAGAAATTCTGCTGACTTTCTATTTTGAGGAATAATTTTTGATAAATATACCTTGACTGTATAAACGTAATTTTATAGATATAGTAAGAATATCGGAAAAAATATCAGAATATCCGATATTTTGACAAAATCTAGAATCGATATACAATATTCGACATATAAACCTAAAAAATTTAACGATTCGATATCGATTCAGTATCGTACCGAATTTGATTATACTGAAAATCCATTATTAGACCAAAGAATCTTTGAAATCGATTTCAGATGAAATTAAGGTATCGATTATTATTACTACTTCTATGAGAGATATTGACTTGCAATTATCGATATGTTAATTATACATTGATTACAAGGATTCTTTTCCTTAGTCTTACTTTAAAATAAGGCTGCCAACAATCTTACAAGGTTCAATACATATAACTCAAAGGTAAAAATAAATTGACGGAAAAAAATATATAAAACATCCCTTTTGTAAGACTCATGGTATACAAAAATTAATTTTCATCGTCATAATAAGTTTCTATTTAATTTATGACTAGTCAGAACCCAAATTTTATATAATTATTTTATACACGTATATATTAACTTTCACTCACTTGATAGTTATAATATATATAAAAACAAACAAAAGAAGTAATGTACTTTTAATTTTTTGATCGGAGGAGAAAAGAGAGGATGTTCTAAAATCAACACAATACCCAATGTATAGATATGTAAATATAAATGTCACTCTTTTATATTCACTCTTAAATTATAATTTATATTCACATATAACATACATTTCACTTTGCTTTCTTTAATATGAAACAAAATATATTTTGTAATACTGACTTAATTAAATTATATAGCTTTTTGAATATTTTATTAATCAAATTTATTTTAGCTCTTTCTTTCTCTTCTCTTTTACATATATATATATATATATATATATATATATATATATATATATATATATATATATTATAAATTGATTCATTTTTAGCGTGCTTTTAGTTTTTACGCTTCCCATTAATGATAAAGTCTTCCACGAATTAATTTTTAAAAAGTTATTATACGATTTTTATACATAAAATTTTAATGGCTTATTTTTCTTAAAAAAATTTTATACTAAAAGTCACATTTTCTCATGTTAATTCTACATTAAAAAAAAAAAAAAGAGAGACAATAAAAGAGAGAGAGAGAGAGAGAGAGAGAGAGAGAGAGAGAGAGAGAAAATTGGATAAAGCTGAGATGTAAATTTACTGATAGAAACATTTAAAATATAAATCCACTTAATTATGAAATATCAAAACTTGAGTTCATTTCAAATCAAGTACTTAAATCAATAAAACAACTTAATCAAATATAATGAGTAGAAACTTTTATTATTGCCAGGAATTTCTTTAATTGTCGTTAAAATATCCGATTATCACTATGGCCTTATATTTAATTTAACTATTTTTACATTTTAAATTTGATGTTATTTTAAAAGGTTACCATAAAAAAAAAATTTAAAAAAAAAAAAAAAAAAAATCAAAGTTGAATCTCTTATCGCTTTAGAATGAATTTAAGAAGCATAAGGACTTAAAGGATAAAACACAATCCAATTCCAAATATTACATAGTAATGATCTTCAATTTTGCATACTATACACGGTGCTCAAGTTTAGTTTAGATTTGACTATAGAATTTTAGCATCAATTTGATATTCATTTCTGGATTTTCACATAAGTTGTTTCATTGAACTCTATAATATTCTCCATATTGAAGTTACCAAAACTGTACAGTATGGTTGATTAAAAAAAATAAAACAATATCCCTAGTTCAATATTTAACTTCAATTTTTTTGGTCTCTCTCTCTCTCTCTCTCTCTCTCTCTCTCTCTCTCTCTCTCTCTCTCTCTCTCTCTCTCCATAGTTTTTAAAGATTTTTTTATACACTTTGTTTACATTTTATGATAACGCACCCTGCGGAGTCTTATAAACTTGTAGAAGAGAGGTGTAAGTGTTTGTAAACACAATGCCTTGATGTAAGAAGTTAGAGTAAAAGAACGTGTTAAAATTTGCTGACGCAAGCAATTGATGCAAAACATACTCACTTCGTCTTCGCCAACATTGTGTGTTGACAATTTACTTCTTGTATGTGACAAACATCGACTTAACAGTAACACTCTATTTTAGGTATTAATAAAACAAAAACAACACTTTTTTTTGTTTACCTTGTAAGTCAACCTAATTTCTAAAAGTGCTTTATAATTTTTTTTTTTTTTTTTTTTTACTTTATTTTTTATCATGACACTTTTATAACGAGTAATTATTCTTTCAGGATATATAAAATAGACAGTAATTAAAATCAATGTGTTTTTATATTAGGTCTAAAATTTGATACTAGAACTAAAAGCTTTTTATTTTATTTTTTCCTGTGTTATGTAACGTTAAAACTATACAGTATAATGTTGACTAAGGGTTGACATTGTGTATGTGTGTGTGTGGTGCTCATGGTGCTCACTTCTCACCCAACATGCTTCATGTCAATGTGTCACGGCTCTGAATGTTAGCTATATTGCTAACTCAAATACTTTTTTTTTCTCTCTGGTATATAGAAGAAAACAATAGATATAAACCATTTCTACTCACATGATACTTTTGAATAAGGCTTGAATACACTGTATATGTTCGTAAAAGAAAAATAAATAAATCGATATTTTAACGTCAAATTAAATATTTATTACATATCGAATTGATAATATTTCTTTTATTATTATGCTTGTATGTGTTATTATATATTAGATATATATATATATAAAATTATATTTATCTTGTATGAATTTGAAACGTCTTGCTAAAAATTGTTAATTTTTTGCAGTAAGGACTAATTGGCACCATATAAAAAAAAATCAAAATATAGAAACACGGACTACACGGACAAAAATAAATACTTAATAATTATTCAAGCTCAATGCAGCAACATTTATGCATAACAATGTTATACTGTATCTTGATTGTTCAATGCAGCGGAATATATTACGTATTTAATTTTTTAAGTGTACTGACCGCTTCTTTATTTTAATATTACTTTTAAATTATTTATTAAAAATAAATTATGTCACATCATTTTATTAATAAGCAAAATCAATTTATTCTTTTATCAGATTTATTCTTTTGTGCATATCCTCTCTCTCTCTCTCTCTCTCTCTCTCTCTCTCTCTCTCTCTCTCTCTCTCTCTCTCATATTATTATAAAAATTGTCTCCTGTTTTTTATAAAAGTAACCTCTAATAGTATAGCATGAGTATTAGAGGACCATTGTAGGTAGACCTTTGTGGCCTTGCAATAAAAATCATCCATATATCCATCAATTTTTTTTATGGGTTTCAATCCATTTTGTAGTAAATTTCAATTGAAGATCAATGTTACCATCAGATTTTTTTTTTTTTTTTCATATACGATAAAATGTTATATCGTATCTATAAAAATAAAGAAAATTCTAAACTCTATAATATATGTAGTGAAATTTCATATGTCATACTGAAAGAGAAGTTATATAACAAAAAAAATGTATTATGCTAACTCAATATGTTATTACTAATTAGTAATGCAAATTAAATCATAAAGTGGTTATGTGTACAGGTATAAGGACAAAAGCTCCTACATATCAGACACCATTACTTCAATATAATTTCAAAGACCTTGGAGACAAGGTTTTCAATCTTCGAGCATTTGTTATACTTCTCAATATAATCTGTGCCAAAACCTGCTTGTTCATACAGACAAAAAATAATAATAATAATAAATATATATAAAAAAAAAATGGCACCTCTCTTCTATATTATCTATACTGTATAAGAAAAAAAATGAATTAAATATAGCCGAGGTTTATACAAAAAGCTATCGAATTGAATTTCAGGTCCTTTATTTATTAATTTATTGTTCGATACGAAAAGATATTACACTTATATGTATTTTCATGCTTTTAAGTTTTTTTTTTTTTTTTTTTTTTTTCTTCAGACTTCAGATTTTTAATAACGTTACTGATTATTTTTCATCCTTATAAAGAAACGAATTGATTATTTTCTACAATCATATCTTTTAAGACAGTAATAAAAAAAGTTTTGAGAATTTTTCAATGTAATAATAATAATAATGAAAACGACAACAAAAAATTCAATGAAAAAAAAATTGCACATGAGTTCAACAATTTTTTTTTATTATTATTATCAGGATCAGGATGAGAGTTCATAATGTTCAAATAAAAAAAAAAAAGTATATTATTAGAGATGAGAGGTTTCATCAACAAGTATTCTCAGAACTATTTCCACCTGACCATATATAAAAAAAAAAGTTTTTCAAGTTGAAGTGAAGTGTTTAACTGAAAAATCTGTACTGAGAGAATTGTTATAATGTATTTTTTTTAAAGAGTTATGATGCGGAGAGTTTTGTATGTGTTCTACGTTCTACTATATGATGTGAGTTTGAAAGAGTAATATTGTACGCTTTATATATATATATTTAAAACGATACTTCAAATCATGGAATTTCCGACGTGTTAAATTATATAGTACGTGCAACATAACAATGACTTATAATAAATAGATCCTATTTTCTATAATATACAATATACAAGGTCATTTTATAGTAATATTGAATTATATTTCGCTTACGTGTTACTGGTATCTTATGGTATACTTACTGTAGAGTAAAAGTGTTTTTCACCATGGAAGATTCCTTTTTTTTTTTTTTTTTTTTTTTTTTTTTTTTTTTTTTTTTTTTTATTTTTATATTGGGTACTTCGATATTTTACTTGAACACGTATACCCACTTACCCACCTTATACATATTGTGATCCACCTACCTGTAGAATTTTGGATAACAGGGTGTCGTATACAAGAAAACTTTTTTTCTTTTTCCGTTTTATTTTTTTTTATTTTTTTTTTTTTTATGTAGGATGAACTAGCGGAGTTTTTTTTATTTATTTATAAGTGGAAGCTTAAAAAAAGTTTTTTAGTAGAGTCAAAGCAAGTTGGCCAGAATTTTCTATAATATTATCTAAGTCTTGGAGATGTGATGTTTTGCCTAGAGGGGGAAGAATGAAGAAACCGGTTTGCTAAGGCAAGTGGCCCCAACGGCCGGTCACCGCGCGCGCATAAGTACACGGAGGGCAAACACTTTATCGTGTATGTAGCGCGAGAGTAAAGCCAACTAACTATATAGATCTCCTGGCCAACAAACGTAACATTTTCAGGGCTAACAGCCAATATAAAAGAAACATTATATCATGAACTGAACCACATAATAATTCACAGTACTTTTTTTTTATCATAATAAACTTCACAAGAAAGAAAAAAAAATTATGAAGTAGAAATTAGTTATATAGCTTTGCAAGTGTACAGAGAAAAGATACCTGTAAGGCATCCTGCAATGTCAGTTTTATAATGTAATATCATTTTCTTATTTTTAAACTTTATATAAGAGAAAAAATTTATTATATAAAATATTGTAGAAATTAATTATGAAGTTTTCTTATAAGATATGATAACAAAAAAAAAATAATAATCAGAATGATGTTACTTTTTATTTATTATGTTTTGAAGCCAAACAGGTGAAAACAGCGTGGCTTCCATAGTATTGTGCAACTCTAACGCAATTCTTGCTATTTCCCGAGGCAGGTATAAATAAAATGAGAAATTTGCCATCCAATATGCGGTCATCGTATTTTTTTTCCTTGATGATTCTTGCATACTTTCCTTGTGACTCGATCACATTTTCATTACTTGTGAGATAATACAAAAAAAAAAAAAAAAAAAAAAAGGTTTCCTTGAAATTGGCGTATGATGAACGCTGTCTGTCTCTTTAAGATAAATTTCATAATTAATGCTTTATTTATCATATTACGTAAATATTTGATGAGTATTGAATATTTGATGATATCAGCATAAATATTTCTTATACACTCAAATATCTGACGTCACTTATTTTTTTATTAGACTTACGAAGACGAAGGTCGGTTTATAATTATTCAGTCATGTTTTTCATGATCAGTATAATATATAATATATATTTTTTTGGTCTTGTATTGTAATATTATTTTAGGTATTATAATATTTTTAAATAATATCATAATAATATACACTAGTAGCCTCTACCCATATTTATTTATTATATTATACTTTCAATTGCGTAACAGAAGATATGTATTTTACACAATATAATAATAAAATTTTACATATATACAAAGTTGGTCCATACTATGTAGTAAAGAAAGTGGTTTATTATAATGCATAGATGAAAAAAAAAAAAAAAGCTTCAATATATTTACGTTAGCTAACTCAGCACTTAAGGGTCTATGGTTTACGCACAGAGTAAGTACAGTCACGAATTTCAATCTCGGTGCAAACCTCAGTCGGCTTAGTGAAAGATGCTATATAGTGCTTACTATATAAATAAATATATACAAGGATGGAAAATAGAGGCACAGAGAGAGAGAGAGAGAGAGAGAGAGAGAGAGAGAGAGAGAGAGAGAGAAGGCTGTGTAGGTGATGCTGGATCGAGCTGCTAGAGGGGTTCGAGTTACGCTTTGTCATGAGTTTAGTATGAGTGGTGAGCACCGAGAACACACACACACACACACACAACAAAATAAGCACCAACAATCCTACAATTGCAAAAATACAACGAGTAAACATATATATATATATATATATATATATATATATATATATATATATATATATATATATATATATATATATATACACAGAGTATAGACCTAAACACGTATACAGTGTACTGTACAGTACAGTACATATAGGTAAGAATAAAATATATAGGGGCGAAAGAGTACGAGAGCGAAAGCAAGAGAGATAGAGAGAGAGAGAGAGAGTAAAAGCATGTAAACTTGTAATCCTAAAAAATAAAAATATAAAAAAACTCGGAAAAGTCGGATTATCTTCTAAATCGTTGAACTCGTATCTAAAGAGTCCAAAAACTTCTCATCAAAGTAAAGAGATTGCCTGTCTTTCTTTACTAAGCCCAAAAACACCTCTTATTTTATTATTTGATCTGTTTTTAAGAGGAAAAATAAATATAAAATACAAACGATTAAAAAAAGAAAAAGAAAAGAAATAGGAGAAGAAGAAGAACTTTAAAAATACTTTCTCTCTCTCTCTTCCTTTTTTAGTCAATTATTTTGGATATAACAATTATTTTCTCTCTCTCTCTCTCTCTATCTATCTCTCTCTCCCTCTCTCCCTCCAAGCCAAACAAAAAGATCATGCGTGCCCCTACGTACGTCACAAATAAATGAAACAATAGTAAAAAGAAACAGTATATGACCAAAAAGTACACAAACCTTTTATCTAGATCGAAATAGAGTTCGGTTTGATAAATAATACTATACACTATACAGAGTAAGGGTTTTCAGTTTTGATACTTGGCTATTTTATGTTATGTTACTCTTGGGTATGTGCTAAAAAATTAACTAAAAAGCTTTTATTTTTAGATTTTACTTATCAAGATAATACATAATTATAATATATATAGACAGGACGGAAGCTAATTAAGTTATGTATAATTAATATTATTTCTTGTGAATCGTTCACATGATAACATTCATCATGAATTACGCTAACAATTATCTGTATAAAATTTTAATAAAGCTACTTTATAATTGAATACATATAGTATACTTTATAGTTAAATAGTTATCAATTAAAATATAAAACAATAAAAAAGCTGAAAAAGACACTAACATTTTAATTTAGTCGTCCAAGCGTACACAAAACGTATTCAAGTATCAAAATAAGATTTTTTTTTTTTTTTTTCATCTGTGTACATTTTTACATTTTTATATACAAGAAGAAATAAAATTGTCTTTCTTGTGTAAATAGTTTCACTTTTCTCATATATAAGTTTTGTGATATTTTGTCATTTCATACACAAAAGCATGCTCTTCTTCTCTGGTGAGTTGAAATTTTATCTTGAGTTTTGGCAACCAAGAACAATCTGGAGTAAAATATAATTATATTGATATAGAGCTGAGAGATCCTTTTCTTCTTTCCTTTCCTTATCAGCAGAGCTGTTAATTACTTATCAGTTTCCGTGCTATACATTACACTCTATATATTATATACATATAAAGTCTAAAACACGCAGGTCCTATATTATAGTTTCTTATACAACACTAGCACAGATTTATCTTTTTAACTATACTGTGAATTCTAATTATATACTGCTTTTAAATTGCGTACATTTAAAAAATATCTTCAAAATTATTTTTTACTTTAAATTATGTTTTCATTAATAGAACGTTATTATATTTTTAAATTTTTTTTTTCTGATTAGCAACTCTAAATTAAATTCCTATTGAAATTCCTTTTATGTATATATATATATATATATATATATATATATATATATATATATATATATATATATATATATATATATATATATATATATATATATATATATATATATTTTTTTTTCTTGCTTTCAGCTTACTTTTTCCCTCTTTATATTTCTTCTTTCAGGAATTTTTAAACATTACAGGAATAGTTCAGTGTAATGTCCGTACAATTTATGGCAAATGAGAATTATTACTATTTTTTAGATATTGAATGGGGAAAAAATTAAGAAGAGAGAGAGACAGAGAGAGAGAGAGAGAGAGAGAGAGAGAAGGAAGGAAGGAAAAAGAAAAGAAAAGTTTAGAATTGAAATTGCTGTTATCCCGACCACATCGATTATTTAGTCAAACTCAAGACCACAAAATTCCATAATTTTGTGATCAATAGCGCAACTTTTAATTTTACTGCTTTTAAGGGTAATTTTTATCTTTGAAACAAAGAAAAGTAATGTTTGCCTGATTTAATTGACTCGAACCGAAATCGTTAAATTGTAATATTTAAGGCATGAACTTCAGAACGTTACAGTCAAAGTTGATCCCTATTGCCGTAAACAAATCATTACACACTTCAGAGCATTAATTATAGTATAACATAAATCTTATTAAAATCCAATGACGATATATAAAGTAAAAAATAAGTTTACCGTGACCCACTGTCTCTATATAAAGTCGTAATGTTATGTATATATAAATATAATAATCTTTTATTGTATTTAACATTTTAATTTATTCATTAGTTCTGATGTTAACAAATTAAAAGAAAAAAAAGAAGGGAGGAAAAAAACTTCATTTTCACTCCATAAACAATTAAATTACTTTTAAAATTATTCAGACGAAAAAAATAATTACTGTTTAATTACAATTTCTTCTCTTAGCTTTTTTTTTTTTTTTTTTTTTTTTTTTTTTTATAAAACAAAATTATACAGGATAAGATTTCTACATTTTGAAAGACATTGGATTTTTAAACCAACACTTACAGAGCATATTAACATCTTTCTGCTTTTTGGCTGGATTTTGCATATTATAGTCCATTTGCAAAAACTATTTAAATTGTTAGTCCTATAAAAATAAGATAATCTACGTGATAATAATGCAAGTAATAGCTCCCAAAAATACATGAATTGTATAATGCATGTTATTAAAATCATTTAAAATTAAGTCGGGAAAATCTTAGATTGGAATTTTTTTTTATTAGGTTCGTGATTTTTTTTTTTTTTTTTTTATCATTTAATTTTTATTTGTGTATAAGAGAATTATTTCTAAAATAGATTTTTGCAAATCATTAAATATAATTATGTATTATGCTCTACTGCTTCATTAAATTCTAAGAACCATTTGCAAGTATATAGTTTTATTATAAAATAATAATATGAGCTTGTTGTAGTTATGTATATGTAAGTAATACTCATTTTACCCTCACAGTTTCAGCAAAATAATAATATATCTAACGAGAATCTATATTATATTTCATATCCTTGTGATAAATTTAATTATCCACTGTATACCTTTTTTGTTATCATATAATATTATTATGTGTAGTTTGCTTTGTAAGATCTGAGAAGTTAGGATCTTGTTCACTTATAACTTAGTATAACCTAACTCTCTAACCTTTTGACTACTACCATGATATCGTTTGAAGATTTAAATAATGATCATCAACTTTTAGCAAGAAAAAAAAAGACGATGTTGTAAAAGGATAAAAACTATGCACCTTTCTTTTATCTCTCGATATTTTATGTATATATTTGTTTTTGTCCTCTTTAACTTTGTCATATTATAGAAAACAAATAAGTTCTTTATATTTACTTTTCTATTCTAAATATTGAAATATTTTTTTATTATTATTATTTTTTATTATTTATATTATACCAATATTACTATGGTACTTTTTTTTTAATAATAACAATAAGAGAATACTGAACAAACAAAAATGAATTTAACGTTTGTGGTTTCAAGTTTTATTATATTAAATTTATCAAAACAACTAAAATAAAATTATATATATATATATATATATATATATATATATATATATATATATATATATATATATATATATATATATATATATATATATATATATATATATAATATAATAGAATTGTTTTCATTTAAAATAATATATAATTTTATCAATATTTGATTATAAAGTTTTATTTAAATAACATTTTTGTATGCATTGTGCGCCATTATAAAGTTTACATTTCATATACGATTTGAAGAGCGTTAATATTAAAAACTATACAAACTAAACATATTTTTATATACAGTTAGTTCTGTGGTTTTGATATATAACATGGAAAATAATATTTGTTTTTACGATAGTACAGTCTATAGTCGATAGTTTACTTGAGTACTCTCTCTCTCTCTCTCTCTCTCTCTCTCTCTCTCTAAATATACCGGCAAAAATTGAAATGCTTTAATCTACAGTTGTAAATGAAAGTAACTATATATATTTATATTGTAAGTATATTATTATAATATATTCATGACTCAAAAGCCTTTCGCTGACAATAGAAATGAAATAAACATTGTCCAGAATTATCCTTGCATATCATGCATACTTGCAAAAAACATAGCAAATATTTTAAAACAAAAAGTCGAAGTAAATGGCATTAATATATATATATATATATATATATATATATATATATATATATATATATATATATATATATATATATATATATATATATATAATATTGACGTATTATATGTAATAAGAAAAATATAAAAAATGAATAAAACGCACGTTTGTTGTATATAGAAAAAAAGCAAGCCTTTAACAATAACAGAACAGATATATCATAAAACTTTTTATACCTCAATATTCTATGTATTTTTATTTGCAAAAGTTTTTATATAGATTGAAATATGAAGACATGTGGGAGAAAGAACAAATTTATTATTCATTCACAGTGCTATTTGTTTTTCTATATCTATTCAGTTCAGTGTTTAGTATTTAAATATAAAAGGTTGATCTGAAAGTTGTAACAAAAGTAGAAAGTGTATTCAAAGTTTTTGGCAACTTGGGAAGTGCGTGAGTTTGATGACAAAGCCATCACGTCACCATTAACTTTTTTTTTTTTTTTTTTTTTTTTGTTAATGTCCAGGGAATATTGCAGATGGATGGCGAGTAAATAGAAGTGAAATGGAGAGATGCACACTTTGGGATTCAATCTACTGGCTGTAAATCAACAAATAGAAAAGATAATATGGAAATGAAAGTTTTGCAAAATGAGCTTGTTGCAGTAATGGACGGGTGCTATATATGGTGTATATGTGTGTGTGCGACACTTTATAAAATGTTTCTAAAGTAATGGAGAGAGGGTGAGGGGGTAGGGCACAAAATAATTTAGTACTTGGTAGAGAAATGGGTTAGTATTTTCCAGTTGTGAAAATGAATCTCTTCGCCTAAATAAGTTGAAAACTCCCACCCGCACAGTTTGTCGCCAAAACTTTTCATCACTGTCCTTTCCTCTCGTTGTAAAGTGTCGTAAGTTGAAGTATATATATATATGAAGTACATGCAGAGATATAGCAATGGTTGTGCTCAGGATATAGATGGATAGTCCCCATGGTAGAAACTTGTAGAGCAGTAGATATAATATATATACCCGCTCTATATATACTTGTAGTCTTCTGAATTTGCATGCCAATGAATGCTAGAGGTGGAGGACAAAGTATTTAGTATAGACGGAGTTTAGAGTTATATACATAACTGCACAGACATAGGCAGACAACGAGAGAGATGAGAGAGAGATTTCTAACTAATCAGTACAAAACTAATATAACCCTCACAGCTGTGCCACCAATTTGAATTTACTTTACATAAAATCTTAAATAGTTTATATATGGAGAAAGAGATTATTGAAGTTTTTATTATAGAAGAAATTTTCAATGGATAAAAAAATCAAGGGAAATTTTGTTAATTTATTCTAATGAAGTTGGTTTGACTTTTTTTTTTTTTTTTTCTTATAAAAAAAAACATAAGTTAATCTTTAAAAAAATGTCTTATAGACTCTGTCTTTTATGTAATAATGAAATTTGCTACTTGCTCTTCTTTTTCTTTCTTTCTTTTTTTTTTTTTTTTTTTTTTTTTAAACATCAAGGGGGAGGTCAATTTAACAATCAAGAGCAATAAAAATGTTCGTAACTACATTCTCTAATGTGATTTTCTTCATTAAATGTGAGTTAACTCCAAATGATTTGCCGCATCGTCTAAATTACGCCAACTCATACAGAGGGTGTTTGTAAGAGAGAGAGAGAGAGAGAGAGAGAGAGAGAAGAATTCATTGTCAAGACGGGAGGGTTTCACATATTGTATAAGAGTGCCGCCTGCAGCAACAATTGATGATGATGATACATGCACTAGGATAATAAATCACTTATGATTGAAAGAGATAATTAGTAGTTGACGTGAGCAGTAACAAAACTTTGCATCAAATTGTCTTGAGCTGTTATATAAAAAAAAAATAATAATAATAAAAATAAAAAACATTTTTACTTTTACATCATCAAACTATCTAAATTTACATTTCACATCAATAAATTATATTTGAAATGCTTAGATTTCCAATTATATACTACGAGTTAGCTTATACGTAACATATCTATGTGAAATTGTGTAAAATTATTCTGTAACTATATAATGCTTGTATGTATATAATTGGCATATATACTCCCTGTAACCACAAAATTAAACTTATACATATAGTGTCGTATATGAGGTTCTTAATGAATATAACGAAAGGTTTACCTACACAACGTTAAGCTTTCTTTTAAATAACATGGGTGACCTTATACGATCGTGAACTTTTAAGTATTATATTATGACATACGACGAGAACTATAATCGTACAAAATAATATCATTGGAAATTTTGAAAATTCTAGTAACGGAATTTTAAAATGCTGGATTATTTGGTCATAGCAAACAAATCTAGCTCCATGAATAACAAGTCAACGATTGAATATCGTAAACATGGGTATTCTTAATCATTGTGCTGACGTCATTCAATATTAGTCATCGTTTCAATATGATGACGTGTAGAAGCTGTATTTTTAACATTCATATAATTATTCTAAAGCTAGTAAAATTAGTTCTTTATACATAAATTATTCAAAATTTAGAAACGGATCATCTTTAAATAAATATGATACATGTTTCCATCAATATTCAATCAATAAAAGTATGTAACGTGTATTAAAATTTTGTATTTTTATTGACAATTTAGTATAATTATAATAATTTATATATATATATATATATATATATATATATATATATATATATATATATATATATATATATATATATACATATTGTCCATTTTTATATTATTAATCAAATTAATATTTTTGCATGCCTAGCATATATTTTATATATTATAAAAAATGACATTCACCAAAAAAATTAATTAATCATATAATATTACATCAGAAATACATTTTATATTTTCCGAAAGTTTTTATTATTATTATTATTATTCTACTGCGGCAGATGAATTAGATGGTTGATGAGATGGAGGAGGGGGGGGGGGGAGGAAGAAAATATTTGTTAATGAGTAGGTCAACGATGACCGCATTTCACTTTCATGTTAAGTGTATACAAGTTCAAAACAACTCATATTATAATTGTATTTAACAAAATTCAATAACAAGATTTAAATAATAAAACAATTAAATTTTAAGAAAATAATATATAACTAATTAAATTTATAACTATTTCAAGAATTATTATTAATATAATATAAAGTAACAAACTTTGGAGACAATTTTCTCTCTTTCTCTTTGAAAATGTTGTAAGTAGAATAAACTTTTTTGTAGCTATATTATATATATATAAAAAAAAATAACTACACAAGTTTGATTATAATTAATCGCAGCTTCAAGCTTTGAACATCGTATAGTATAATATATATATATATATATATATATATATATATATATATATATATATATATATTAATATTTTTTGTTGCTCTAAATAAAGTTAGGTCACCATGTGCAGCATATTGCAACTGTTCTTACTTGAGCAGGTGATGTGAAAAAACTACTCGTATATGAATAAAAAAATAAATCCTATATTGCTTGATATGCATTTGTGTATTATGGTATGTTTATATACATATATATATATATATATATATATATATATATATATATATAATCTTTTACATAATAATATGCAAGTTTGTCATATAATGCACTGCTCCGTGTATTGTGTGTGAGTGTTAGGGTATATAGTATTTGTATAATAATATAAGCTGACGTTGCGAAAAATGGTTTACTAAATTGTTGAACTTGCAAAAAAAAAAAATACAATTTTTGCAACATTTATTATATACAAGTACAAAGTACAAAAACACCATTTATATAAAACAGGTAAGCATGAAAGAAAAATATATTATAGTAATTATTATTTATAACAAAATAATATTTTTAACTTTTTCAATTATACTGATGTACGATTATTCGTGCTTATTTTAAAAATCAGTTCATATAGGAAGGGGCAATTATATACTATACATACTCACTTAAAACAAAAAATAGAAGATTATCAAAAAAGTTCTGTGTAATAGTATGTTTCATTTTTTTATGTTATTTATTATTATTATTTTTTTAGTTTAATTGTAATAATAAATTAGTTCATATTATTACAAATAACTTATATATCCTCTTAATTAACTTTCATCTTAGATTTTTTTTTTTTTTATTATTATTATTATATTATAAAATGCAATAAAGATTAACGTGAGTATTCGTTGAGGTTTTTGCACATCACTTGTCTTGTATTGTATGCCACCTAAATTCACACTCCAAATATATGAATTAATAATACTATTTTCATATCCGTTATACTTATTTAAATTTTTTATTTGGTATTAAAAAATAAAATATATTTATTCTCATATATAATATGATATTATATACTGTAACATTTAAATTATGATTTAAAGAAGCACCTTTTTTTTCCGATTCCTAATTTCAAATTTAGTTTTAATAAAAAAGATAAAACATTATATTTATGTAAAATATAATTTATTTGAAAATATATTTTATGTTCTTTTTTTTATACGCATACATACACTATATAACACATACACATGCTGCATACATACACACACTCCTTGCTTTCTTACGACTTCCAGACGACTTTAAAATTATATAATAAAAGGAAGATTACATGGAAAACTTGGTGTGTTACATTCTACTTTGCACTTCTAAATTTACATAATTAAAATATCGTTTAATATTCTTCTTATAATATTATAAGCTACTCAACATGATTACCTTTTTATATCATAATAATCTTTTAACAAGTTACAGGTAATATAACTTTAGTTTTACATTAAAAGTATTAAAAATATATACAAAATATACTAATTAGAAAAAAAAAACTCTTATTAGTTAATGTCTAATTTATAGTATAGTTTTGTCCTGTAGTCAAAGCAGGTTCAAAATTTTCGAATTTTGTGGTGATAGTAAAGCTTAATTTTGAAGCAATTTAATTTTAAAAACACTGTGGTGATTGATTGTAACAAATGGTGCTCACCTTTGTTAGCATAAAACGCATTTCCTTATAGACCTTTTAAGTATATCTTACAGACCTTACTTAAAACATCATTAAGTTTTTTTTTTGGCAGATTTTTTGAAGCACGGTATTATATTTTTATTATTATTATTATTTATCACGCAAGAAATTATAGAAAATCATCTGCTAATATACTAATAACATAGCATTGCATGAATATATTATAATATTTATAATGCTTCCAAAATATCCACTTTCAAAATTAATTTACCCTGTGTGTGAGTGTGTGTGTGTGTGAGTGTGTGTGTGTGTGTTTGTGTGTAATGATTATGTACTGTACTTGTACTTTCATATGGTTTCAAACAACAACTAAAAAATGGATTTAATTAATGAAAAATAAAACTGGAAAAAACAATAAACTTTTTTTTTTTTTTTTTTTTTTTTTTTGCTAGAATCTAATAAGTATATTTCGTAGAAATATTATTAAAATATTTCTTCTATTGTCTTATATGGAAATATTATGTATTTAAATAATAGATAATATAGTGAAATGGTTTGATGTCAAAAGCTGTATACGTCTGTATATTATGCAAAATATTATTGGAAATTATTACATTGTATGGAATTGACAGAATGGGTAAAGAATTTTTTATTTATCTCTGCGGTTGTCATAATGTCTCATTAAAAAGTACCATTTCACAGCAAATAGTTTTTAACACGTCGTACATAACAAATCAATAAACTATGTACTTTGGGGAATAAATTATTTTATTATATACGGTAGAATTCAATATCATTTCATATTCACGAAAATGAATCAATTTTACTTTTGCTTTTATGGATTTAAATTTATCTTTACAAATTCATTTTATATATATAATGATATATATTCACGTTTTCTGCTTTTGCTATTAATATAATATGATTTTAGTAAACTGTCGCACTGTACATAAGTAATTTTTTTGAAATTCTTTTACATTTTATATAAGTTAACGAAATTATTAATATTACACTTCTGTTATATTATATAGTTAAAAAAAAACTAGATATAAGCAAGAAAATTATTATATGAAAATATTACTAAATATCTTTATAATAATTTTTATATCACTTTGTGCATTCATTTTATATAGTAAAAAAAAGAAGGAGTCAGATTTATATTTTATGTGAATTAATTTACATGACTGTAGAATTGAAAATGATGTGATCACTGTTTCAAATAATATACTCATTAACTTTGATGTGAATTTCAAACGGAATAAAATCTTACTATTAATGTATATAAGATTCAAACAGTATAATATCAAGTACGTATACATGAGAAAATATATTTTGCTGATAAAAATATAAAATATAATATAAAAAAATAAAAAATATTTTATATTATAAGTACATATAACGTAAGTGATATTATATTATATAAAATCTAATATATAAATTTAAAGTGAAATTAAATTAATGTTAAATTTCAAGTATCAAACATGTTAATATAGATTAATTTAATGGAATATTCTCTCAAAGTTTCTATATAATATATACATATTTATATATATATATATATATATATACATTCCTTTTGACAACTTAACCTCTTTGCTTTTAAATGCGAATCAACAAACCGTGTAAAGATCTAAATATATTATGCGTACATATGACATACATTTTATATCATTATTTAAATATAGTAAATTTTAATTAAATCATAGTATAAATATTTTTCGTTGTATACATTTTAGTTTTTAACGTCTATATTATAATATATAAATACAAGGCGGAAGAAAAGGTTTTTCTATTATATAGTTGATACTTCTCATTGAACACTAACTATAGACCGGATTTAAGGATGGGTTTTAACATTTTGCATGCAATGTTTCTATATAGTGTGGCCCTATGGCCCCATTATGTTTGTGTGTGTATGTATATGGGTATCATAGTATAATATTATAATAATACACATGTTTCCCTTCTCTTATATGTGTGTATACTGTGTATATAATAATATTGTTGTGTATATGGTGTACGTATATATATAATATATATATATATATATATATATATATATATATATATATATATATATATATATATATATATATATATATATATATATATATATATATATATATAGTGTTAGACTTCTTGCACCATTACACGCAAGCACGTGAGGCTAATAATACATGCATATTATTACAACTGATAGATGAACCAACATATACATACATACATACAAAACTATATGGGTCTATAATTTGCTGCGTAAAAGAAAAAAGGTACTTCTACTTTCTCTATATATAATACTGTATAGGTATTACTATAGGTATTGTTGTTGTAAAATAACAATGCAATTATTAAGGATTAACCTCTGTGTAACATCTCTATAGGGAAATTGCTCTTTCGCTCTCCCTTAATCTCTCGTATCATTTGGCTTCACTAATCAATCCAATATCAAAATGCCAACCCACATTATACATTGTATGGTATATATTTGAAAATAAATAAATAAAAAGTTGAAGTTGATTACGTGTATATAGGTGGGAAATACAAATGTAATTGCATTTTAAAATGTTAGTCTATAGTGTACCTTAACCTTAACACATTATATAGTAGAATTAGTTTGTTTGTTTTCTCGTATATAAATTATTAATAAGTTTTGTATGGAAGACTTGATATAGTTTAGTCTTAAAGTAAAGATTTTAAAAATACTTAATTCGATTTCATATTTTTGTGCTTTGGAGATGTGATAGAAATGTTATAGGTTACTTATATATATATATATGTATAACATTCATACATGTGTATGTGTGTTGCTTTTCCATTTTTTAATTCAATTTCTAGATTTTTATACAATGTTTAATCAATTGATCGTCGTACAATCGACTAATAAACATCGATTTTATACATGCATATTTAATATATTCAAACTTTGTATAAATGGGGACATACTGTATTTACATAAAAGATAACAATAATTACCTTTCCTTCTCTTACCATACAAAAATCCTTTTACTTAAATAAACAAATATATGCATTGTAAATTAATGGCAGCATTATTTTAAACATAAAGTTCGAATTTCTATATAACAGAATAGTATAAATGAAATTTAAATTATTTTTAATATGTTTATATTTGCATAGTAAGATTTTCTTTCTCTCTCCCTCTTTTTCTCGCCACATGAAAAATATTTTAAGAGGGTAGATATACAGAGAGAGAGAGAGAGAGAGAGAGAGAGAGAGAGAGAGAGAGAGAGAGAGAGAGAAAATTTTCTTGATATTTCTTCACTTTGCTTTAATTTTATTTTTAAAGACGTATAATATATAATTTTAAGTACACAGTTGAGTGCTTTATGTTAAGTTCTTTTCTTAAAAAGTTTATAAAATCTTTTACATGTTTTTCCATACATTTTAATAATAATTAATTAATTAGACTAAACTTTTGAACAGAAAAATACTTAAAAGTCAACAGATTTTTTTATTTTTTATACATAGAATGTTATATTATATTTATTATATAATAGTAATTTTAATTTCTTAAAAATCTATGTTAAAAATAAAACTCATCGTGTTGTTATAAATTAAAGCGAAAGTTTTCAACATTGTGTAAATATAGATTTTTTTTTTTCTTTCATTATTTTTCTTATTCTTTCATCTTTATAGAGTCTAATTTGTAAATACCTACTATGATGTTTAATATTCATTTTTATTGTTGAGCATTATTGTATTGTTGCAAACAAAGTTTCCATTCATTCCTTTTAAGTGGTTACAATATGCAACACGTAGAGAATAGAAGAAAGAAAGTGTTTTGCATTTTAAATAAGAGTTAATGACGTGCAACTATGCCCGTCTTGATCAACGTTAGTTATTTGATAATCTTCCAAATATGCAAACAGGAAGCTGGTTAACAATAAAAACTGCTAAATCATACTTCACTTTTATTTTCTACTAATTTTTCTATACATTAAATGGATATTCGATAAAATATGATTTAATAATATAAATGAAATTTAATATAATGGAGTTTATGAGACTGTTTATTCAATGCAATATTTTGAATACGCGATAAATATATTGCAATCTTTTTGCATTAAATTTGCACACATACAAATTTATTGCACATTTCAAATATTGCACTAAAAAAGTTTAAAACAACTGCCATGTCTTTAAATTCCCTATTTTAATAAAACTACTGTTTGTAGAACTTTCCTTATTCAATACACATATAGTAATATTACGGAAAATAATTATTTATCTTCATTATATGTTTGATATACTCTCAAAACTTTAAAACGAAGCATATATATCTGATAATTGGTATTGTCTGACAATTGGTACTCTAACTGTAGTTAATGTTTGTAAAAAATTTAACTTGTTTGATTAATTATATACATAATTGTATATACTTAAATTCATTATTATTACGATGCAAAAATGTACGGTATGTAAAACAGTTATATACTAATTTTTCAAAGTAATCTCTTTCTCTCTCTCTCTCTGTCTCTCACAAACATACACACTTTGCGAGCATATGTGATGAGAGTATCATACATTTTATTTTCCACACAGTGCAAGTTATTTTAACACAATTTAACTTACGCCAGGTTGAATTCGGTGTATTTTCAAAAGTCTGGACAGTTAGCTTGAGGGGTTTATAAAGAATGATGCAGGCAAGCAGAGAGGGACCTAACCAGCCAGCCAGCTTTTGCCTGATGTTCATTCGGCCAATTTTGCCTGCAGTATGGCTCCTGTGCTCTGTGCTATATTATGACTGTTTCTGCCGCTTGAGAAAATACTTATATGGAGCACAGGGTGACAGCTGCTCTTATAATACTATGGCTACCAAACACACAATTTCCACCCACCGCACTTTGACTTCTGCACTTTTGTGTACCAACAACCTGCTCCATGATCCAATTTAATATTTTATTCAACAATAGCAAAATCAAATTCATTACAAACAAAAAAAGGTGTGTGTGTGTGGTGTGTGGTATGTGCATGTGAGGGAGAAAGAGAGAGAGAGAAGGGAAAAAAACACATTGAAGATAAAAGTATACCAAAATTGAAATTTTTCGTTTGAAATCTATGTCTTATTCCGCATTATTGGAATAACACCAACGGTATTAGTATTATTGAATTGAAATGCCTTAAAGGCACTTTAAAACACATTTCTCCAAAATCCATGAAAGTGATGCTAAACCATATTGGTACTGTATTTATACTTTATAAATGAGTTTATATTAATATTGACTTGCCAATGAAAACAGATTTTTTTAACCCTTTAGTTGCTCCTGCAATTACGAGTGACGTCACACGTTGGGGTGCGTTTATTGGTTCAACTCGGCGGTTGTGACGTCACTGTGTGTATATTGTGTTCAATACTTTAAAAATAGTTTGAAAAAAATTAATATTATATAACCTTTTAGCATGATTACAAAAATCAAAATTATGTTAAAATTATTATCATTCATTTTTTATTGTATCTTAGAGTATATAAATCATATTGCGGTAAAATGTAAGCATGGTACCAGATGTGTCTTGTATATAGTGTTAGTAGTCCAAACATACATATTTTTTATTCACTTTATACTTAAAAAAAAAAGGCAATGAATCTTCTTTGTGTATATGTATATACTTAATTCTGGTATAGTATTTATAATTTATTCTTATCTCAAAAAGAATAATAATAATAAAAAAATATATATAAATAAAAAGTATTTAATGTTCTAAATTCTTTTGAAACAGAAGTATTTTTCTCTATTTCTCGTTCTAAATTCATCTTCTTATCTTATATACTCTATACTTAATGTTTCTTGTTATAAGCTTCTTCTTCTTCTCTCTCTCTGTATATATAAGGTTACTTAATTGAATTAATTCTCCTTTGAGACCTGTAAAGCAATAAAGTCATGCGTATATAAATATACACCTATATATAAGTAGTATGCAGTATAGTGAAGTTGTATTGTAGGTATATTTTACGTAAAAATAATAATCATTTCTCGAAATATTATTACGTTTGATGTATATAGTTTTTAATTATAGCCATTATTTCAATTTTTTTTTAAAGGAGTTAAATTTTTAAAATACATTTCCAAGGAAATTTAATTCTCAATGGATTTGTGTTATACTGCACGTATATTTTATTTAACATACAACATTATGTGTATTCCCTTGATACATTTTCTTTTACCAAATTTCTTTGGTTTTATGTTGCTAATGAGTATGAAGTATAAACATTAAATGACTTTCTCTCTCTCTCTCTCTCTCTCTCTCTCTCTCTCTCTCTCTCTCTCTCTCTCTCTCTCTCTCTCTCTCTCTCTCTCTCTCTCTCTCTCTCTCTCTCTCTCTCTCTCTCTCTCTCTCTCTCTCTCTCTCT
Source organism: Ecdyonurus torrentis (assembly GCA_949318235.1). NCBI lineage: Eukaryota > Metazoa > Arthropoda > Insecta > Ephemeroptera > Heptageniidae > Ecdyonurus > Ecdyonurus torrentis. The sequence goes on from OX439127.1 coordinate 21,645,172, forward strand.
CTCTTTCTTTCTCTGTGTATACTTTACACTAAAAAGTTGTATTTTATAATTTATAAAAGTAAGTAATAAGAGGGTTGGACAAAAATATACAATATTACATGCGTATTTTATTTAAAGTATGGTGTTATTTATAAATATATATTATAATATGGTGATGTGGTATATATATATATATATATATATATATACACACACACATTTATAATTTATAATAATATACGCATACATTATAAAGTTTTACGCCACATACTATCCATAGGCAGTAAACAATAAAGATATACAAATAATAATACTATTATGAACTTTATAGTGTAGAAAAGTTTTAGCTTTGTTTAAGTTTTGGATTTGCTCATGCAATTTGATGTTTCTAAAACAAAAGAGAAAGAGAGGGACTTTTGTATCTTACATAATATATATTTTGGAGTAATCAACAAGATTGGCTACATTAGTGATAACCATGACGTTTTCCTCTTCGTGTGTAAACTTTAACTTGACTGCGTTCCTTTCTCACTCACTCACTCTCGCATTTCTCTCTCTCTCTCTCTCTCTCTCTCTCTCTCTCTCTCTCTCTCTATATATATATATATATATATATATATATATATATATATATATATATATACGCATTCTCGCGATGCAGGCAAACCTCTTGATGATTCTTATTGCGGCTTCGGCCTTCTAACTTTAACCAAATTTACTCATCTCAAAAGCTTACGTGATAATACTAAGTAAAATGGAAACAACTTTATGTTGTAATTAATCATTTAATAACAAAATTTTGTTAAAAAAAAAGTTGAAAAATGTATTAAAATGTATGTGAGAATTTTAGAAACTTCATATTATAATATAGTTCTCAATTTTTAGATTTTTAATTCAAAAATCTGTATTAAAAAAAAAAGGTACTGTAATAATAGAGTCAAGATTATATAAGAACTCTATTAACTATCTTTCTTTCATGTTGTAAGTAATGTTTGAAAGTAAATTCCACCACCAATATAAATGGTTAATTAAAAACACTTCCAATACTAATGATAGTAAAAAAAAAAATGCATTAATTAATATTTTGTTAATTTAGGATACGAATAAAAAAAAAACTCTATATAGAAGCCAATTGCTTCGTTTTTATTAAAGTCTATTTATGAATAAAAAATGAAGTAAATTTGATTAAAAAGTTGTCTTCCCTTGATCTCTGAAGGGTTAAAGTTTTGTTTAAATTTTGTGTTTACCATGACAAAGTCAAAATATTCAATATTTGATGGATTATAATAGAAATGTACATTATTAAAAGCAATTTAACTTAAAAAAAAAAAAAGAGTTGAAATCCCTTAATGGACTTAATTTATATAGAAAAAAAAATCGCTCAAAAAAAAAAAAAAAAAAAAAAAAAAAAAAAAAAACGTAAGCTTTTATTAAAATTTTCTCGTATATACAAATTTTATTAATAATTCATATTATCTTCTTTTTGAGACATCTACTCATTTATTTAACAATTAATTAACTGTGAGCTCTTATACAAAAGAGTTTATTAGAAAAAAAAAAGTATATGTATAGCTACTTTGCATATTCTTGGTATAAAAAACATTTTATGTAACTTGGAACTGTATACGCGTGTAAGCTTCTTTGTCATACAAAAGAATAATTATAAATATGAGCATTTTTTTTTCTGCTTTTGTACGTACAGCACAAGAAAATACCTTGTAGCTTTTTGTATTTATTTAAACTTATAAAAGCTTTTGCTAGCTACAAATGAACTTTTTTTTTGGTCATTTTGTGGTATTTACTTTGTGATTATACAAAGAATTTTTACTGAAAAAAAAACTTAAATAAAAAATAAATAAGTCAGTGCGGAGGCTGTTTCTTTGTAATTTTGTTTAGCTTCACATTACGTAAAATTATTCTTTGAAAGAAAAAAAAAAGATTAATTAATTCCATAACTTTGCTTTTAGTCAAATACACTATAATCTTAATGTACTTTTATTTAATATAATTTTTATATCCTTGATCTGAATCGCATATAATTTTATGTACTGTACTCTCAATCAATTGCAGAAAAAAATAATAATCGGAATGGAACGTACTTTTAAGTCAGTTTAAAATCATGCATTTTTTTTTTTTTTTTTTTTTTTTTTTTTTTTTTTTTTTTGCAAGTTGAAAGGAAAAAGTCGTGTAAAGATATTATTCGTTTGAGTTGCAGTTGTTTGAGATTTCAAAAAATGTTTGATCTTTTAAAGCAATTTAAAATTTTTAGTTCACATTCACCTAACGTAAATAATATAAAATATCCTTAGTCATTAGGGAGAGAGGGAGAGAGAGAGACCCTTTCATATTTATATTTTATTCTTTTTATCTTTAGAAGGTCTTACTATTTATTTGTATTGTTACAATTTTGGATACAAAAATTAACTATAATAAATTCTAAAAGGTAAAAATATAATTATTTTTTTAATTGCAGTAAATTAATATTAAGTACTAGAATAATTAAGCTTAAATTTATATACTTAGAAAATTATACATATTTCATTCTCATTCTTTATTATATAACAAATATATATATATATATATATATATATATATATATATAATATTATTGTGTGTTGTTACATTGGTGGTAATTATCTTGAGCTTTATGCTATATAGCTGTACCATATGCAATTAACAACTATATAAATGACCAAACTTTACACACCTTCATTAAAATGGTTTTGATAGAAAATAAAAATAAGTTTTTTTTTTTTTTTTTTTTTTTTTTTTTTTTTTTTTTTTTTTGGTGTGTATCTTCAAATTTCAGTTTGATTTTTTTCTACTTCTCATCTCATATATAACACACCCTGAATTAACACCAATAGAATTTAGATTCTTTTTATCTCATCCTCTGTCTCTCTCTCTCTTTCTTTTCTATATAGTCCATGGTATGGTTCGCTTGTTGTGCTGATAAAAGTTTGGGTATAAAGTCTGTATATGTGGGAGAGATGAAAAAGTCTATAGAAGAAACAGTATAGCAAAGTATAGAAGCCTTCTCCTTCTATATAGTTGAGGTCTTTTCGCATTCGTATTATAGCCCCTTATACTTCTCTCTCTCTCTCTCTCTCTCCTCTCATTCGATAACAGTAGATTGCTTGGTTACCACTGTAAAGTATAAACACACACAGACACCAACGAAATTAGAACAAACTCATGTGTGCAAGGCACCACCTGCCTTATATATACTGTGAAAAAAAAAAAGCAATGCACGACCAACTTTATGATGGCATACAAAATAAAAATAAAACAGTGGCCAGCAGAAATTGAGATAATGTTGGTGTGTGTATGTATTTATGTATATATTTATTAAATATATTATAGTTAAAAGTCCTATAAACATCATGCCTCGCTGATTTTACCGGATGTGCTTGTCTTGGCTTCTCCATAAGAAAAAGGATGGAAATGAGTAATTATTACAAAAAAAAAATATATATAATAATAATGATAATATCTAAAGAATTTTTTTCCGGACCAAAGAATTAATTGCATTTTTAAATCATTAAACATTAAATCTCGTCATGGATAAATTTTTTAAAATTTTTAAAATATGTAGAAACAGAATGAGAGAGAGAGAGAGAGAGAGAGAGAGAGAGAGAGAGAGAGAGAGAGAGAGAGAGAGAGAGAGAGAGAGAGAGAGAGAGAGAGAGAGAGAGAGAGAGAGAGAGAGAGAGAGAGAGATGGAGGGGGGGTAAAAAGAAAAAAGAAAGAAATTAAAAAAGTTGTGGTAAAGATTTACAATTACGTTTACGCGTCATAAACTTATTAAATTTCAATTAAAATACCTTATCTTTTATATACGTTCTTATATCCAAGTGTTATCATTATAATTTTTACAAGTTTTTAGGCGAAAGAAAAAAAACTTTAAAATTGCTTCTCGCATTTCATTTTCTCTCTTTCCATTACTTACTTTCTTTCTTTTTTATTATTCTTATTTTTTCTTTCATTAAAACAGAATTGTGCGTTTTCATCATTTTATACCACATTATGAATTTCAAGTTTTAAATTTCAGCAAGACAGTTAATGCTTACATTTTAAAAGACTAAATTATACACTGTATTTAATTTTGTGATGCTATTTTTAAGAGAAGAATTATTAAAATACATTTTTATCGTTACATTTTTTTTTTTATAAAAAAAATGCTTTTATATATTTAACAACCTTATTATATTTAAATAAAAAAAAATGAAAGTATTTTCTCATATTTTAATGTAAAAGATATATTTTGAATGTCGTGACAGGGCTATATAAATATGCATGATCATATGATATTTAGCTTTTCTATTATATTTGATATGATGTTCGAATGTGATGTATTGGTTAAAAATTGGTGTAGAAATATCTTAATGTCGTTTCATTTATATTTTGTGGGTATCGTAATAAAATATAATTTTATGTATTGCTCTGTGAAGTGAATTAAGTGTAACAAAGAGTTGATTCATTTTCAATCCAGCTCATCTGTGTCAGTCAAACTCTCTCTCTCTCTCTCTCTCTCTCTCTCTCTCTCTCTCTCTCTCTCTCTCTCACACACACACACACACACACACACACACACACACACACACACACACACATACACACACACACACACACACACACACGCTCATTTAATGTAACATAATACAGTCTAATTACAGATTTTCACATTATTTTTAACAATTTCGACTGTGCCCTTTTAAACTAATTGATACTTCAACTATGAATATCGTATTGCATGTTTTAAAAAAGTAATAGATTTTTCACAGCTATAATTAAAATAAATTTTACTTTTTTATACTAACAAAAACAAATAATTATTTAAATAATTTATTTTCTAAAATAGAAAAAAAAAGTTGCGTGAAAATTCACTTTTATTTTAATTAATGTTTTTATTTTGCTAATTTTTTAATCTGTAGGGAAATAAATTGTAGCCTTGTTATAGGTCAAGGAACTTACATTGAATACTTTTTTTTTTTTTTTTTTTTTTTTTTCTTCCTAAGATAGTTAGTTTTGTTTTACGTGTTATCTTTATTCTATACTAAAAGCTCACTTATATAAATAAACAATGTTAAATATTTAAATATATCTTAAACATAGCATTCTAAATCAGTAATATTTAAACCAGTACAATACAAATAAAGTTTGCATAAGCATAGTATTTATACCAATATATTTGTGGGATTTTTAGAAATCAAATTTATACAACGCTTTTATTTCATCGATATTCTTCTCATTTTTCGATATTATTTTCATACCATACTACTGAATATGATTGTTGTTTTCCAGTATAAAATTTGATATACCATTACAAAATTTGGTTCTAATATTACACAAGTACAGTATTTCAAGTTTTTTTTTTTTTTTTTTTTCCGTCTATTTTCAAATATTGAACTTGCGAATCTTTAACTGTACTTTTATAAGACCTTTAACTGTTCAATATTTTGACATGAAATAAGTAAAAGAAAACCTGCTATATGATGTTATATCAAGTGACACAGAATTAAATTTCAATATACATATATATCAATATTTTTAACGTTTCCTCTTTCTCTTCAAAATTGAAATGTTACACAATGTTGTTATAAAATGTCATCCTTCTATTTTAACATGGCTCCGGGACGTTTGGAAAGAGAGAGAAAGAGATAGAAAGAAAAAGTAAGGGGAAATCAATGTGAAGAAAATATATATCTGTGCAGTAGAAAAGTAATAATACGGTATATAGTCAAACTATACTTAGAATGATAGTTAAGTTATTTTGACAAAACTATGGTGTAATTTCGATAGAGTACAAAAATATTTCGATAATTATCCATTTATTATTGTATATGAATGACATTATCATATCGACCGAGATTTATGCATCCGTTTTGAGTGGGTGTAACATAAAATTCAATATATTTATATAACTCAAGTCCGACTGTATACTGCGTATACTTTATTTTTATTTGCAAGTATATATTTATAGGAAAAAAATATATGAGCAAAAATAAAATAAAAATGGTCTATCGATATATTTCAAAACTCCTTTGTTTTATTATTATTATTCGTGTTGGGAAAGTTGTAAAACAAAAAAGTTTTGCAGTAATGTCATATGATCATGTTGTCGTGTATATGGATGAAAAGACATACATAGGCATATAGGCGAGATACTTTTCTTTTTATATAACAGGCAAAGAAGGCTATTGCTAAAGCAAAAGCTCCGACTGACAGCTACTTCATTATCCCACAAGCTTCTTCAGATGACAGCAATCTTGTCGCTTTGCTCTCTACTTCGTCACTTCCTTCCTTTAGTACCACGTAAAACGAGAGATATCTTCTCTTACATATACGTAGCATACGTTTTTCTTACTTTTATTTTAATGTTTTATGGTTCTTCTTCAACCAACCATAGAAAGACAGAAGAAAAAGTATGGGAAATTTTTGTCGTATAACTGAATTTTTGAAATAGAGAGTTTATATTATAGTACTTTAAAATAATTAACTATACAGTATGCTAAAAACTTTGAGGTTCCACCAACTGACGTTATGTATGTATATGTATATAGTAGACATAAATATTATTATGAGTTTTTTTTTTCCAAAGAAAAATAATCTCTCATTATTTAATATTATATGATTAGTACATAAAAAAATTACTGGCTTATGCAAAATAGTTAAGTCACTATCACGAATTTTAAATATCATATTACTATACTTGCAATGACTACATATTTAATAATGACTGCGATGATGACATAATAGGACAACAATTTTTTTTCAATATAATATAGTTTACGCAATAAAACTGTATGATTATTTAATTAATATAATTATTTATACATTTGTACATTTAGAAAACAAAAATAAGGTCAAAGCTACGTTAATGAAACTTGGTACATCACGGTTAATATTTCAATGTAATCATTTTTTATTTCTCTCTTTTTTATATTGATTACATAATCTGGAGAAATTGCAATATATCAAAATATTTAAAGTCAGAGACGCATGTTTGTGTGTCGCTTTCAAAGGCACACCTTCTATTTTGTATTTTAATATATAAAATCTATTAATTACAAAAATACACAATGTATTAGTTTAGCTTCTTGTAATACTTTTTATTTTTTTATTTAAATATTTGAAAGTGCTCGTGGTTTTATTAAATTGGTATTTTAGAAAATATTATTCATCTTCTGTTTTTAACAGAACTTTATTGGTATTTTGTAAAAACAATAAGTATTAAATTAAGAAATTTGTTATTTGAATAAATATCCGATAGGTGAAAACGTTAATTGGTATTTCAAATTAAAATTCTTTATATTAGTTCTTTTTTTAATAAAAATGTTTTCCAGAGGTAAAAATAATATTATATGGAATATAAGTATTTTGGTATAATATTGTTGTTAAACTGAAAAAAGTGATTTAATTGAAGGAGACAGGTTGAATGAAGAGCGGATGACGATCCTGGGATAAAGTAATCAAGCATACTTTCTGTGTATGTGTCATGTTGCATCAGCTGGCGTTGATGTATAATATCAAACTTGAAGACTAACGGAAGAGTGGGTGGGTGGGTGAGAAGAAGTGGCGCGAGTTTAGCAAAGTATATAAGAATCATAATAATATAAGAAGACGAAGAAGTAGGGCTTCAATTTCTCTAATATTGTACTCGTTGCTAAAGCTGGCTTGTATGTCATCATGCAATCAACAACACCAACTACCACTACACGCTAAAACTTTGCACACTGATGCACACAAATACGTGCACGATTTTTTTTTTATTATTATTATTATTATTACTCAATATATTTATATTACTTTTGTTGCGAGGCTGCTTTCATTATATATTTCTAAAGTAACAGTATGACATCATTTAACTACAGCAGCCGCGAATTCTCTCTCTCTCTCTCGCTTATTTTTCTCTTCTTTTTTCTATTTTATTTTTTTGTCAACTGCCTTTGCCAGATGTAGTGCAAATATTAAAACTTGACGTACGCAAAAAAAAAAAAAAAAAAAAAATGCAAGTCACATTTTTTTTTTCTATTGCGTTACTACGGAGATGCCATCTATTTATAAAAGGGTTCGATGTTAGAGTGGGCCAGACATGTTGAAAGGCCCAAACTTTGCCCCCCCCCCCCCCTACTTTGTGCCTGCCTTTTTGAATAGGTGATTTAATTTAATCAGTGGAGACTTTAATTAATGTATTACTCCCTATACAGTAACAAAAACCATACTATTTCCGTAACGCCACAGAATAAAAATTTCACAGTATTCATATACGGTGTGAAATATAGATAAATTAATTAGTAAATAAATAAATATGATATACAGGTTAAATAATGTTTATATAATACTTAACTTTTTTTTTTTTTTTTTTTTTTCATTATAACATCTCCAGTTAAAGAAATGTAATTTAAAATCAATAATAAATATAATGATATAAAAATGAGAAGATGATTATATGTTATACGATAGTCCTTGAGTTTTAAAATATGTTTTATTTTCTCATGCAAGCATTATTATCCAAATTTAGAGCAACGTCATCTGGCATTGGCTTACAATATGAATTACATCTTTTTGCTATTATTAGTATTTATTTTTGAATACAGTTGCAACATAACATGGAAAAAAAAATGAGTATAACATTTTGGCATTATGCAAAATACTATATATAACTTGTTATGACTATTGTTATATATAGTAATTCGTTTGTTTGTGTGTGTGTGTGTGTATATATAATTATATACATTCTACAAAATTTATTTTACACCCAATATAAAATTTCTACAATTATAAAATGTAAATTTTAATACCAAAAATAGAGCATTTATTATTATATAAATCCCCCAAACAAACATATACATAAAAAAACAACATAAATTTGACATGTTGATTGATTGTTTGATTAAACAGTTATAAAATTCACACGAGCCAATTTTATAAAATTAAAGATTGTTTTACATGTTAAATACATAATATAATACATCAATATACAATTATTTAAAATAAATAATTATTCAGTTTATTAACAATCTATTTTATATATATATATAATTGTGTGTGTGTGTGTGTTGTTATTTAAATTGTATTATAATGCATATATGAATCAGATGGCGTTTATATTTTATTTAATATGTTTTAAATTTAATATATATATATATATATATATATATATATATAGCTTACATACGTTAGTTATTTAATACGGTTGTTAAATTTTAGGGTAATGTGAAGTATATATATAATGCACAATCATAATATTGATGCGAAATATTAGAAATAAAAACAACAAAAAAGTTATATAAGTTATTACATATTACCAACTCAATGAGTTTCAAAATAATAGCTATCAGCATTTGGTATGTCATGTCATAATATTATTATTGATCGTTTTCCTGTATTTTAAATGCTTTGAGGGTGTATTCATTTTCACGTTTTTTAAAGTAAAAATTTACAAAATATATAATTAGTATAATGATAAAAAATAATAATAATAACTATTTAATATGATACCGAAAACTACTTTAATAATTCAATTCGTTTTATGTATTATTTTTGTATTAATGTTTTCAATTTTTAGATATAAAATTACTCTAACTACGTAATGTAATTTAATATATGGAAGAAATAAAACAAACTATATAATACTTTTTCTAGCCTGTAGATATTTAAAACCGCAATTTTTAATTTACATTTTAGTATAGAAAGAGAAATAGACATTTTACATGGCTCGCCCCCCCCCCCCCTTTATAAGGCATATAAATATTTAATGAAATAATTTATTTCTTAATGATATTAATTAATATTCCATGTTAAATATTATTATAATAAAGATAGAACAAAGAAACTTAATTTTAAAACATGTAATGAGTTGATATTTTACATAATATGACATAATTTGGACTATTTATTTCAAAAACGTATGAACACCCACTGAACGTGCAATTTTTAAATCTTCATTTAAATTTAAATACAAAGCCACTTAAGTTAAGAAACAAAATTATGTTAAGAAGGTATAGAATTAAGTTTATATAGTATGTTGTTTAAAATATAAATTATTATAATAACTTTTGACATCCAGTAACGAAATTCTTTTTTTTTTTTTTTTTTTTTTTTAAACGGTAAAATTTTTATATTAATTTTAATAGTTTGTGTATGTATAAAGATTTAAAGTGAGGAACAAGTTTTTTGAATTGATCCTTCTAAAAGAAGCTTTTGTATGTTTTACAGTAACTTAAAGATAGTGCGGAGTTGTATTAAGAAATGAGAAGAGAGAGAGAGAGAGAGAGAGAGAGAGAGAGAGAGAGAGAGAGAGAGAGAGAGAGAGAGAGAGAGAGAGAGAGAGATATGTACGTATACATATAAGGAATATGAACGAGGCATAATGTGTATGTTAATTTAACAGTATTAAAAGGACTTTAAGAGAATAATAATGTAAAGAAGATTCATTCAAGTTTAAAAGAGGGATAAGAGCTTTAAAATAGAGTATGCGAGACAAGAATTTTCGTATATATTTTAATGGAGAAATTTATGCTTTAGACTTTATATATTATATATATATTGTATTAATTTAAAATTGACACCCTCCATTACGCAAAACATGTAAGTAAAGCAATCCATGGCGTGCGACTTTGGGTAGACAAAAGCATACTGATGACAATCAAGACACGCACGACTTAATATGGAATTAGCCTGATGCTTGTGCTTTTGTCTTTTTCTCTTGAGAAAAGTATTTAGTTTTCAGTCAACCGAAGGATTAGCACATAAACGACGAGGATTACAGTGAGTCAATTGATATTTAAGCACATTACTATACATACCACTTTTGAGACACTCTTTGAAGAGGAAAGATCACAAGTTTAATATCCATATATTTTTACTGTCAATTACGTATATACCATCAAATTTGGTGTCTTTTTGAAACTGAATTTGCCATCCCCCATAATAAAAAGTGAAGGTTAGGTCACTAAAGGAAAAGAAAATGAAGTATTTGAAATTAAATTAACATTCAGTCTTATGAGATTATAACTTTAAACCCCAGTATGATGTAAAATTTTGCATGATAACAGAACGTAATTTTTGCAAGGAGTTTTCTTATGGTCTAAACTACCACTGAAAATCAAGTTAAGTTGTCGACCTTTTTGATTAGCTTATTGTCATTTCTGGCCCCTCTCGTTTATTTAATACCATTTTTTTTTCTTTCTTTCATTTGTTATATTAAAAACTAAAAACGTTTTCTATTACTTTACTAAAAATAAATACCTTATAATTATGCTATCTAATTTTCAACAATTTGTTCGATACAGCATAATTTGTGCTAAACTGCATAATAACTATGTTACATAGCACAATATTCTGTTGTATAGCATATAATTATTTATTTTGTTCTAATTTATCTTCATTCATGCTACAGTTAAATAAATGCAGCACAAAGAACATTATTTATCGTTTCCGTGTATCTATACATTTTTTTTTTTCATAATGTTATTATTTAAATTAGTATGTAATTTATAATATTGCTACTATATTTTAATGCTTTTCAATATTCTGATTTTTATGTGTGTATATATATACATATAAAATAATATATACTGGAGCACCAATTCTCTCATATCTTCAACTTATTTATACTTTGTTGTAGCTTTTAAAAAACTCACTCTTGATTGGAACCTCAAAAGAAAGAAAAAGAAAAGGAGAAGAAAAAAAGTCAGCTTTATATTATTCAAAAAGATCAAAAAAGACCATAGACTTACACAAAATGAAAGAGTTTCTATTATATAGAGTGTGTGTATATGTATTGTGTGTATATATATATATACATACACATACATACACATATAGTATACAATTCCATTTTACATTAAAATTTAGAAACCAATATAATACACCATTAATGAGTATTAAAATGGTATATTTATTGCATTATTATAATTATTCTCTTTAAAGTTATATAATATAAAATACCCCATTATCATCATATTCATAAATCAGATTATAATATTATGAAAAGCAAAATGAATTGGAAAATACATACATGTATGACGTCACGATATAAAGTATTAATAAATTATATGGTGAATATAATATCAAGTAATAAACCAAAATACAATCACATAATATTTATGATTTATTATTGATCATTATGTAATTATTTACCTCTAAAATTTGTCTATGTGTCTAAAAATCTATGCCCAATCTGCTAAGGATTCGCATGATGAATTTTTTATAATGTTTATACACAACGTTGATACTTTTGTTTAATGGAAATGCATTTATTTTAATATTTAATGTCTTTTACAAGAGATTAAATTATTTATATATATGGTTTACTTTATATGAATTACTCTGTTTCAATAATCTAGTGCACCACATTATTCCTCTCTCTCTCTCTCTCTCTCTCTCTCTCTCTCTCTATGCTTTGACATTGCCATTTGTATTTATAAAAATCACACGATATCTTACTTTTTGAAATTATTGTTACTATTTACACTTGACAGTAAACGAAAATATATTATATACTTTTTTTTTGTACGTATCAAAAAGTTTTGCTTATACGAGTATATAGCGCCTTTAGCTTATAATAATAATAATAAATTGTTTTTATTAGAGGTCAAAAAATGTACAAACCCACTTACATAGTATAGTATAGTATAGTATAGTATAGTATAGTATAGTATAGTATAGTATAGTATAGTATAGTATAGTATAGTATAGTATAGTATAGTATAGTATAGTATAGTATAGTATAGTATAGTATAGTATAGTATAGTATATAGTATAGTATAGTATAGTATAGTATAGTATAGTATAGTATAGTATAGTATAGTATAGTATAGTATAGTATAGTATAGTATAGTATAGTATAGTATAGTATAGTATAGTATAGTATAGTATAGTATAGTATAGTATAGTATAGTATATAGTATAGTATAAATTTAAATTATACGTAAACCTTGCCATTTTTGTACTATATAAATTATAGATGTATTAATAATTTTAAAACACTAACTGGTACGTAAACTCATACTAATTAATTTTTAAATTTAATACAAAGAAAAATATAAAATAAATGGTTGGAAGGATTAAAAATTATGTACTGTAGATGAAGCTTAAACTTACAGCTTTGGCTTTAAAATTGATAGAGTAAAAATGAGTACACGTATTATTATCATCAGATTCAGTGTTATAAAAAATATAAATAAATAATCCAAAAGTGTAAGACTACCAAGTGGATTTCCTATGGCTTAGTGAGAAAGCAAAAAAAAAAAAAAAAAAAAAAAAAAAAAAAGTTCTTTACCTGCTACACAATCTACTGTCAGTTTGCTTAATTTGTAGTCTCTAAGTGATATGTGTATAGGCAGAACTAAATTTCATAAATACTCAGTATACGTATTGTTGTGCGGAACAGTTGCGTACGAAACTTGCAGGCGTACTCCGCCATCAAGAAATTTTGATTTTCTTTATATTATTCACATTAAACTTTTCATTTTTTTAAAACCCTTTACTTTAGAAAAAAATGTAATCAGATTATAACTAAAGTAGGGATTAATGTTTAAAAAAACAAAACATTAAATATATATCTTATAACATGTAATCATTTTTAGTACTTATAATTGCGCAACTCATAATGGATATTACTTAACCATATACAAAGAAATAATATTAAAATATGCATGACATGTCATTTTGAAATATTATTTTGTTCTTATATAGTTGTGCCAACATGACGCCATAGTATTTGTATAGTAATAATTAAAGTGTAGTAATCAAAATAACCCTATATATAACCTGTCATATTTTTTTTTTATTATTATTTGTATCAGAGAAATAAAAATATTTGTTTAATTTAAATTATACGACGAAAGTTAACATGACGCACACATACAGAAAGACATAATAAAGTCCTGTCTGTGTACCTTGGCCTAATCCCTTTTTTTGTGTTTTGGCACTTGTTTCCATGCTGCCTTATCGCACTTTTTATATATATAAACTATTTTTGCTACTGTAAGACTAAGCTATAGTAATAATAATACGATATATAGAGTTTTTATTTTATGTACAAATACAATATAAATACGTCAGATCAGCGAAATACGTGGATATTTTTTCAATTGTTTTATACAAAGTTTAGAGAGAGAGAGAGAGAGAGAGAGAGAGAGAGAGAGAGAGAGAGATAGAGACTTGACTTGGGGACAATTCAATATTGGCAGAGCGTCCAGGAAGAATGAAGAAATACAATCAAACGTATAATATTTCTTACTTAGCTTTTGTGTCATATTAAATTACACACACACACACACACACACATACACACACACACACACACACACACACACACACACACACACACACACACAATAAATAAATAAAATATATAAATAAATTTTAGAAAATGGTTTATTCCTTTTACTGAAATTATTTTTATATACAAACAACATAAGTTCTCATGTATATTTGAATTTATGTTTTTATTATTGCATCTAGACATTTTTTTCTTTCATATAATTGATTAATAAAAAATATACAATGTAGAAAGGTATTATATATAATATATATGTGTGTGTGTATATATATATATATATATATATGATATGGTACTAGTTTATATTTTTCAAACATCTGGAATATTTTTTCTTTACGTAACTCTGAAATGCTATAAAAAAAAAGTGGAAACAACTTCGCAATAAACTCAGGAAAGCATGATAAAAAAAGAGAAAGAAAATATAAAAAAAGTAAGCATCTCTCAAAAAAGAAAAAGAAAGAAATCCAAAAAATATATAAACCTGGATTGAATTTTGAGTTGCGAGATGTGCAATGTTTTCTTGATTCTCTAAGGATTTTTCTCTGACGACTCGAAAACATCGTTAGATTTTACTCAGGAAGAAAAGTAGATAATAAAATTATTTTCAAGATATTGGGAAAAATGAACAATCTCTCTTCTTTTTCTTTCTTTATAACAATTTTTAGATTCGTAAGATATTTTTTGTATTTTACGAGGTTATTTTTGTGATGTGATAAAAAAAAAAGTTAGCAGAAAAAAAAAAAAAAAAAAAAAAAAAAAAAGAAAAAAAAGAAAAGAAAAAAATCAATCAATAATAAAAATAAAATATCATATATTTATATATACCCCAATTCTTTTATAAAGGAAAAAGATAATATGATACAATGGATTATGACTTGAATAAAATGTCGCTATTTTTATGATGTGCAATCTTGTAAAATATTTTTGTTACGTATATGTAAGTAAGTACACTACAGGAGCTAAGTAAGTATAAGAGCTTTAGTCACAAATGGCAGCGTGTGTGTCTGTCTGTTTCTGTGTGTACTGCTCACCAGGGAATGATACTCAACTCTAGTTTTATGCATCATAAAAAATGCCTGATGAAATTGGTTTAGATTGAGCACCGTAAAAAAAAAAAAAAAAAAAAAAAAAAAAAAAAAAAAAAAAAAAAAAAAAAAAAAAAAAAAAAGCATCATGCTAAAATTTAATACCGCGTGTTTGCTTTCATAAAAATATTTATTTTACTATGAAAAGTAGTTGGTAATATTTAATCTCACGTACTCTGTTTTAAAACCATATAATATAAAAAAAACAAAAAACATAATATTTGAACTGCCTAGATAAATAAAATATAATAAATGCGTAATAAGGTATAATAAGTAAATAAATAAACAAACTTTTATAGTTTTGTTATTTGAAAATTCAATGTACGGTCAGAGTATAATGGTAAATAATAATATATTTCCTTGCTGAGGCTATCTCTTCTATCAATTTATTTGTGTATACTACTGATAATATGATTAGACTATTACTGAGTGAGAGAGAAAATACAAAAGTTTATTCTATATTGTGCAGTTTTCATGGTAGAAACGAAAGACAGAACGTGCTGCTTGTAAGCTGATATTGAATTACTTTTTTTTTTTTTTTATGCTTGCCGAGCAATACAAAATTGAACTTGTACTGTATACGTATGGTGTTTGTTAATCAAAGTTTCCAGTCAGTCAAAGGGTGTGTAAATAATGTATTGAGTATAGAAGAGAGTAATTGGCTTCATTTTTTACTAGTGCAAATGTAAAGGAAAAAATATATGTAACGAAAAACTTAGCGATAGCAAAAAAAAAATGCTCAGACGTCACTGATTCGATCACTTTTTTTTATTATATATATATATTTTTTTTTTACCTTTCTGATAGGAAGTTTGTTCAAGTATTATAGACTAACGTATATACTTTTTCTATATATACGATTGTTATTTTCAACAACTTTTTACTCCCAAACGTAATTTTTCTCGCGTTAAACCTTTTCGTCCCAGTTACGATTATTCTTTGAACTTTGCGTACGTAGTTTGCGTTTTATAATCTTTTTTATTCTTGATGTTTGTTTTTATACCACATACCTTTTAAAACAGCAAGAGAATTTCATTTTACAGTATACTGTACACTGTATATACTTACATATTATACATGCAGAATATTTTGAAATTTTGTTCATTATTTTTTTTTACTTTGTTGTATGTCTTATTATAAGTTTATAACAAAATTGGAAAGAATGTCTTGTCAAAAGAATAAGATGATCTCCTCTCTCTCTCTCTCTCTCTCTCTCTCTCTCTCTCTCTCTCTCTCTCTCTCTCTCTCTCTCTCTCTCTCTCTCTCTCTCTCTCTCTCTCTCTCTCTCTCTCTCTCTCTCTCTCTCTCTCTCTCAATAATTGTCTACAAACTTCATTGATTTTCTGCTTAACTTTTTTTTTTTTTTTAATATACAAAAAGTTTTAAAAGCTGCGTGTATTTAAGTTACTTTTGCATTGAGGCTCAAAAGTTTGAAACAAGTATAATTACATCGTACTGGTGATTATATAGAAACATTTTTTTAATTGACTGTAAGATTTTGTTTTATCGTTATTACTCTCCATCTCAGATAAAATGTATATAATTGTTTGTCCTTTTATCTATTTATATTGCTCTACCCCTAAGTATTATGTATAATAACATTTTCTAATATGGTGTGAGTTAGATTTCTATATAGGTAAGTAACATTTGGTTGGTATAGATTTTGTGTGACGTATAGAATTGTATGTGTGTGTGTTTGTTGCAAAGTGCTGATTCGAGTGCGTATATTTGTGTTACAGGGTTTCGTATGTGGCAACAGCTTGCCTCGCGACCCATACGTCGTGCGCTAGTATTGGTGCTAGCATGGGGTCTACTAGCATCCTTGCTCTTCACCCTGGCTGGCAATGATGTTGGAGGTTTAGGATTGGTGTCACTACCCAAAGCAGGATCAGGAGCAGCTCTTGCCCCAGGGGCAGTAAATGGTAGGCTTCTGTTACAACAACCACCCCCACCAGTTACTGATGGATCTACCACTGAAAATTTATTGGAACTAGAACCAAGTGTAGACCGTTCTCCAAGTCGATCTGAGGATCTCATTGTTAAAGACGTTCAACGACGTTTACCAAGTCTTCCCATTGCTTATTGGAACCAATATAAAAATAAAGCAGCAAGTTTTTATAAAAATGCAACCTGTGCAAAATATCCCAGTATTTATGAACTTGAATTTAATAATATTTATTGGCAGACACTACGTACATCTAATGGAACATTTCAGTTATATGGTGCTTATTACGATGTAAGAAAATTAAGCAGGATTGGACCCGCTGTGCGTATTTTAGGTATGATTGATCGTATTGAACCACGTGTTGTGACTTATTGTCAATTTTGGTTTGAAAATCAAAAAGAACCAGTTTTTGTGGAAGTAATGGAATATAAATACATATGGTACAAAAAATGGGGTAATTATAAGCAAGGAATATATCAACCATATTTAATTGCTTGTAGAATACCTCCTAAGTATCATAAACAAGTACCAGTCTCAATATCTTTAGTGGAAAAACCTTGTGATACAGCATCAAATAATTTAAGAGTTATTTATAATAAACCAGAAAAGAAGAAAGGATTTGCTGTTTGCGTAAAAGGATTGGATTTCCTTCATGAAGATCTATCAGTGCGATTAGTTGAGTGGATAGAACTGCTTTCAATTTTAGGAGCAGATAAGATATTCATGTATGAATTACAAGTTCATCCTAATATAAGCAAAGTACTCAATTATTATCAAAGTATTGGTAAAGTTGAAGTTACTCCATTAACATTACCAGGTGGACAACCTAATGTACCAGGATTCCAACATATGTATTTGGTAAAAAAGGTAAATAATAAACGTCAAAATGAATTAATACCTTATAATGATTGTCTTTATAAGAATTTATATACATATGAATATATAGCTCTTTTAGACGTGGATGAAGTTATAATGCCTATGAAAACTATGTCATGGAGAGGATTAATGGATGAGGTATTACCAAAAGCATTTGCAATTCGTAATGATACTAGAGCATCTTATAATGTACGCAATGTATATTTTTTAGATGATCTAATTCATGCTCATGGATGGTTTAAAGACATTCCTAAATATATGCATATGTTACAACATGTTTATAGAAGTAAAAATTTTACAAAACCTGGTCAATATGTCAAATGTTTCCATAATCCTGAAAGAGTTTTAACATTACATAATCATTTCCCATTAGCATGTTTAGGGTCCGGATGTACTTCGTTCCCTATTAATACAACTGATGCACAATTACAACATTATAGAGCTGATTGTGTTAAAACATTAAAAAAATCATGTGTTGAATATCGTCAAAATAGCACAATGGACACAACAATTTGGAAATTTAAAGATAAACTTATTGCTAGCACAACTGAAACTTTAAAACGTTTGGGGTTTTTTAAATTGTTATAAAAATATATATATATAAAATATGGGGTATCAATACATAAATGTAGCTATCCAACATACTGAGTTTTTTTTTTTTTTTTTTTTTTTTTTTCAAATATAAATATACATTATTATTATTTTACTCAATTAATTAAAATTTTTGTTTTTGTTTTGTATTTGTTTTTAATTGAAAATAAACATGATAACCTTAAGTAGATATATCTACTTTAAAAATTTATTATATTTTATTAAACGTAATGTATCTTCAAATTTTTACTAAAATATTTAATTGTATGCATACAATGATAGCTATTTTTATATATATGTTTGTTACCCCTAATATTCCTATCTAAAAAAAAAAGTCAGATTTGGCAGATAATACAACTGAAAAATCAAACCTCATCCTTTGTACATCAAATGACTGATATTAAGTTGTGACTCTCAATTCTTGTACGTTAGTTCATTGTGCTATTATAAGTTTTTTTTTTCCCCTGTAGAAAATAAAGGTATGGTGTGTGTGTGTAAATACACACACACATACATATGCGGAATATAATAAATATATTGTATGTTTACGTTTAAAAAAATGTATAATTATGTATACATAAAAGTGTAAACCATAAAAATATAAAATATTACCGGCAAATTGTTGCAGAATAGAGATTGGTATAAATTTTTGTGTAAATATTAAGTCATAAAAATATAGTTTGTTTTTAATATATAAATATATAATAATTAAAAAAAAAATGGTGAAAACATTGGTCCATTTTTTTTTTATGTGTGTGTAAAGAATAGAATGTACCACAATGTAGCACTAAACATACATAATATTATACATATATAATACATCCCCTTTATATATAAATATATATCGTCAGATATATTATACATTATAGTGCAATATAATAGCTATATATCAATGTTCCATTTGTCAGCAAACTTGAAATGTTTACATTTATATGTAAATGAAATATTTCTATCATTATGTAGAATTTGTTGAAATTATTATAAAATACACACAATTGCAAATGAAATATTGTTTAAGAGAAGAGAGGTGTATTAAGGTTTAATCATTTTTTTGTTGTGCTACAAGATATTTTGTAAAACGTGGGAACTCTTTTAAAATAATAATAATAAAAGGTGAAAAATTACAAAAAATAAACAACATTCTTCTTTACAGCAAAATTGTTTTTTTGATTTTTTTTTTTAAATATATCATACGATACCAAAATAACTTTATTGCATCAAGCCATTACTGTGAATTTTTAGAGTGATTAATAATTAAAATTTATATAATATGTATTTATTTTTTAAATTTTATTTTTAATGCTTTGCACTGACTCACATCTAAGAATTTCAATATAAGAATAGTATTTTGAAAAAATATATTATATAGAAAAAAAAGTGTTAATATTTTTTGTTGTTAACAAAAAATCATTAAATTTTTATGCTACTTATATGTTGCCATAGTATAGTATGTATGTATATTTTATAATTCTGTGTGAATGAAATGTATTATTGGGTTTTTATTTTGTAATAATTGTAATCCTATATACTGACAGTGGTGAATGTATAATGTGAGTATAAATAGTATGCATGTATGTATTTTTGTTTTAATTTTATTTGTACTGGTGCAACGATATCAACGACCCAACATATAATCCACTTTAACGGCTTTGGATTTAAATGTTTTGAATAATTCATCGAATGTATGTGAGTAAGGAATTTTAAATACCGATGTCTATAATAATATTATTATTTTGTATTTTTTATTCTATAACTGCTTTTTTTTCCTGTATATGTTATAAAATTGTAATTATTTACTTTTTTGAGTAAATACGTCTTTTTTTTTTTTTACATAATATACATAAACAACGTACTTGTTTATATACTCTAGTATTTTTTTTTTTTTTTTTTTACATTATACTATATTACTATACAATAGACTGCTTTACAAACTAAATTTGGTAAAGTTAGTAGAAATTATTTAGCATATGAAATTATAATGTTTGTACAGTTGTTTTAATTTTTCAATATGACGTATAATATCATATATGTGTGTATAATATATATATATATATATATATATATATATATATATATATATATATATATATATATATATATATATATATATATATATGTATGTATATATATATATATATATATATATATACACACACACACACACACGTATACACACACCAAGTAGGCTTACAAAAATCAATTGAAATGTACCCCCAAGTTTCCCATTTGTAAAGGTAATTCCCTCATCTAGACATATATCAATAGATAATTAATTGAAACTATAATGTTGAGTAAACATTTGCTTTATATATTAAACAGTGTAATCCATCGCAGTGGAAAAATAATCATGAAAAAAAAATGAAAATTTCTACCATAATAATATTTATTGTAAAGCAGTCTTAAATGGTCTCTATTTTTTTTTCTTGTATTTTTTTTTATACATATAATTATATTTTACTATATATTTGATTTTTTTTTTTTTACCTTATATAAGTTCTAGCATAATATATTTTTATTATATATTTTAAACGAGTTTGATTTTTAATTAATTCATTTTTAATTGTTATTATTATTTAAGTTTCATAGAACTGTTTTTTTTTTTTTTTTTTTTTTTTATATAATAACTTATTGGAAGTTTGTTCAGATGTAATAAAAATAGCCATCCAATACAATTGTAGTTCTGGGTAGCGCTTTTAAAATACACATAATCAAATTTGAAAAAAAAAAAGTACATATAAAATAAAAAATCTGGAGAAAAAAAAATGAAATGAAACAATGAAAAATAAAGCTCTTTTACGATATGTAAGAAAAAATAGTTTATGCTACTCTATATGCTTAGTTCATATTTCCAACATATATTTTTTTTTTTAATTTAATTGATTAAGTTAATATATCCCAAGTTAAGATAATCAATCAACTGTGATATCCTTCCCTTGTTAATCCCTGCTGTTTTAATATCTCAAATTTTAACTTGCTTAAAAAAAATTGTCCCTATATAGCCCTATCATCCCAACTCCTCCATTTTTTTACCCCCTACATTCAATTTCAAAGATATTTAATTTTCAATGTAATTTCTTAAAATATTATTAGAGAATAAAAAATAAACGAAAAAAAATTATAATAATAATGAAACTGTACTTTTAAAAACTGTATCACCAATTTTCAAGTGATAAAACAGATTAATATGTAATATATCTATAAAAAAATCTTATTAAATTGAAGTGTTGATTAAAAAAAAAAGATATTGTACAGCTATCTTGTAATAATAAAATATCATGTGTAAAAATTAATTGAGAGCTTTTAATTTAATAGATTTATCCCTTGTTGCTATTTTAATATAACTGACAACTTTTTTTTTTTTTTTTTTCGTTTAATTTTAATTTAACGGTTTTTCAAGGTTACTAGTGGTGAATAGTTTATTTTTGTTCTTTTAAAATAGTCAGTTTTTAGCTGAACGTCACTACATCGTGAGAATCCAAATTTATAAAAATATTTTGATGACATCATAATCTAAAATTTTAATTTACAATAATTCTTATATTAGAATGAGTCAACTTTGCAAATTCTGCAAATTTAATTTGGACCAAATAACCTTAACACATTCAGTTTGTTTGAGTTTAAATCACAAGGTCTTAACCCCATTTATAGTAAACTTCATTAGATAAAGTGTCTAAAAAAAACGTCAATACAAAAATATATACGGTAAAAATCTAAATAACAACATAAAAAAAGTTAATAATAATATTAAAAAAAAAAAAAAAACTTTATAAATGAAATCAAACTTTATTTCCTATAGTACTTTTTTCATTGGATTATAAAGTTTTGCTTTAAAGTATACTTTTTAATGGTACTTGGTAGTTATATACTGTAAAATGTGTAACAAAGTTTATTTATTTTTTTATATATATATTTTTTGTATCAAAAGATACAAAATATAATTCCAAAACATCAGTCGTCAATATAACTTTTTTTTTCTTTAATCAAATCTATTTTTATATGCAGCAAAAAAAAAATGTTTACTTTAAAAAATGCTAAGTTAGTAAACTAAAAATAGATTAAAATAGCAATTCTTTAAAAACTTTCAAAATGATAAGACAGAAAAATAATTGTATAAAAGACAGACAGAGAGAGTAAAAATGCTACATTTTATAAAATATATAATTCATTGTTATATAGAAGTTGATAATTTGTTGCAATAAAATAAAAGAATAATTCTATGGAAAGTTTGCAACGTCACAATCATAGCGTGACTGTTACTTTAGAATGGAATGTTGTAGAGTAAAGAATTGAAGATGCTTTTTCTGTCTGTGTGTGAGTGTGTAAGGATGGGAAAGTAGTTGTGGCATCCGGAAGTGTTACATGGTCCGTAATAATATTTAGGCAGACACAAACATAGGAAAGATTTCCTTTTTTTTAACTAAATTAATAATTTAAATATATAAAAATGTTATTAAAAAAATATATATATTATAGTTTTAAGAAGGTATTCAGGTAGGTGGAAAAAAAAAGTGGCACGAGTCAGGTCGCGAGTCGCGACCACGAGTGGCCTTGGTTAAGCTACCACTCACCTTGCTGTTCGACGCAGCCCAATGTAAGTGACGTCATCGATATAATACGTCAGAGTGTAAAGTAGAACTTAAAGTGTTAAGCAATTAATGTATATAAAAAAAAATAAATTGTTATCTTAAAACATTTACTATGAAAAACCATTTATTTAAATGATATTGTAGACCCCAAGTAGCTATTAAATACATGAAATTTAGAGCAACAGAATAGAGCTATTACAAAATATTATTATTTTTAATCAATCGTAACTCCCAAGTTATTTAAAGTATTATTTTTATATGTTAATAGTATATGCTAAATACTTATGGGGAGGGGTCAGTGGCTTATAATATTTCAATATCTGCTAAACTTTGAATTTAAAATATATATGCGGATAAAAATAAAAACGTAATTATGCTATACACCGATTTCTGTAACATTTTCAACATATATTCATAACTCATAACAAATCATTTATGCTGTATTGAATAATAATTTTGTTACACAGTATAAAACATAGTTTCTAAGTAATTGACAGATAATTTACAAAAAGTAAAAAAAATTAAATTAAATAAAAAAAACACTTTTTTTTTAAAGAAAAAAGAATAATTAAATTAAATTTATTGTTTACAGCAAAAAAAAAAAAAATAATAAATGACTTATGAATATAACAATTAAACGTATAATCACAATATTATTAATCACTGATATCTTGCCTTAATAATAAAATTAAACATATTACATTAATTCATATCGTAAGCTCTAACATTCTAGTTTGTTTTTTTCAATAACAAACTAAAAGTTTGTAGAGTAAGAAAAACTTATGCTACAGAGAGTAACTAACAAAATAATGCGATAATAATTTGACTATTGAGTTTATTTATTCAAGTCGTCAAATAATTTTATTTTCACGTTTTTATGTATAGTATTTTTTTTTTATTTTTTTTTTTCTAGATCAATGTACCGTTAAATTTGTGTGCTTAAACATTTTATTCTTGGTAATATCATTGACATTTATTTCCAATTCTTTTACTCAACTTTTGTGTTGTGTAGCAAAAACAGTGACGTCACGATTTTATTACGTATAATATATAAAGTAAAGTTATACAAATAAAAAAACGATAATACAGTGTAACAAAATTCACTAAAATGCAAACTACAAATTATTCCCTTAGGTTATTTTGCCTAGTATTCAAATTAATTTTAAGTAAATTTACATTCAACCGTAATTCTAACCAAATACCTAGTAAGCCATCCCATTTATAGTCTTAAAAATTCTTTTCAAAAGGCCTAATGTTTTTGTTATTTTTTATAAAAGGGAAATTTTGAAATCACAAATAACATAAGTTTTTTTTTTCTTGTGATTTCATACATATAAAAATACTAAAAACATTCGGGATAAAGAATACTATTGATTTCTAATGAATTTGAAAGTGATATTTATATAAGGAAGAAATTGTCTGGTTACTTTTTCTTACAAATTATTCAGTATACTTACATTGAGCTCCAGTCTAAAAAGCGTAAATAGACCGTGATTCCTTAATTTACTCCATGTTGTCATCTTTATAAAGATTTTCGCATCAACAGTATAACTAAATTTACACTGGATAAGCTCGTAATACCGTAAATGAACCGACACAAATTCTTTAATTTCGTAATTCAAAAAATATATAAATAATAATACAAAAGATAATAAAAAAAAAAAAAAGATGATTATTGCATTTTTAATATTTAATTTTCTACACGAATTAAAGAGCATTATTTTAATAAAAATCAGTAGATATTCATTGTTATTTCTTATAAATATATGCAAAAAATAAAATACATTAACTTTGCCGCAAAAACAAGAAAGAATGAGAAAGAGAGAGAAAAAGAAAAGAACATTAAGTTTTTACAAGAAAAGCTATTCCGTGTTTTAGCTTGATGCCTCAGCGTATCATTATGCAAATATTCAATGAATAACTTTTCTATCTATTCTACGTAAAAATTCGAATAATTCTTTATTGCATCATTGAATTTCCCCAGAGAAAGAGAGAGAGATGAAAGCGTTTGTGAATATTTTGAATGTTTGTATATATAATCTCTCTCTCTCTCTCTCTCTCTCTGAACTAATCAGATATAATATCAGATATATACTTTATCCTGTTCTACATTAAAAATAATGTAGGAAAATATCTTTAAAGAAAATCACAACTGCACTATATAACCATTCACAAAAAAAAAAAAAAAAAAAAAAAGCTTACATAATTCATAACATACAGTATATAATTATATTATGTTATATAAATAACTTAAATAATAATTTTAAATGCAATTTATTTCACTTATTACAAATATATAATAAATCTCATACATAATATAATTTTTTCTAGATTATTATGAATAACGTTCACTCAGATTATTAAATGATAAAACTGCTATAAAATTTAAAATGGCAACATGGCACTTAGCAGTGACGATGTTGGTTTAATTGCTTTTTGATTGGCTTCCAACTTTTTTTCCGTTCTCTTTAGAAAAAAAATAATAATAAAAAGTTCTGTTTTATATCCTAATCTGTGCTATATGAAAAGTGAATTAAAAACCTAAATTAGGTAAAATTCATAATATTTAATTTATTCAATTACATAATATATATAGATACATTTTTAATTGTTTCTGTTTGTCCTATAAAATATACTGGGTCGTCGTATTCGAGAGGACTCTTCGATAGTGTCAGAGGAAATTGAGAGAGATGTCAGACCATACTTTCTAGTATAGCAATAAAATCATGTCCCGAATAATGTTAAGGTTGATAGGATCTTGGAGAAGTATACGTTGAAGAAAGAGTACTGATTAATGGGACATTGCCGAATTTGACCTGTTATTTGGTAACGTCCAGTCATACGTCACAGAGATGCATGCAAGCAAGGTAAATAGATGGATATCAAAGAGAACATCGTTATTCAATTCTATATTACTTTTTTTATTTATTCTATCTTGGACATTATTTTGTGTTGCCCATTTGATCAATGTAATTTTTTTTTACCCGCAATACACGCCGTCAGCTGACCAGTACTTTTCAGCGGGAATCCTCTTTGGATTACATAAGTCATCTACTTACATTACATGCAAGAAATCTACATGCGTGGACAGCCGACATCAACGCCTGGCCGACTTGTAACATGCTGTGACAGCAAAACCGCCGAGACACTGTGAAAGTCACCAAGCCCAAGCACATGGCTATGAAAAAGCCACTACTCGATATTGAACGAGGAGGGTCACCAGCATGACACACAAGTACGCTTCCAATGGGCCACAGGGCTGGTTTTGTATAGCCTATTTATTTTTCTCGTATGCAAAACATCATTAAAAAAATAATAATAAAAAATACCTAAAAAAAATCAACTATTCACTTGAGTGGTTGTATAAAATATTAAATATATGAAATTTTATCTCATATATTTGTGATCCGTTGAATATTGATCATCAATCTTTTTAAATTTAATATCTAAAGCATTTTATTCGTATAGAACTTGACAATAAAAGGGTTGAATACATATCTTTTTCTGCTGTGCTTTACATTTTATAATTTATTTTTGTGTATTTTTTTTTTTAATATACTGTGCATAAAAGTTTTTTAATGTCCATATTATAAGTACCATTGATGCTTAAAAAATATTAAAAAAAAAATAAAAAAAAACTAAAAAAAAAAAAATAATAAAATGATGAAGGTATTCGAACTGGAAAATATCAGGCAATGTTATCAGTTAAAATTCACATTTATATATATAAGAGGTAGAAAATGGTTATAGCAGTCACAGAAATATCTTTGTTCAAGATTTGTTCTTTGCTTGAAGGAAAGAGGAATGTGCGAGAGAGGATAGAGACGAAGCAAACGGTTCCAATTAAAAGTTCCGCTTTGATTGAGTTTAGATTGGGTATGCGGGTGAGGGTATATATATAAAAGCGACTTTACTATACTCTTAGGTTACACATACTACTGATATATAGTATACTTCTATATGTATGTAATGTATATATATATATATATATTGTACGAACTCTCATGTTAAGAGAGAAAGAACACTGCATACACAAGAAGGAACATGAAGAAGTAGAAAAAAAAAAGGGAGATAAAGTTTGGGGATGCTATTGAGAACTCAAGGGTACTTGGGATTTTTGGTGGTAAGAAAGCAGGAAAAAAAAAAAAGAGAAAATGTAAGAAAGAAAGAAGGAAAAAGAAAAGAAAGAAAAGGATTTACTACTATACGCTGACTTGACAATTCACAACACTACAAAATAAATAGAAAAGTTTGGATGAATGTGATATACATTGTATAAATTCAAACATTCTCTGCACACATTTTACTTAAGTCAAGATCAAAAAGCTGAGATGCTGATAGATTGATAGTTTTAGATAGCATGATATACTGTATTATAAAGAATAGACTTCTTGTAATACTGCAAATAAAATGGCAAAAAATAAAAACTTATGTGAAAAGCAGACTTCACGCATTCCAAATAATCTTATTATATTTTTGTTTCTATCCTAGTTTTTATTTCATATTTACCTGTATGTATTCCCAAATTGCTTTTCTCTTCTATATATTGTGTGTGTTTTTGTTAGCTCTATACAAGTTTTTGTCTCTTTTGTAACATCTAAAACTTTTTTTATTATTATTATTTTTATAAATCCTACTTTACCCGCAACCTGCAATACTTATCGACTGAAAGGATTGCATAACTAGTAAGGGGCTTAAATATTAGTTTTCTTTAACTGTAAAATATTATAATAAATAAAAGTGCTTTAGTTTTGGAGCAATTAAAGTATAATATTCTTTATTTAATCAATATTATATTTAAAAGTGATTTTCTAAAAAAAATAGTTTTTTTATATATATTATTCTTATTAAAGCTAGAAGGTTATCGTATTTATTCATATATCATATTAATTATAAATCATTTATATACAAATTTGTTAATAGTGGTATAGGTGAATAGTTGTTATTATCAGTACAATTTTATCTGCATGTGTCTAATTTGCCATGACATTATTATTAATATTATTTTTATAATTATTGTTATTATTATTATTATTTTTTTTTTTGCTTGCTTGCCATATTGTGTTATTGTGCTACACCAATGCCAGTCCCAGTCGAGATATTTTTTCATCGACAGATAAGGTTTTTCCAATCAATGAAAAAGCACACACGGGCAGGCCACGGCCTAAGTACTTAGCCCGGCATTCACCAAGACAGCCTAGAGAAACCATGGAAACATCTATAGGCAGGCTAGTCGGTGCAATAACATCGATCATGCACCTCCCGAATAATGTGCGACGTCATGGAATGCATTTAAATATGCATCGCGCAACGTGTTGTGCTGTCGCACTTCATGTACACACCCAGCAGTGGCTCGAACCTATACTTAGTGAGGAGTACAGAGGTACAAGTCAGCTGCACTCAGCCATACCAGCTCGGTATAAATCTTAATATTTTTTATAATCCATGGATTATATAGGAGACCAATGATTACATAGCAACGTTATTTCCCTTTTCTTTAAAAATTCTATTACTGAAATCGTCTGATTTTTTTTTTTTTTTTTTAATTACAGCATCTTATATGCTCAAATATATTGTATTAATAAATAACACACAAAAGAAAATAATACTTTCTATTTAAATTGCAGTATCTATCTTTGTTATAGTTATGTACATATAGTATGAAATTAAAATTTATATAACTGTCAATATCATAAACACAAAATTTTAGTTTATAATATAATATTATATAATGTAAAATAAAGGGGATGAAACACTGATATTATATTAAAATATTTTACATATATAATACGTGTGCTATCGAGGGGCGTGCTTGTGGTGTCTGTTTTTAAAGGAGGGTCTCAAGTTCACAAGACCACATAGATGCACAAGTATATATATATATATATATATATATATATATATATATATATATATATATATATATATATATATATATATATATATATATATATATATATATATATATACATACATACATATATACATAATATATTATTATATAATGTTAGTTACATGTTACTATATACTACACAGAATAAACAATGAGACATATTTGAAATATGAATGTGGGTGAGTGCGAGAGTAAAAGGAAACCGCATCTATAGCATGATGAATATATTATATTTTAGTATAAGAGACAAACAGAAAATGTCACCAAGCGTTGCTTACTTCTACGTTCAACACGGCATAGTAATTAAAAACTAAATTATTAAATGTTAAAAAAAAAAAAAAAGTACCAGAATTAAAAAATAAAAAGTGGAGAGTTTAGAACGAAAGAATCTCGTGGAAAAAAAATGTAGAGAAACAAGAGTGGATTTTATTATAAAGATATAAGAAAAATTGAAAATAAAAGAAAGATGTTCAAATTTCGTATATGTATACAAGAGGAAGGAAGAAAAAAAGAAGATAAAATGATTGAATTGGGTGTTTATGAAAAGGATAAGGAAGAGATTTAAAAAGAAAATAAGAAGAAAAAAAAATGAAATTTTTGTTTGGAGAAGAACGGAAAAGACATAAGTTTGAAATTTGTTTGTTCACAAAAATATAAAAGAAAAAGTTTATAAAGTATAAAATATTTTATACTTTTATACGTGTTTAAAAAAAAAGTAATGATACTTAATTTAATATAAATTAAATTTCTTCTTTTTTTTTTATTCACACTTTGATTAATTTTGTAAATCTTAATTTTTTTTTCTAAAAGTTTTACTTTGTATCAATTTAGCTTTGATAATATATAATAATATTGATCTTATTTTATATGGTACTCGTTACAAAGTAAATTTTGCATCCTTGTATAATATGCTTATAGCTTGATGAAAGTACTATATTACAATATTGCTCTCATCTCCGTAGCTTTAAGCTACAACTTGCGATATAATTTTCCTTGTTTGACAACGTGTCATACACACTCGCATGAAGAAGGTGATTTTTTTTTTATTATTATTATTACATTATCTTAATAAACTTTGAGCTTAATAAGAAAATGTTTAATAGCATTTTAATAATTTATCTTTTTCATATTACGTCTCACAGTCAACTTGCATTGAACGTTATAGTGAAAATGTCAATATTAATTAAAGGAATTATATTAACAAGTTGTATATTAAACTTCAAACGTTACATGCTTTAATTTAGTAGAGGTCGTCATTTTAAAACGTAAATGAAAGGGAGGAAAAAATAATTATTTAAAAAAAAGATATAGAAATTTTTAAAAATAGAATTCAAATTTTCAGCACGAATACCTACCTAATTTTTATATGATTATAATAATATGAGATTAAAGCAAAGTGAATGGAAATAATCCAATCACACGGACAAATATAATAATATAAAAGTTATGCTTACTCAATTTCAGTACCATTTTATTTACACTAACATAATTAATGTTTTACTGTATTGCAACATCGTTTTATTATAGCAAATCAGTTTAATGTACAGCATAATTACTTATATATAATGTCAATTGAGCTACATTTTATGCTGACATAAATGAAGCATAAATTAAACGTAGTTTATACTCTCTGAGCTTTTTTTTTTTTTTTTTTTTTTTACGTTTAAATAACTGCTTTAAATTTTTATTCCTATGAAAAAAAAAAGTGCTGAGTTTAAGTGGTAAAAAAAAATCAATCTTCGTTGAGCGTGCACACACTAACCCCACAGTTACCGGAACTACATGGTAAAGGATTGACGTGTATTGCTTTAAAACGGGTTCCGGTCTCATTCATTCACTAGTGCGAGAAAAAATACACATTGAAGAAAGAGAGAGAAAGAGTGAGAGAGAGAGAGAAAACTCACATCTCTTACATTTTACAATATGTGTGCTTGATTTTTGGTTAGTCTCAAATTATAAAAGTTATCGTAACACATGATATATACTATATTTCATGAGTTACCACAAATTTTATTTGATTTATTTCTATCCATTTATATATTATATACATCTGACCAAAAACTAACCACATATTATATTTAGTTTGTGAGTACATTTAGGATTTTTCAATGTAATAAAGAAACGTATAGTAATGTTTTCATTGCATGAACATGCACCTATATAATATAATATATTTGTACAAGTGAACTAAGTATATAAGTACTGCGGTATAACAACTGCAAGAAGTGACCGCTAAAACTAACCATTTAAGTTGACACCACCAACTATTTTGACATTATTGTCACAACGTTGTTAAAACCAAATAGATGTATTTTGTAATCTATACATTTAAAGTACATTAAAATAATATGATATTAAACCATATATAAAAGCAACACTATACCCTCGATTCCAAACTTTTAAAGAATTAATTTATTTATTTAAAATCTCTTTTCATCCAATAATAAAAATTTAACAAGTAAATGAGATTTTATTTAAATTAATAAATATAAGCTTCATTATACAAGTAATTAATATAAACAGAATTTTATGATAATAAATTATTTTATAAGAGAATAAAGATGACAAAAAAAATCGCAGATCTTTAAAAACGAGCATTGAATAATAAACACTTTTTTTTTTTTTTAACTCTTTAAGTATATAGAATAAGGATGTAGAATTAGAGGGAAAAAAATGTAATTAATGGCTTAAAATAAGATGATATATTCTTTGCTTTTATAAAATTTAAGAAAGAGAGTGTGTGATCTTAAAAATATAGCCGTCAGAAGAAGGAAAAGATAATTTACATTGACAAATTAAAATGGTCTTATTTAATTAAAAAAATTAATAAAGAAAATCTGTGCTGTCTTTCACAGAGGTTGGTAAAAATGCCTTTGCCCGCTTTTACTTAAACTTTTATACAGGAATTAAAAATTTACTGTTTGATATCTAAATATAAAGATTTTATTAAACACTGATTTTTTCCATTATATTTAATAAAAAAAAAAAAAAAAAAGAAGTTTAGTTCTTTATGTTATTACTTCATTTTTAAAGCATTAATTAAGACTTCTTGTATAAAAGAAAAAAAAGTAGAAAATTATAAAGGTTATAAAGTTTAATGATGAAATGAGGGGTAACCAATAAGTTTTATAGCATACTGAGTTTTGCTAATGGGTGCTTTTGGTTTTGGTAATGAGTGTCAGTCAGAAAGTAATAGACACTCCAAAAAAGAAAGCTTCATAATATACATCGTATATTAGAGGCAGCATTTACCATCCCTTCTTCCTTCCTTATACACCAAACATCCATTGACTCCAGTCACTCTCTCTCTCTCTCTCTCTCTCTCTCTCTCTCTCTCTCTCACCCAATCTTCCATGCCACCCATCCACCCACCCACCGGTTCATGCGTCTCATTCTCTACATCGATTGCTTGGTGACGTCATAGGCGTGGGAGCGGTCAAGTGGTCACCGACTGTATGTGGTTTTGGCTGGTCCATACCTCCATCTCCCACAGTGACTGTCTCTCTCTCTCTCTCTCTCTCTCTCTCTCTCTCTCTCTCTCTCTCTCTAAACTATACCAAAGTCACCACCACTCTTTGCTTTACTCCAACCACTTTTCTTTTGCTAGTGTAACTTCCCTCACATGCAGCTCTTACATGCTCGATCAAACTTATTTTTATAACCAACTTCTATCTCCATTCGTTTAATTCAATCTGTGTGAAAAAAAACTCCCAAAGTGTAAAATCTATCACGTTATTGACAAATCTAAGCCTTCATTCAATTTTTTTACACTTTTTTCTTTTTATCCAGTTAAAATAAATGTACGTTAGACTATTTGCCCTATCTGTGATTTGCAAATTTGCAAATTCTCACAAATTTATTTTATTTGCATTGGTTAATTTAATGTTTGTGAACTATTTCTGGAAGTTTTTTATTATTATTGTTCTAATCTAATACATTAGACATTCCTAATTATGCAGCATGGGATTTTAGTTATAAATGCATTTTTCTAACACCTTTTATAATGTGAGCAAAAAGAAAGAAGTTATATTGTCATGTTTTTTTCTTTTCTATAATGCCTTAATCTCTTCTGTTAATACATACTGTATAGTTTTCAATATTCAAAACAACAAAATACTAGATAAGAAGACTTATATGAAATAAAATCATGTTTACATACAAATTTAAAAAATATATTATACAAATATGTTTCAATGCAAAAATTACGTGTCAACATTGGTTTATTTCTTAGTGTGAATTCGCTTTAGCGTAACAAAAACATAAAAAGATTTTGTGTGACAAAGTAACAAAATAACACTTCATGCAAAATTAATAACAATAATTATAAAATAGTTTCTACCTAACTGGAACATTAAAAGAAATGTATTTTAGCTTTATTACTTTAAAGTAAATTAACAGTAAGTTTTTTGGCAGCTTAAAACTTTCTGGTGCGAGTGTTTCAACTTAAATGAAAACGTAAATTAATTGACGAGATAAAACTTTATTACAATTAATGCAATTTTAGAACAGAAACTTATTTTCGTGAATTTGTACAAAACTGTAAAGACCTTTTTTTTTTTTTTTTTTCTAACGAAAAGTTGTAAAATATTATTATATAATATATATATATATATATATATATATATATATATATATATATATATATATATATATATATATATATATATATATATATATATATATATATATATATATATATATATATATAAACATTATGGAAGTTGCCAAACTGGATAAATTATAATACCCGGACGTTTCATACTTAATTTGACATGTATATTTTTTATTTGACTATAATTATATATATATATATATATATATATATATATATATATATATATATATATATATATATATATATATATAAGTAATATAACCATAAACTTTGCATACATTATATGAATGCATATATATATAAAAAGTTGATAATACGCTTATAATATTACATACGCAGAGAGCGAGAAAATGAGAGTTTGTTGCTAGTTGCTAAGGGACCCGCCCAAAGAGAGCACAATCAAACTATATAAAATGATGTATGGAAAAAGAAATAAAAAAATCTACATAAAATGTACTTGTTATATATCTCAACCTGTACTTTTAAAAAGTTTTTTTTTCTCCTATACATGACCTAGAACTTCAATTTAATAGTTACATCATTATATTTTGAACTACACGTTATACAAGTCTTTTTTTTTTTTTTTTTTTTTTTTTTTTGTTGGGAAAAAATAATGAATTGAAAAAGTTACTAATATCTCACATTATTATAAAAGTTACAAACCGACAGCTATGTTCAAAATAATAGAAGTTAATTCTACTTTTTTTCTTGTTTATATAAAATCATAAATTGAACTTAAAAAAAAAAAAAAACTTTTTTACAGCAAGAAGTTTTACTTTTACGTTTGTTTTTTTTTTTTTTGCATATATTTTAAAATTGTATTGTAATATGGTTTGCTCTTTATGATCTAGTTAGATTCTTTAGAAAATCAATAACAAATTTACGTAAAATCTGTTTCTAAGTATTTTTTTTAAACCAAATCTCTGTGTTTCTGTCCGTCTGAAGATTATTAAAATATAACCTTTTTGACCTTAACGTACTATAATGTCAATTATAAAAGGTAATATAATATATAGGTTCATAAAATAAGCAGTATAATATACATTACCTTACAATATGCTGCATGTATACTGAACATACTTGATATAAATAACAATACGTTTTTTTGTGTTGCTCCACCCAACACATATTAAGATCAGTTGACTTTTTAAAAGTGTGTTATAGCAATAGCCAACGTGATACAGATACATAATGTTGTAGAGAATGTACGAGGAAAACGAAAGAGTATAGCCAACTTTGTCTCTGTAAAAAAAAAAAAAAAAAAAAAAAAAAAAAAATCTTATTGCTAACTTTTTATATTTCCTTTTTTTCTTGGACATACCTTTACTCAAGCATGAATAACTCTTTTTGAAAAAGCAATTTAAGAAAAAAAAAATGTGAAAAAAGAAAGAAGAAAAAGAAAATCATAAAATTCTTTTAATATTAAAAAACTTATATTATATATATTTGAAAAATATTATTCTTACATTAATATTCCATTTTTTATGTGTACTTAAAAAGTATATTATACATTTAAAATGAATATTCTTAGAGTTTCCAACAACGATACAAAATTAATTTTCTTTCTTTGATGTTTATTTTCTTGATGTACAGTAATATAGTATTATATGTATATAAAACTAAAATCAATTAAGCGTTCTGTACAGTATTGAGAGTTAAATGAGCCATATTAGCTCAATATTGTTTGTATACCACGAAAAAGAAAAAAAAGTTCCCTAGGATGAAATAGCTTTTACTTTTACAAGAGCGGCAACATAAATGACAGAAAGAAAAAATGAATACTAATTTTTAAGTTTTATTATTAATATTTTACTTAATTGGTAAATTTTTAAAGGAATAATAATAAATAAGAATAAACCATTAAAATTCATCTCAGTGTTACGTAATAGTTTTAAGAGATATTCATTTTACAATCAAATATTGAAAAAAAATAAGAATAAAATCAAGTGATTAAAAAATACCAAGAAAAAAATGAACATTTTTTTTTTATTTCCGTCATGAAATTAGGTACAGTTCTCTCTCTCTCTCTCTCTCTCTCTCTCTCTCTCTCTCTCTCTCTCTCTCTCTCTCTCTCTCAATCCCTTATGAAATTTAATATTACGGCAAAAAATATATACTTACTTAAGTTGCCAATTTATTGGGGTTATAATCAGTATAATGCATTATGTCATAAATTTATATTGCCTTAATGTTCTCGAATTAATTTTAAAAGAGGAAATAATTATTAATGAGTTTGGTAATATTTATATATATATATATATATATATATATATATATATATATATATATATATATATATATATATATATATATATATATATATATATATATTATAATATTTTAACGCAATATTTATTTTCTTTATTAATCAATAAATAACCATTACCCTTCTAAATTACTGTCATTCAAGTAATGTTATTTATTGAGACAACAAAATTTAATGTAAAATATTATTTTTATACGTATTAAATTTTCTTGACAGTGGATATGTGCAATGAAAATAATAATTTTGTTTTAAATTAGCTTGTTACAAATGAAACATTGAACTTTTAATGTAGGAAAATTTCAAAAGATGTTTCACCATAAAGTAATTTCCATAACATGCAAATAGAAAAAAAAAAGAAGAAAAAGAAGACAAATAAAAATTAGAAATAAAAAAATACTATGAGAATAAACTGTTTAATAACGAATAAAAAGTAATTTTATTTTTCAAGGTGTTTCTCGGGAGCATATATATATATACCGTGTATATGATATATATATATATATATATATATATATATATATATATATATATATATATATATTATATACATACTGTACGTAAACAATTACTGCCATGAAATAAGACGTACTTTTCCTCTCTCTCTCTCTCTCTCTCTCTCTCTCTCTCTCTCTCTCGCTCGCTCTCTCTCATCTTTTCTTTTTTTGCTTTTTAGACATAAATTCTGTATTAAAAGTTAAAAGTAATAACTTAATCTGCTTATTTGAATGGTGTGTGACCTTTTACATAGAGACTTGAAAGTGAAATAATGTTAAATTTAAATTTACAATTGCAGGTCTGCTTTAATTAAAAATAAAATTAATATTAAAAAACAAAATTTGAAAGTTTATATTTAATATTGATAATATTGATATTATTAAAAAAATGAAAGTTGAATACTAATGTTTTATAATATTTTAATTCAATAATAATAATAGTAGGGAAAAAACGTCACGACTTTTCTAGCAATTAAGATCTCAAACTCAATTTCTTTTCTGTTAAACAAACATAAAACCTTTTTTTTTTTTTAACAAAATATATAAGAGTAAAATTAAATAGAAAATTTACTAATTATTTTTAGTGACAATGAAATTAAATGCTTTCATTGCAACACTGTTTTTAAATTGTTATTATATGGTATATAATTATTTTGAAATGCCTATAAAGTATACACATTTAATTGTGAATTTTTAGAGCAAAACTTTGGTACTAAAATTTGAGTATCTATTCATTCCATGGAAGAAAAAAACAAAAAAAAACAAAAACATAATACTTATAAGAATGTCAGTGCAATTTAAACAACATTTATTATTCAAAACAATGGCAAAAATTTATGTATAATAACAAGGTTTTAAGTATGGCATAATAAAATATTTTCATGCAGTATAATTGAGTCTGAATTTATTATTAATTTTGAGTTTTACTAAATTATAAATTGTGTAATTTATTTCAACTTTAACATTTTTTTATTTACGATATCTAAAAGTTATAACACGCAAAGTTATATTTTAAACAAGTACGTAGTATTACAAACTTCCTTATCTACTCCATATTCACAATGATTGACAGTTTTTGTAGCTACTTTTTTAAAGGCTGAAATTTGTTGAGCAAAAACAAAAAGTGAAAACACCGAAACAATTAAAGCCCTTGTCAACATATACTTTTTTATCATTTAGAATATTAGACTGATAATTACCATACCTTAATATCCATGAATTAGACACCATCACGTTGATTTTTGTATTTATTTTCGTTTATTTTCCTTTTTGCGGTTATATCACGTATCTGACGTCACAATGTACCGCCGCCAATCACAGTCACCGCTCTTGTCACGTGATACATTTAAGCCCCTCCCTCATGTTCTTTAGCCCTATCACGGCTCCATTGGTACATTGTGACGTCAGATACGTGATATAACCGCAAAAAGGAAAATAAACGAAAATAATTACAAAATCAATGTGTTGGTGTCTAATTCATGGATATTAAGGTATGGTAATTATCAATCTAGTATTCTAAATGATAAAAAAGTAATTTGACAAGGGCTTTAAACTTTATGACATTAAAATGTAAAATTGTAATACAGCGTGACATTTTCAAAACTTCAACGTAAGACATGATGACAACAGAAGGAAGAGATTAAATACTCGTTTTGTTTAAAAGAAAAAAATGTATATAAAATGTTAATCAATGTTAAAAAAAAAATGTCAACAACTGAGATTGCAATGTCTTAAAACTATTTTTTTATTTATTATTATTTTATTTTATGTAATAATACATACATTTCTCATACAACACAATAATAATATAAAAAGTATAACATTTGAAGAGACAGTTTTATCCCATATACAGACAGACAGAGATATATAATATAATATATTTCACATTCAATGCTAACATGCATTTACGTTCTCAGTTTGTTTGTTTGTAAGTTTCACAACATAATTTAATTAATATTATATTTTTTATATCAATTTTATCTTGTATTTGTCTTTACTCTATACTGTATGTAATCAAATAATTTATAATTAAATTTACTTTACATTACTTTGAAGGATTGTTGATTTTAAAGTATCAAAATTTTGATGAGGTATATATATATATATACATAGTAGTGAAGTAGCAGCTTTTTATTGACCTTTTTGTGTGTGTGTGTGTGTGCTAATTTTATCTTCATCTTTTTATGGTTCTTTTTCACTGTTCTTGAATATTAAATAGTATGCATAGATATTATTTAGGAGCCACTATAATCAAAAACAAAAATATTTCTCCCCTGATTCATTCGAAAATGAGAACCATTCATCTTAACACTCCTTTAATGCAGCCTTGCAAACATAATTAGGCCTTATCATAAATTGGGTATTTTACAATTTTTGTACCCCAGTTTAATCCCAGAGATGGATTAAGAGACATGGAATATGTATGTATATTTTATTATTATTGGTAGGAATTAATTACTACAGGCCAGTGTCTTTTTTTTTTTTTTTTTTTTTTTTTTTTTTTTTTTTTTTTTTTGCACCGGTATAATGCAGGTTAATTTATATTATGATACTATATACATTTTTTTTTTAAATTTTAGATTCCTTACTTTAAAAACTTTAGACCATATTAAATTAAACATCAAAATAAAGTTAAACAAAACTTGAAACATACTAATGAAGTTCAAAAATGAAAGCCAGTCTAAAGAGTAAAATGAGTTTAAAGAAGAGCCTCTAAATATGGGGTTGAAATATTGAAATATGAATGTTGAAAGTTTCAATAAAAAGGAAAGTATAATTTTATATAAATGTCAATATTGTGCAACTGAAAAGTTTGGTGTATATATCTCAACATCTCAACCCCATATTGGAGTCCATAGCATCCAGCACACCTTGAGCACTTTTTTCACCTTTAACTGAGGCCGTTCATAATTCTAAACACGTCTCCA
Organism: Ecdyonurus torrentis; assembly: GCA_949318235.1. Taxonomy (NCBI): domain Eukaryota; kingdom Metazoa; phylum Arthropoda; class Insecta; order Ephemeroptera; family Heptageniidae; genus Ecdyonurus; species Ecdyonurus torrentis. The sequence goes on from OX439127.1 coordinate 21,684,722, forward strand.
TCTCACCTCATCTCATGATTTATTAGTTTATTTTGAGTGCAGTAACCCTTTAACGAAGAGGGTGACCGACTTGGTGCGTAAATAGTCAAAAGAGAAACTATATTTTTACAATAATTCTTTCTACGTTATTTATATCCAGCAAAACAAATATTATAATTTACAAATGAAATTGAATGATTTTTTTTTTCTTGAAAAAGGTATTTAATTTTACGCTAAAATTTGAATTTTTACATTATTTACATGTTATCGTCAACGTGGAATAATTTAAACAAACATTTGATCGTGTTTACATGTGTTTGACATTACTTATAACTTTTAACTAACTAATATTTTATCGTTACTTTATGTTAATTTTATATTTCGCGATCAGTCAGTCTGTAAGATATCAGCCGTTCACTTTTTTTTTTTTTTTTTTTTTTTTTTTTTTTTTTTTTTTTGCAATTTTTTTTTGCAATTTTTTGGTTGATTAGTTTTTTATAACGTATTAAGATTTCGTTGCATAATCTATCCTATACCATGTTTTTGTACAGAAAATAGATTTTTGACCACTTTTACTTGCGTGTAAACATAATATTTATTTTTAGTATTATAAATTAAAATTCATTATACCTTTGTTGTTAAAAAAAAAACATGTGTATACTTCATTCTTTGCATGACTTTAAATCTTAGCTGGTTTTCACCGTATATGCACATCCTACCGTATGTATGTCATATTTGTATACAACATCAAAATTTTAGAATAAATAAGTAAGAAAACATTGAATATAATACCTCTACAGAAAGGTTTATGAAATCTGCACGCAAATTTTAAATGGTATAACCTCCATATGTAATTCCATTATATTTGCCTTGATTTAACGAAGAAAAATATCGTTTAAAATTGACTTTTTATTATCATTTTAATTACATGATCACCACTATGGTTTTTGAGCGCTTGATAAAGAAAAAGAAAAAAAAAAGTTATTAAAAATGAAAAACCATATTCCACAATAAATTTCTCTTACCAATTTAATAATATTTTTAACACCAAGAAAAATATTATTTCCACGTTGATGAATATTTTAATAAAAATTTCTTTATTGCTTTCTTACACATTATTATATTTTTTTCTCATAACAATTAAAAAAAAAAGAGAATACCTTTTTTTTTCGCTATAAATAATACAGCTGTGTCAGAAGGTGGTGTTGTTAAATAATATATTATGATATATATATATTTACTTTTTAATATAAAACATCAACCTTTTCTTTCTCTTTTGTTTTTGTCTTGTTAGTAAAACTAAACTATGATAGCAAAGGAGAAACATCATTTTTTTTCTTTCTTGAAGATTTATATTTCTTCTTTCTTTTTGTTATAAAAAAGTGTTATGTGGAAAGTACAATTAAAATAGATGGTTTATATAAATTTTATATATAAATATCGTTTACATTCTTCTCTACTTCTGACGGTACAGTGAAATGTCATTAGCGTATACATAAAGTATATACGCTGTCAAGTTTTTTTTTTTTTTTTTTTCTTCTTCTTCTTCTTTCTCCTTCTCCTTCTTCTTTGTCAAATGGAAATACAATGCATTTACATACGGAGACATTAATTAACATTATGTAAAAGACTGTTCACATAATGCAGTTTTATTATTATTATTATTAATGTGCAATGAATATAATGGCACGTAATTTACAAAAGTATAGATTATTCTGAGAACAAAATTACTTGTTATCAAAATATAGAATTTTAATTTTATGACAATTTACATCTTGGCATATTTATTATTATTATTATTAATGCCATGTTATATCCCTAGCAACTAAATCTGACCACTGGGTAACTTCCGGATTACTTGCAAAATCGTTAAAAGACCCTCCTATTTTTAATGTTAACTCAGTGGTTAAGTTCTATGTAAATGTTGTGTTATGGTCTTTAGTTTCAATTTTACGTAGATTAATAATTGATTTCTCTATCCTGAACAAAATTTAGAAATATTTCTTATATGTGTGAAATAAAATTTATTTTAAAAAATAAAATTTTAACTTAATGTACTGTGACATAGAATTTTACTTAATTATCTTATGGACCTACCATGCATTAATATCTGGAGCAATATGTTAACTAAAGTCTCAAAGTGACTAAATTGTACTGACATAAATATATTTGCTTAAAAAAAGAGTAAAATTTTACATGACACTGTACGCATTGTCTGTTGGCAAATCAAGTTAGTTGTGTGGTAAAATGAATTTCATTAAAAAAATAATAATAATAAAAAGCGTTATTTTACACAGCTTTTACGACCTTTTTTTTTATATATAATACGTGATTGTATAAATAAAACTGATAGCAAAATCTAATTACAGGATCAATTAATATTAGTGGATGTATGTATTCATTTTTCCTCAATAAAAAAACTCATTTATAATACTATTATATAAAATGAATGTATATATTGTACTTTTTTTAAAAAAGTACATACTTTCCAGTACCGTACTGTGATAAATTTCTGTACAACATAATACCGTATAATTGTTTTGCTATATAATTCAAGTTGTCAAAGCTGCAAATTGACTCAAAAATAAATTGTCTACTAAGATATTGTAAATTGTCCTATTTAAAACTTTGTGAAAGTTTAAAAAATACTATTCAACGTAAAAATAATAATTAAATGAAAATTTGACATATAATTTGAAACCCTAATTTCTTTGATCTTTGAAATAGTATAATTTTGAAACTATATTTTAATGTTATGTGACGTTATTTCATACATATACTATAAAATGATATTAATCCCCCCTTCCTCCTTTATTTGTCAAGTATACAAAGAATATAATACTGTCATATAATAAATAATGTAATGTTTATATTGTGACTTTGAAGTTGTGTAGCAATGAGTAAGTTAAATTTAATTTCAAAAACAATTGGAACACATGGTGTATATAATACGAAATTTAATGTAAACCTCCGTGAGCTATTAGTTGTGAGCTTTAGAAGTCTTTGTACATAGAGTAAAGTAAATCACAGAGAATGTAATTAACAAAATCCACCTTGAGCATAGGCTGGTAAGAGAGATCAGTAAAAAAGGAAGGCATATACGTATATAATGGCCACCCTCACTCCTATATAGTATACTGTATTATAAGACATTATCTATATATAAATATATTATTATGTATATAGAAGTTGGCGGCCATGAGTCGTAAATTGCTAAACAACTCATTACGTAATTATACAAGAAAACTTAATGAAGAAATAATTAAAATTTATATTTTACTGTAATTATATAATTTTTAACTACTTTTGCCATCAACCAAAATAAAAAAAGTTCTGATAATATAAATTATGATCTTATGATATGAATTTTGCTGCTAAAAGAATGAATTGCAATTAATACTATTATTATTTCATTTTCTTTATTATATATACTCAATTTTTTCCTAAACCACGAAACAAGTATACTGTAGTTTTCGATACTACCTAAAAGTAAGATTATAGGTGATTTTTTTTTTATGTGGTAATTTGGGTATTTTAATTAATCATTTTTATTCTACAGGGTATGAAACACCAATAAACAAGCTCTTTCATTGATGAGGTTAATAGAAAATAAGGGTGTTTGGGGAAGGGAAAATGTTAGGTCTTCAAATCATACACTAAGACTACAAAGTAGTAGAGGCTATAGTAATTAAAAACTAATACTCAGTAAACATTTTGTGAATTGGTTCTATAACGATTAATTCTTATACATACATCAAATTATAATACATAGAGAATACCTAAAATTATTCAAAATTCAATACTTGAGATTGATAAGCATTTAAAATGTTTACTCTCTAAATCAGTGAATGCGTTAACTCACTACCAGTGTATTAGTACTGTCTAACTACACTTCTCCCAATACTAGTTCGAGCGGATACAGTGTAATTAACAATGTAAAGTCAATTGTGATTGGCTAGTAGGTTTATAACACGCTCTCTGTATGGTTTAGCACCACGGATACAGCTTTTGACGGGAATAACCTTGTTTTGGCCAGAGTGTAGTAAAAAGGGTAGAGAGTATTACACTAGAAATCACGTAAGGATGTGGGCGATTTATCGATTCCCCCTGGGCAGCCAATAGACGCTCTAGCTTTCAAGGTCACTAGGAGGTGGGGTAATGTTAACTAAATGGATAGTTTTTAGGTGTTCTCTTATTGGTCGCATCCTTACGTGGCGCGGACTGTATAATACTCTATAATGTTTACAGAGAAACCATACAACTTTTGTATTCATCATACCCGCATCGACAGTATAGCCTCTACAAGATTCATTATTTAGTGAAAATAAATACACTCGTGCACAATCAAAGCATTTCGTATAAATATTGTACTCTATAAACATCGAGCAATTTTAAAAACATAGTACACTTATGACAAGATGTGCCTCCTTCCCCTTTGTTACAATTTTTTTTTTTTACGTATATTTTTTAGATCTATATTTGTTGATAATTTTCCCATATAAATATAATTTTAATTACGCGTTTTTGTTTTTATGATGTACTCTATTGTATTATTTAGTAATATAGTAGAGATTAGAGATTTAATATTCCCAGAGTAATTATTATTATTAGTTTTACTTAATGTAACGCTGTCATACATTAAATTATTGAATACTATTGTCAATAAATTGAAAGTGGAATTATCATCAATTTTTTTACTTCCACGAAGGAAATTACACTTAATATTATACTTATTTATTTTTTTTATAATTGTTTATATATACTGATCATCAATATAGTTTTTGTAATAGTATTTAAATGGACATGAATTCAAGATAGAAAGAATAGATTATGTTGTTATTGTTTTTAGTAGCACTTTTTTTAATATGAAAAAAGCAGTAATAAAAAAACAAAAAACATTTGATAAAACATGCTATAGGTAAAAGGGGAGGGGGTTCAAAGTATGTAATACGAATACAAAGATCATCGCTACACGGAAAAAACACGTAATATTTATGCTTGTTCATTTTCAGAAACATTGATTCATACAACATAATTTATGCTTTATACTGAATAATAATTAAGTAACATATTGCATAAATAACTTAATAATATTATAAATAATTATTTATTATGCTATAATGACATAGATACAGCATTAATTACACAATTTCATCTTTCCGTGTAGATTTAGATTCTAAGGTGTGTTTCAAAAATTTATAATATACGCATTAAATAAATAAATAAATAAAAAAAATATTAAGTGTATGAGATTCTGGAAGCTGAAACTTTGGGATAGTGTATGCAGTATACAGTACACGGATAAAAGAAATTTCGTACTTTATGATGTATTTATGCAAGTCATATAGCATGAATGTTGCTATTTCAGAATTTCATAGAATAATTATGCTATGCAACATATTTTTTGTGCTTGCGGAAATTATTATTATTTTAAAATGATTCTACATTTTGCTGCATTTGGGCTTACGATTTTATAATATTTTTTCGTGTTCAGGATAGAGTATAGGACGTTTTTAATATATTTTCAACTCCCACAAAATCTTGAATCAGGATCATCTTCTTTTGTTTTATTTTTTTGGGGGGAGGGGGGGGGGTATGCAACATACAAAGAAACAACCATGATGGTGAAACAGAGATTAAGCTAATTCCGAGTGTTTGAGTGGAGGGGAAGATTTGAAGGGTGTTTGAGTGGAATTGCGTTCGGAAATGCCAAAACCATTCCTAAAAATTAGCCTCACCCCATTTTTCACACTCAGATTTTGATTGATGCAGAACGATAACTTGTACATCCATATTTGTCAAATCGGATATATTTCTGTCTGACTGTTTTTTTTCCCCCTCTTCCTTTCTGAGTTTCAAATTTTTATTTTATGATCCTCTCTCGGAACGTAAGTGGATATGAATCTACCAGTCGAATTAAAGAAATCCCCAAAATGTTAGGTCTCATTATATCACAAGTTGTGGCTCTGCTTTCGGTTGATATTTTCAACTGCGTCACAATCTCAAGTACAAAAACTACCGTTTCAAAAAATAAAGTTCGTGAGTAAGCCCTCATGCCTCTTTATACTGTTTTCATTTATTTATTACACACACTTATAATTTTTACTCTATATAGTAACTCTCACAAATAATGTATCATTTTAAAGTATTCGGAGCAATGTTCGGGAATTTTCAACTGACAGCACTCGTTATTTAAAAAACAGCTGTTTTTATTATTTTTATTTTTTAAATGACACTTTGCACGCTAACCTAGATAGTTATATATATTAATTATATATTATGACAAACCAACAGGCAAAAAGGTATTTATTATACATTAAATGATTTTACTATTTTATAATAACACACTGTCACGCTATATGCATTACGATTTTGTTTTATATATTAAAAAATATATATAAAACATATCACTGCATCAAAAGTATTGTATTGTAATGATGAAAACATCAGATTTGTTACTGAATTAATGTAAACCGTATAGTATATTATATACAGTATAGTGATAGTGATTAAATAAATAACAGTGAACATCAAATGCGTTTTATGCGTGACTTTAAAAGAAACAAAAAGCATTTTAATTATAATATTTCTATTATATAAATTTTAAAAAATAAACAAACAAATAATAATATCTGTTTATTTTATAGTTACTACCAAGGTTTATAAACCTTGAGTTACTATACATTATTTATATTAAAAACCATTAATAATAATTTTGATAAATGGTGTATTTCAATTTTACAACTGGACATATATTTTATAAAATTCTATACTTTATATAATATATATATATATATAGTTTTTAATTTAATTAGTTATTACATATTATACTATATACACCCACACGAAAGCAAATCGTAAAAGATATTGTATATTATTGTTTTTATATTTCATTTTCATTTGTTATTCATTTGGTTAATAAATATGTATAAATGTCATCAGGTTTAGGTTTCAAGTGTCAACACCACTGCATAATATTATTAAAGTAGTAAGACCCCTCTTTTATAGCTGTCAACACAGCAAACAAAACATTAAACCGCTCTGCTCGATAGAGCTTTATTCGTTGCATTTTGTATTTTATTCTCACTGCTCACTTTTATTTAAAAACACAACAATAACAACGTACACTTGCAAAATTACTATGTAACGTTCTAAAAAAATGTATAATATATGAAACAAAATGTTTTGATATGAATATATAAATGAAAATGTATTTATTACAGAGCGCAGCTAATTATTTAAATATACTTTCTGTTAAATCAGAATTTTCCCAAAAAAAAAAATTATTTTCGAAAAAAAAAATCTTTCTTTGGTAAATATTAGCCTATTAAATTTATACAGCTCCTATATTTTGTGCAGTATATTTTATATAAATATAATAACATTTAAATTAATTTTAAAAAAATGTAATATTATATTCAAATGAAACATTATGGCGTGTAATCAGTAAATGACATTCAATGTCATGAAATACTATTAAAATTGTTATTATAGTGTTATCATAATAATGAATGAAAAATCTTTCTATATTGTGTATAGTTTTTTGTGATAATAACTTTTACTAGAAAAACAAAAGCTTCCAGATAGAGTATAATTATACGATCGTGCTATTATTATTTTTTTTTTTCATTCAAAAAATTGCGCTAAATTTGCAATATTATTCTTATGAGAGAACTACGTGCTGAATTCAAAAGATAAAATATATATTATCGCAATATGGAAGAAAAAACAAAAAAAGAGGATGTTATTTCATATTCAAAAGATGATAATGTCCTGTTCGATACGCGAATTTCTAATTTTGGAGTATATCAAGTGTTTTTAATTAAATTTTGAAAATGGAAAAATGACGTCACGGTCGGTAACTTATGCATGTGGGCATAGAAAAAAGTTCCCGCCGTGACGTTATTTCGAAACTTTCAAAAATTAATTAAAAATACTAATATAACAAAAAATTAGAAATTCATATATCTATCGATTTAGGACGATGTCTTCCTTTAGGATATGAAATCAAATTACGCACAATTTGCTTTTAGTCTTCCCCAAGTAATGTGACTGTCCTGTACAGTACTATAATATTTGTTTGAGAAATTGATTCCATCGTTTTAATATAAATAATTATATTAAAATAGTATACATAAATAAATAAATTTATGTAATAAAGTTACACTCATTAATTTTCCTGTATTATTTGTGAATGTTTCACTGCCTGCACATACTAATCGTGCAAAATAGCAAAGAAACAAACTATGCAAATGAGGGTTAAGTCGAATGACCTAAAGCTTTGTAATGCATTCAATATAGCCATCGCAAAGAGAAGAGAGAGATTTTTTATTCGTATAATTCTCTCTCTCTCTCTCTCTCTCTCTTTTTTTTTTTTTTCGTACTACTTGATATCTCTATGGTACTTAAAAACAAAAATTTTGTTATGCATTGTATATATTATGTTTTTATCCGACATTTATTTGATGATTTGTATTTTTTATGAGTGGTGTATTATTTGGTTTAAAATTAAAAATGTAAATATTTAAAAAAAAAAATAATAATAAAATACAGTTTCTATGGAAAAAATAAAAAATAAAGGTCAGGCATTGTATACATTTCAATAAAATATATAACCACAATCAAGTTACTCTTTCACATTAATGAAGTTTTATTATATAGAAAAAAAAAACTGGACAGTGAAATGAAATAAATAAATGCATGCAACTAAAGTCAACATAAAATGATATTTGGGTGTGTTCACTTCAGTATCAAACAAAATTTAACGTAAAATTATAATATAAAATATATTTACGTATTAAATATACAACACATAATGTGATACAATATATTTTTATGAAATACAATTTTACCCACTGTTTACAAAATAATATTTATAATACCTTGATTTATAATAAAAGCTTCAACCTTTTTCCATTGTTTATGTTTGTATATATTTTGAATAATTTATATATATAAATATAATAGAAAATTTAGTCATTATTTCGGTTATATTTTGGACTATTATATACAGTAAAACAGAATTTTTTTTTCTATTTATTTATTTGTGTGTGTGTTGTATACCGTGTATGAATATGTGTGTACTGTGGTACCGTACATTATGGGTGCCTTTGCATCAAATTAAAATTTCTTTCTGCACTTTTCACAGCCACCGCGAGTGGTGTTTGTGCATTTTTCAAACGTTTCATGAACGGATGAGCATCTGCACAATCCACAACCGCGGTGCCATGTTGTGTGTATATATTATATTATATATATATATATATATATATATATATATATATATATCGACGGCTACGCGGCTAATGTGATCATCAGAACATCTCGCGCGTACACACAATCTGACTATCAGACTTTCTCGCGATTCCCACAATCTGACTATGTCGTTTTACACAAAGTGACTATCAGACATTCACGCACAAAGTGACTATCAGAAAGTTTTATGATGACTTACCCCATGAAGGCCATGAATAATGTTGTTTAATAACTTGTGTAAAGCAGTTAATTAATAATATTACATTTTAACACTTACGTTAGTTCACAAGTTACATAAAGTAACACAATTATTTTTGTAATATGTATTTTTGATTTTATTCTTTATTATTATATCATTAATTAACATTCATATATCACAGAATTTAATTTAATATTAAACTGGTATAAAAAAAAATTTTAAATCTAAAAAAAAAAAATGCTTTACTAGAACTGCACTGACTGATGAACAGACCTCAACTGAATGAAACGCTTATTTTGCTTATAAAATAGAGATATTAGACTTTGTACTATTACCTCTTATATTTATATTTTTGACTGTGCCCTGTTTGATTGAAAGAGAAGTTGGAGTTTTTTTGTCTTGTTTACGTAAAAATACTACGTTATTAACTAATAACGTCATTGTAGGTATATATATATAAAACTATTTTCCATGAATTATTTAATATTTATATTTAACAATTAGAGAGCATAATTATTTAAGTAGTAAATTTAGAATTAATTTTGGCAAAATATTAAATAATAAGTTAATAATAAAACAATAATAATTAAATTCAAATTGTATTTGCACTCGCCTGAAATAGAAATATATATATATATATATATATAATATAATATATATATATATATATATATATATATATATATATATATATATATATATATATATATATATATATATATATATATATATATATATATATATATATATATATATATATATATATATATATATATATATATATATATATATATATATATATATATATATATATATATATATATATATATATATATATATATATATATATATATATATATATATATATATATATATATATATATATATATATATATATATATATATATATATATATATATATATATATATATATATTTCTATTTCAGGCGAGTGCGAAGGTAACTGATTTTCAATAAATGAACTAATCCATCTCCTTTTCTCGGATTCTAATCAAGTTATAGATATAAAATTTAACACATTAACTTCCCTATTACATTGATCACCTGTAAAATTGTGGTGTATATCTATGGGAAAAATTGTTTGACAAAAAAGGGTGCATCTGGTTTTGTAAAAATCTATGATTTTGTGTTTGCCAGGGTGTATCTACAACACACTTTTTAAATAATTATAAATTATGCATAATTAGAATAATTATTAATTAATTTTTTTTAATATTTACTGAACGAAAAAATTAAAGCGATATATTAATACAGAGAACTCTGACACGCGGAATATTTTAGGTTTCTAACAGCTTACGATTTACATCTTTATAAACACATATACATAAATAAAAAAGCAAATGATATGTAAATTTTGTGAACTGTTCCGTTATAAATATCTTGTACGGTACCATACATAAAACATTTCAATGAACGAAACATTTCAGAAGACAAAAAATAAAGAAAAAATAGCTTCCCTTGTTATAATAATAAATCCAAATAACTCTTGAATATATCTTCTTAGTTCGCATTTAAAACATTTGACGCAAATAAAATCACGTCGAAAAAAAAGAAAGAATAGGAACACGTATACGTATATTTAAATGGTAAAATACATTATTACAGTCGTGTGTCACGGTATAGACCCCTTGCACATCCTTGCGCTTTGTCACCATGTTTGTGGTGCCTAATGCATTGTCCAGCATAGGAGAAACATAATTTCTCCTAAGTTTTCATATAAAAAGAGTTTATTTCAACTGAACGAATTTTTCTCGTATTCTATTCAAGCTTATAAGGAGCTAGAAATAAGGCTTTGATTGAGGTTTGAAGCTTCTTTTGTTATTAAAAATATAAAAATAACGTTTTTCCTATACTGGCCTATGTATTCCTGACCAACAATATGGCGGCTCTTAAATATGAATGCAGCCGGTCTATATACATACACGATTGTGATAACCATTCATATTATTTCTCTCATAAGAATAACATTGCAAATTTAGTGAGATTTTTTGAACGGTAAAATATATTATCAAATTTTGTGTATTGTATATATAATACCATTCAAAAACTGGTGCTGACTTTGCAATGTTATTGATATGAGAAAAACATGCGCTGGATTTAAATGGTAAAATATATTATCACAACCGTGTGTTACAGCTCTAATATGTATTTTGCACCACAAATGAAGTAAAGCTTGAGTGCCATATATAGATTGTTCTGTTTCTTACAACTCAACTCATGATATATTCAGCAATATTATTTTGCTGTATAGAAAAAGAATAGCTATTTTTATGTATTTTGTGCAACATAATTTATATGATTTTTTTTCCGTGTGTTCAATTTTATCGATTTTAAGGTATAATATAAAACTCTAATGGAAAATCTATAATACAACATTTATTTGAATAAATAAAATTTTGCTTTAAAATACTTTGGTAAAAAGCATTTACTAGCCTTTTTTTCACTTTGTTTACATTTTTTTTATCACCATATTTAAAACACATTATTGTTAATAAACATCAAGTATACATTCCCAAAATCTATTTTATATCATTGAAAACTCACATTTATATATATTTGATATAACATTCACAATTCTATAAAAATGTTTATTTAATTTTTACAAATATTATATATATATATATATATATATATATATATATATAATCAAAATTGTTCTTGTGAATGTTGTAATTCATAATTATTTTACAATAAATGTACATCAGTAACTAAAGCACTACAGTTTATATTTTTTATATTAATTAAATTATCATTTAAAATTTTATTATTTAAATTTAACTTTTTTTTTAATTTTATTATCTGTATAAAAATACATAATATAATTGTATAAATAAATAAATTTCCAGTGTTATAATATTTGTTATATACATTTTTGCAGAGTTTACTTTTTTTTTTATATTTAATTTCAAATAGTACTGTGTTCTATACAAATTATCTAAATTTGTATAAATAAAATTATATTACAAAAATAAATAATAAGCGTAAGTTGATAATAATAATAACAACATGAAAAAGCCTACGTAAATGAAAATGACGTTTTGCGTGAAATGTTGTGTAAAAGCAAAATAGACATGTAATGGAAAAAAGAAAAAAAAAAAAAAAAAAAAAAAAAGACAACGAGGCACGATAAATTTAAATTAAGACTTCATATTAACAGACAGCAAGTTTTTTTTTTTTGTCACTCACAAAGTTTGTTGTAAATTTCTTTTTAAACTTTTTTTAAAGTTCACAAAACACATTACTATTTCAGATAATTGGACGAAAGTTGGTCTCAAATTTAAAAGAATTTTTGTATTAGGAAAAGTGAGTGTGAGAGAGAGAGAGAGAGAGAGAGAGAGAGAGAGAGAGAGAGAGAGAGAGAGAGAGAGAGAGAGAGAGAGAGAGAGAAAGTGATGTTAAATTTAAAACTCAAATTCTCAAGTTCAAGTATGAATAATTTATAAACTTGATTAAAGTAAAATAACATTCAATACTAACTTTTTCGAAAAATTAAAATACTAAAATTATATTCTATATCGGCAAATAAAAAAGTAAAAAAAAATAAAAATAAAAAAAAGGACATATTTTTTTTCATGCAAAATAAAATTCAATTCATGTTAATAAGTTTTCAAATGTTGTTTTGATTTATTTGGTGCAAAATAAAATTTAAATTTTAAAAAAAAAAAAAAGAAAGCGTAATGTATTACTTAAAATATGTATGTTGTTAGCGACTTTTAACAGTGTGTCATCATTTTTTATAATTAGAACATATTTTCAAAACAAGGGCATTATGAATATGATGCATATTATTTATATCTTTTCAGCTTTAAGTCTTAAAACAGCATTTTTATAAATAAAACATTTTTTTTTATAACTTCGTATAATGGTTTTTGTAAAATATAGGGGAAAAAAATATAATCATGTAAACAATCAAAAAACTTAGCCTTTAGTTGTATATGCCGAGAAGAATGTGATTTTTCAAAATAATGAATACTAATCTGCAAGAAACTATATTTCACGTAAATTTAAGCTTCCTAGAAAATTAATTACAAACCATTACTCATAGCCAAGTCTATTTTAATTTTTGACCATTTTGCTCTTCTAGGAAATATTTATATGCACAAAAAAGAACAATCGTATCCTTAAAGTAGACTCAAATACATCAAGCTTTAGTTTAAGAAGAAAATAATAAATATATAAAGTAAATGTTGTAAATAATTTGTTGAAGAATTGTTCTGAGAGAGAGAGAGAGAGAGAGAGAGAGAGAGAGAGAGAATTTTATTTGTACCTTCAAAATCTGTATTGATCTGAAACTTTCATATTACAACATGTAAAAAAAAAATGTGTATATTTATTTTTGTATTTCCTTAAATAACATAAATTTAAATTAAATTTACATTTTAAAGCTGACACAATAATTATTTGTTTGTTTCGAAGCCTTTTTAAATTTATTTTGCACTTTGAGAAGATGAAACAAAACAATTACATCACAAAGTAAATTTAAATGAAAACAGTTTAACTGGTAAACATATTATATATAAAAAGAGACTTGTGCTTTTGCTTTGCTTTCTTGTTCAAATTTTTTTTTTTTTTTGTTATTATTATTTTTTTTACGTAGAATAAAATAAAAACTTGTTTTTTCCTCTCTCCATCTCTCTCGCTGATATTTTACGTGTCGCCGTGAACATTCAACAGCTCATAATGATAATTTTCTGTATGCTCCAGTGCTGCTCCAGTGATACCCCCTATAACATGCTCTCGCGACAGTGTTCTATATATTTTAACTCTTATCATACACTTGCATATTGTATTATATAAAATCATAAAATGTTATAACTAATTTGGACTCTTTCAGGGGCGGACTGAGGTCAAAATGCCCGGGATTTGGGTCCAGAGAAAAGGCTAAAAACATAATTATATATGATGAGGAGAGGGCTCTGGGGGGATGGGCCCCTCAAATAGTTTAATTACGTGATCAAAACGTACATTGATGTTATAAAGCAACAAACAAATGTTGTGGTTTGTTTTTTCAACAAATATATTAGTTTAGACTTTTCTGACTTTGTCTAGACTTGAAATTACACATTGATTGATAAAAGGTACAATTATTTATATCATTATATTTATTTTCATTGAAACTAGATTTAGCTTCACTCTTGCATGCTACAAGTTTACGCCTAATCTTTCTTCTTCTTCTTCTTCGTCTTTGTGCTTCTTCTTCTTCTTTCTTTCTTTCTTTTTTTTTTTTTTTTTTTTCGCCTCTATGATTTTGCACTTTTATCTTAAGAGCCTAGCAGGATAACAGCTCGGGATCACATCCCAGCATCCCAGGCTAGTCCGCCTCTGGCCTCTCGTTTAGAATAAAAAAGCTAAATAAGAAAAAATATATTATAATACAGGCATTACTTCTACTATCTCTCTCTCTCTCTCTCTTGCTCTCTCAACAGTTTTGCTCGTATATTTTAAAATATATACTTTAAATCCATTTATTCCATTAGTATCAAAGTATATCCGTAAAATATCAATAATAAATTTTACTTAAAGCTTTTTATGATTGAAATACAACTTTTTGCATGAGAATGTTGGGGGTAAAAAATATGTATAATATGCTAATTGGAGAGAAAAGGAGGTTGGAATGAAGAGAGAGAGAGAGAGAGAGAGAGAGAGAGAGAGAGAGAGAGAGAGACGTGACGAGGACAAAAAAAGAGAGAGTGCATAAATTCAAAGAAAGAATTTATTGAAAACCGTATTAAATAAAAGAAGGGAAAAAAAGTATGGGGCTTTAATAAATTAAAATGAATGCTCCTGCGGACTGCGGAGTACATCATTCTTTAATAGCGACCAACGTTAAATCGAAAAAAAAAACTTAATTTGAAAATACTGTACAGTACATACATTAAAAAATGAAACATCGTTGGTAAAAACTTAAAAGAAAATCGATTTTTTTACAAGAAATTGGTAAGAGCTCGACTCCATGTGTCAATGAATAAGTTTCTCTTGCCCTTTCTATCTCTTTCTCTTTCTCTCAGCAATATGAATCGGAGAACAAAAAATAAACTGATAAAAATGTGATAAAAAATAACACAGAGAGAGAGAGAGAGGTTGAATCATTGATTCGTACTATCGCAATACTATACGAGTAAAGCTTTTACATCATTAGTGACAATTGTCTGTACCAAAAAGAGTTTTCTTTGGTGAACCGAAATGATCAGAATTGATTTTTATATTTTATTATAATATACATTATATTACCATACATAAATAAAAACTAATACAGTAATTCCATAATACTCACATGCATGCATAGGTGTATTAGTGACTGTTGCCATTATCAAAATGTAGAGTCTGAAAACATATTACATAATATAATATGATATACTTAAGTGTATGTTTTGTAGTTTTTACATATTCATGTGGTTTGAATAAACATTTAAATTTCTTGATAGTTCACATAAATAAGAGATTTCGTATTACAAAATGCATGCATGCATATACTCTCAACATGCTGAAATTATTTCTCTCTCTCTCTTTCTCTCTCTCTCTTCTCTCTCTCTCTCTCTCTCTCTCTCTCTCTCTCTCTCTCTCTCTCTCTCTCTCTCTCTCTCACACACACTTTTTATTTCTTTTTTTTTCCTCGTTGATTTTAAACATACGCTAAGCAAATGTTGAATTAACCTTATAACTGTAGAACTTTACTTTTTTTTTAATGTTAACATTAAAAACATTTTTAGATTTTTTTTAACTTGATACCAAATTAAATTATAGAAATACCTAAAGAAATATATATATAATTATGAAAGTGGATACCAACCATAAGTTTATTTAATTGAGCATGTTTGAAAATAGCATACAGCAAAATAAATAAAACCTTGTTTTTCAACAACTAATATTTATTTTATTTCAATTTTTTATGCTTATTAATTAATTTACTTTGTATATATCTAATTTCATTAAAATTTAATATTAAATAAAAATATAAGAAATAAATATGTTAATGAAATTAAACTAACTTTAATGTATAATTAACATAAATTGTATTTCTGTATACGTGTATGAAAATAAATTATATTATAGACACATAGTAAGTATAAAACAGAATAATGAAATTTGCTCTCATATTGTACGTTACAATTGTATAAACTCATTGTACCTACTGTCTGTCTGTACGTACGTTACTAACATGAACGGTCATGTTCTGTTTAAGAGTAACCACAAGTAATAGCAAATAATATTATATACGTTGGTTAGTTTTATATATAGAGAGGGTGCGAAATGTAAGGAAAAGTCTTGTTCTGCTCATCAAAATGGGGGTTGGGGTAGGGTGTAGGAGTTAAGGGTGGGAAATACAGGCCACATACTACGGTAGATGTAGTTTAGAAATGTTTCAATAGTTGACATTTTACGTGCTTAGACGCCTTAAGTATCACATCAGAGTATAGTAGTCGCTATAGCTAGCTCACCACCCTCTTTCTCACTCTAACATGTTCCACACTCACTACACCCGCCACACTTTTCTCTTAAACTTTGCTACTTTCGTAATGCCCCACACGAAATAGAGAGAGAGAGAGAGAGAGAGAGAGAGAGAGAGAGAGAGAGAGAGAGAGAGAGAGAGAGAGAGAGAGAGCACAAAAAGCACGTAAATATAGAAACATTTTGAAAGCTATTGGATAGATCCATTATGTAAGTTAAAATCATATAAAAAAAATTCTATAATTGCAATAATTTTCATTCAATTAAATATGAATTAGGCTTATATTATAGAACTTAATTAACCTAGAAAATTAGTTCCTATTATATAAGAGAGTGATAAAAGTTTTTTCTTCATATGCGGATAAAAATAAGTATCTGATAATTATGCTAACTCAATTTCATTCACAATCATATATATATATATATATATATATATATATATATATATATATATATATATATATATATATATATATATATATATATATATATATATATATATATATTATACTGTAGTGTATATCATATATGTATCATAATTTATAATACTAATATATTGTGTTGTACAAATTATTATATTGCAAAGAATTGCTATCTATTTATATTCAATTGCTATTTAGCAACATTTATGCTACATGATATAAAATGCAGAAATTAGTTTTCTCTCTCTCTCTCTCTTTTTACATGTATACTCTGCAGATAAAAATATCCATCACTAGTTGTAGACAAAAAGTATATAAATATTTCTGTTATTCTGTACCATTCTCATTATTTATGAAGTTAGTAATTTATAATATAACCAGCAACCAGTTCCTATTGCTATATAGAATATTGTTTGCTATTTTATAGAACTTTTGGATGAAATTCAGAAAAATAAAATCTGTCTATATAAATATATTTATGTTATATACAAAAGGGTGCAAGGAAATATTTTATGCTGGATTACAATTTCAATGTATATTGAAAATAAATTATTTACTATTTCATTAGTAAGCACTTTACTGTTTTTAAATATACCTTTTGGCAAATAATTTGTTTCCTTTAATTATTAATAGAAAACTTTTAATATTGAATATTATTAATTAATATATATTTCAAAATCTGCGTGGTTTTAAAATAATTGTTATTACCATCTATTCCTTTGATAAATCATTTTTATTTATATAAATACATAAAATGAAATTATTCATAGTTATATTGTTCATGACAGAAACATTGGTGATAGAATATAATAAACTATACGATGCGACGTAAAATATATAAAATAATAATAATATTAGAAAATATTTCGGTAGATGGGTAATCGTGTATATTTCCCATGAGACTGGAGAGAGAGAGAGAGAAGGTGCGATGGCTTAATTTTTTTCACACTCTGTCAGGCTATACTTCTACTCATAGACATATATACCTTTATGTCTATGCTTCTACTATTATTCTCGATTTGCCGTATATAGAAACAAAACGCTCAAACGAGCTTAAAAACGCTGCGTCCTATATAATATAAAGTATTTTCAAAGTATAATAACAATATTATGGTATTTCTTATTACGTTATTACATACGGCTCCTTCAATAGTATTTGTCTCCTTCACATACCGTATAATATAAAGTCACCAACAATAAAATATTATTTTATATTACATTCTTCTATACTATTTATTTTATAATATTATATTTAATTAAATTTATATTATTTTCGCATTGTATGGTATTGTATACTTTTGAAATGATAATAAAAAACAAATAATATACGTATAATAAATACTGTACTTATATTGACAAAAAATTGTTAATTTCTCAATTTTAGCTTATATAATAGGGTGGTTTGATTCATAAAATAATAATAATAATAATAATAATAAAAATAAAAAAAGTCAATGCTTGATGATATTTTATATGAGAGTAACAAATAATACGGGCCAGTATAGAAAAATGACATATTTTGCCAATTTAAAAATACTTGTACAATTAGCAACATTTTTGAAAGCATCTGATGCTGTTAAAGGGTTGAATTAGGTTTTCAAGCATGTGAGAAAATAATAAAAAATTAGCAAAATTTCCAAACAAAATACCCAAAAACCACGTTTGTCCTGTATGCTGAGCAATGTCATTCATTGCTCCAGTATGGCGTCGAAGCGCATTCAGTAGACGTCATGCGCTAACATGGCACCCTAAATACAGAAAGCTATCAGACATCATAAAAGGAACAATTTTGGACGCTTTCTACTGATTTTCTTAACTTTCCTTTGTAAGTGCATTCGTATAATAATTATAGTATATATATACAAATAAGTAAGGCCCCTTTTTTTATTCTCCACGTTCAACACACAAAATCAAAGCTTATAACATAGTTGTTAATATTGATTTTTTTTTTCGAGGTAATATAAACATACAAATTATACACCAAAAAGAGTAAGAAATTATATAATAAAAATTTACATTCTCACGCTTGTAAAAGTTCCTTATAAGTGTTGGATAGTGGTTTTATATTATAGTTATACCCATATTTGAAATTTTGAAGGCTAATATGACAGTCTGTGTTCTTATCGCATAAAATGTAGTATTGACACTTTTTCTAATTTTTGATCCTATATTTTTCCTTTTCAACTACATAGATAATATCCTTATTTCCTTTCATTCGTTGCAACTTTACAAAAAGATTTATATAGATAAAGGCATTTCCCGCTCTTTTACTTCAAATTTAGGAACTATAATATTTTATTACTTTAATTACAGAATGTATTACGTTTCATGACTTTTACAGTGTAGATAATGTCATCATAGCAAACATTCATATATAACTTTTGAATGCAAATTGTACCATATATACTTTTGCGTTAACTGAAACTGATGTCAAATATATATATTTTTTTATAATGTCACCTTATGCACTTAAGGTATAGGAAATCAGGTACTGCGGGATTTAACTAAAAAATTGTATAAAGATAGAAAAATCTGAAAAAATGTTGTACAGTGATACATTAGGATAAAGTATTTTCAAAAATGGAAAAAAATTGAGGGGTCACCATACTAGATTTTAAATTATGATTTTTTGAAGTCTGAGTTCCATAAAAGCCCATGTTAATTTCAATAATTATTTTCTCTCTTATCTGATGGTCACGGGTTCTGAAAATTTTATCATAGGTAGCTGTTGCTATTAACTTTCAAATGGCATCATAAAGTTTCAAAGTATTTTTTTTAGATTTTGAGATACAAGCCATCTATGTACAACCCTTTAAAAATATGCTTTTATGTAAAAAAAATATATATATATATATATATATATATATGTATATATATATATATATATATATATATATATATATATATATATATATATATATATATATATATATATATATATATATATATACAAAAAAACATACTAATCCAGGACTGCATAAATGTAAAGTTTTATAATGTGCATGTAAATATGCAAACAACAAAAGTAAGTCAGTGACATGACAATGTATGGTTTACAAAACAAAAGGATCAGAGAACAGTATGTTATGTAGTATATATCAGTGTTACTATACGGTGGCAACTTTGAGTAAGCCACTTAAATGAAAGGACAACACTTTATATTCACAAAGAAATAAATGAATGAGAAATTCTTGGCATGCATCAAAATGATATAAACTTAAATAACTAACATATTTCTGTATGTATAGCTATTGAGTAATTATATTCATAAACTATATAATAATACCATAGAGAATTATTTCATTAATATATATAATATCTCACATACATTATACCTATAGCAAATTATATTCTATATACTACAAGTTTTTTTATTTACTATTATTATTAATATCATTGAAATTAAATGCGATGCAGTCGTTTTCGGTATTACGTGAGAAAATTAGATTTCAATTTTATTATAAAGTAATTTTAGTTTATTGTTTTTGTTTTAAATTTTGTATTAACTACTTACAGTTCGTTTCTAAAGTTCACAAACTTTAACTTTTCTAATTATTTTAACTCATTTTAAAAATAAAAAGTGGATAGAAATAAATGCTTACTATTATGTTGTTATTATTATACAGTATTTATTTTTATTATTGTGAGTTTTAGTGTTACTTTATTTTTTAAAGAAAAACTTTCCAGACATATAGAACAATTTTCACATGTTTTCAAGTGTTTCTTTTGCACTAGTTTTTGTACAATATATATATATATATATATATATATATATATATATATATATATATATACACACACATATCTTTTAAAGAGGTGGTATAGGATTCCCCGAAATAATAAAGAATTATTTTTGGTACACTGATTTTAAGCAGTAAATTTAAAATCGCGTGCTGCGTAACGGTGTTAAATTAAATTATATTAATTTGAAAGAAACATATGTTACTGCCAAAATTACTCTTAATTGTTTTGAATGAATGGCATATGTATGTGTGTAATAATAACATAAGAATTATAATAACAACGAAAAGAAAACACAAAAATAATAATAACTTGTTAAGAAAAAAAGAAAAAAAAATCAATGAAATTCTCTTGCTATAATATGTATTTTAGTATTTAGGTTTTTGAGATACTCGCGATGACGAAGAAACCAAAAATTAAGTATCTTTAAGTAGTAGTATATAGCTTATATAGTCAAAGGGAGCGTATATTCTTACGTATAGAGAGAGAAGCTCCACTGATTTTAATGAAACGACAGTCACGTTATTGTGTAAAGACGTTCCCATAGGAAGTTTGTACACCCATAAGCTTATTTGATGCTGCTGTGGTGTATATTTACGTAAAGTATGGGTATTAACTTGAAAAGTGCCTCACAGACATAAAATAAAAGACTTTATAAAGTGAGCAAATATTGCTGTACAGAACCATATTGGGGATTGATGCTGATAAATAATATAATGGTTAATAAACTTTTGTATAACCTTCTTTGAACTCTTCAATATAAAAGGGTTATTTTGTGTTCAATTTTACATAAACTTAAAGACCTTTACCTCTTTACAGTGTACTTGATTATTTATTTATTTTTCTATATATTTATTAGAGTTAAGAAAAAATAAAGAGATTATTTTTTTTTTTAATAAAAATAATAAAATTTTAAAGAGCCCCTGGCCTCAAAAACTAATTTCCTCTCAATGATTAATCATGAGATAGGACAATTATAAATACACATATTTTGTGCCTTAACCCTTCAGTACTCTTACAATTCATTTTTTTTTTTTTTTTTTTTTTTTTTCAATTTCAAAGAGTTTTATTAAAAGAAAAAAAATACAAAGATCAATCATGTTTAGAGTCAAATGCATCTTTTCACTCATCTCAACTCAAATATTTTTATTTTAATTAGAAACTAGGTTACTTACAAACTGAGGAGAAAACTTGTAAAGTAGGCAACCCGCGCTACAATTTCTATTGTAGACCAGGAATTGATGACGTCATAAATTCCTAAAGTTGCTTACTTTACAGTTTTTCAAGCCCAGTTTTTGAGGCTTCAGAAGGGTTGAAGGATATAATATGTGTATGAACAATGATCCCATCTCATGATTTTTACGTTTTTGATTTAATCTTAGGACACTAGGAGCACTTTAAGATCACAAAACGAAGAGCATCATAATATGTGTAGGAACTATAATACACATATTTGATTTATTTGTATAAGCTAATATGCTACTTTTTCAATATCACAGTAATTCTGAACATTTGCTACATTAAATAATAATAATAACAGACCCAAAGTTAAAGTTTTCAAGTCAAAGTGTTGCAAATAGCCAATACGTAACAGATGGTAATATTATAAGTAAAAACCTTGAGATTTGAAAATAACAGACGCTATTACACTATCCTATTTCCCACATCATTTATATTTTCCACTATTACATATACGCATTTTCCCCATCATAGCCTTTGACAGAGAAAAGTATGAAAAATTACATTTACTATAAGAATGTATAACATTTATATAATAGAAATAAAAATGTTACCAAAAATATTAAAAATCTATAAAAAAGAATGAAATTTATACAGTTATTTGTAGAGCAGAATTGCTTGATAAATGTTATTTTTTTCTCTCTCTTGTAGAGCATAATATTTGAATAGTTTATTTAAATTATATACTAATGAACAAGATATACGTATAATGATTCCTACCTAAATATTTAAAATATGCAAATATATATATAACGAAGTAGAAATATTCTCATTTAATATGAATATAAAATAAAAGATTTCTTATGTATAACAAAGATATAGTTATATAACAACAAATAAAGTGACATTAAGCATTCATAAAACTAATTATAGTAGTTGTTGCTTTTTTAATCTAATTTGAAATCATAAGAGTGTAAAAATTTAATTTTAATACTTTTAGATTTAAAAGTTACATTTTCATAATACAGTTTTTTTGCATGGGATATTTGTAAGCGTTTAATTTCTTTTAAAATATCATGTATGTATGTGTACACATGTACTTTGTTTCTTGGTGAAAAGTTAACGTAATATTAATTAATATGTCACTAGCTTGACGTAAATTATTTGGTGCGTGTGCGTGATTATGATGTAATACGTAAGTTTAAATAAGTAAACCCATTACGTCTCTTCATTACTAAGCATTTCATGTAGATAACATTGGAATTTCAAATTACGTATTATACAACCTTATTAAAACTTACTTATTAAATAATATTATATAGGTGTCACAATACGTAACTCTAAAAATATTCTGATTTGTTAGAGGTGTACACACGATGGTACACACGATATAATCATGCTATATATTGATGTTTTACTAACAAAAATTGTAACTGACTGAACTGTTGAACAGTTGGGTTAAATTGAGAGGTTGTACGCCTGATTTCGCCTAATTAAAAGCCATTAATTATTATTATTATTATTTATGGTAATAATATTTTTTATATATTATTATATACCATTCAAAAACTCACGCTACATAATATGTAATGTTATTCTAATAAGAAATTTACAAACTGAATTTAAATGGTATAAAATATTATCACGAGGTATATAAGAAAACAACATACAATAGAAAAGTTGCAAAAAGAAGGGTTAGAAAAAAATAAATAATACTCAGAGCCAAATAATACTATACAATTTGCAGCACAACTGAGCCCCTAAATTAGCCAGCTCGATTAACTGGAACTTCTGCTACAAATAGTATATAACAAATTGCTATAGCAGACGATTTTTGTGTTACTGTCTTGTGGGGGAATGACATAGCTATAACTTGAGTTAGAATTGTTTCTCGACGCTAAATTTTTTACCAAGTCTCAAAGCTATTGTTTCGATAAATTTAAATCACTTTGGTAACTTTTTTTTTCCATTAAATTAATTCGATATTTAGGAAAACGATAGTGTTTGTAAGTATTTTAAAAATATCAATAATGAAATATCTAAATTAGTGTATAATGAACACATAGAAAATACTTATTTATAGTTTTCCTATACAATCATAATATACATTCATGAACGAAAAAATGAGCGCGTGCCAACATAAGCCAGCTGATTACATAAAAATAGCGTGTGGTTCCGGTACAGGCGGGATTTAATCTTTCACAGGAGTAAGTATCGTATAAGCATAAGAAGCCGTTAATTTAATTATTAATATTTTATAAGTATTGTCTGAGCTATAGTGTGTTACTGTATCGGTAATATAACAGGTATGTTGTATTGTAGGTATTGAGTTACTATTGTTAAAACTGTTCAGATTATCGAGAAACAGCTCAGTTTTTAATAATGATCACAATTTAAATTTATTTCATAAAATTCAAAAATAGCTCTAACACTGTAACATGAAAACACAATAACAAAATGATCGTTACTTCGGATACTTTTTTTAGTAACATGAGCAGATTTATGAGAATAATAATATGCAGTACAATAAACCTATATTAAATAGGTATGATAAAGCATTTCAGTTTTTACGCATAGTAATTAAATATAAATGACAGACTTGAATACAAAATTGTAAACTTCATAAATACATGAAAATTTATATTATCAAATTTGAATGATAATCGTTTTGTATATTTATTATAAAAATGATTGTTTTATAATAATGTTACTTCATATAGCTATTATAGATGGGATATAAACAATTTAACTCCCAGTACTTTGATTGTCATTTTCAATATATTATTATCACTAATTAAATCATCAAGCTATATACAAGTCTATATAATTTCCTATCAATGAGTAATTAAAATAAAAGCATGACAAGAATTTCAATTAAAAGATAATAATGTTATATAGAAAATACGTTATATACTTTTAAAAATATTGATTTTAAAATTTAACTATCTTACTTTTTTTTACTTTTTTTTTTTTTTTTTTTTTTTTTTTTTTTTTTTTTCGTTTTCTACCGGTAGATAAAATTTGTGTTATTTGTTTTCTTAGATTTACTTATGACTTAATGAATGTGTACTTAGAAATATTATATTATATAGTTTGTAAATTGTTATTCTGGCTGGCAAAAATGCAATCTTATTGATTTTAAAAATGGAAAACTTTTTTTTTTTTTTTTATTAATGTAGCATTTTTGTTAGAAAAGTCTTTATTGCTGGATTATTTAAATGCGAAACATGTTGATGCTTTGACCTTGCTGTCCATACCCAAATTTATGAATAAAAATAGATAATACATGCAAAATTTCTAGACCTAGTTTGTAAAATTAAATGACTACCCAGATCGTTATGCAAATTCATATTTTAAAGTTACGCGTACGGAAGCAAAGCAAAGAGAGGCTATATGCAAAAACTCATGGTTAGAATATAAAATATTTTTATGGAATATTTTATTGACTTCATGTCACATACAAAATCCGCATAGAATTTTTTTTATTAATAATTAAAGATTCAATTGAATTGTATATATTATATTAAAAAGTTTTTAGTTATATTTTTTGGATTGTTAGATTTTAAAGTAAAAAATTAGCATTTTTTTTTTTTTTTTTTTTTTTTTTGCATTCAATTTAATTCAAACAGAAAAACTTCGTCTACCATGTATTATAACTAAAATATAAAATATATATACGTGAAGTACTCAACTTTTAGATTTTTAAAATGTGCGTACATAATTAGAGATGTGATTTTACTTGTACAGAAAATTATACTTTCCATGGTTTATTTAAGTTAACGTTTTCAGTGTTGGGCTTTATCAAACCATTTCATAACACCTGTCGCCAAATTGTAAAGCTTTTTTTTTTTTTTTTTTTCCAATTTTGTTGTTGTTGATGATGTTGAGAATATAAGGCATAAAAGAATATAATATAAAAACACAAATTCGAAAATACAGAATATATATATATATATATATATATATATATATATATATATATATATATATATATATATATATATATATATATATATATATATATATATATATATATATATATATATATATATATATATATATGTATATATATGTATGTATGTATATATATATATATATATATATATATATATATATATATATATATATATATATATAAGTTTGTTCCTTATGTTTTCTTCCTTTTTTTAATCTTTATAAATATATAATATCGTTTATGTTAGCTCTTTCTTTATAAGCTTGAATTTTGATTGATGGCTGATGACTATACCCTTTACGACCCCCTGACCTCTGCATATTATATAATATGCAGCATTCAAAGTTAAGTACTGTAGCATTATGTAGACGAGTATGCTGCCAGAGGGCTATGATGTTCGCTTCACTTGTCTAAAGATTTTTTTTTTCTTTATAAGATGCATGAGAACAGAGCGCGTGTGAAGTTTTCTGAATAAGTTGCAAAGCTAACAGTGAAAGATAAAAAATTAAATCGTAAGACCAGCAGCAGGGGAAAAAAAGTATCAAAAAGTTTTTAATCTTTCTAATATTATATATTGAATACAAATATATTAATAAACGGTTAACTTATAATTTAAGAACAATATAAAAATATAAATATATATACGTACATACACCCACCCACACACTCATTACAAATTTGGAAAATTCCTATGTTTGTGTGGTTAAATTTTAATTTTTATCATCATTTATTTATATCCAGTAAAATTATATAATATTGTAAAAATAAAATTCATATTATTTATTAGTTCTGTTCACAGAGGTCACCTGCCTAGCAGAAATTCAATCAAATTATTAAAAATATATATTTACATCTTTAAATAAAATAAATTTGGCGGGTAATATATTTATTTGCATTTACATGTTAATAATTGGTTAGCTAAAGTTCATTTTACTATTCTAAAATGTTGATTGGTTTAAATTGTTACACAAGCTTTCAGTACGTGTCACTATCTTGTTGTATTAACTTTGTATAGTCTTACTTATTTGAGTTGATAGTGAAATTTGCAGCCAAGAGATGGCATACTTAGTTCTAAATTTTACTTACAATTTTAAACATTTTGAAATTTTTAAAATATTTAGCTTTTATTTTAAGTTGTTTTTTTTTAAATTATTGTATTAGTCAAGATCTACGTAAAAATATTTATAAGAAGAAAAATATATTTTTAAAATATTAAGAAGAAATTAATATGTAAAATTTTTACACTTAATAGGCAAAAGTTCTGTTTTTTTGCTATATAAGCACATTTAATTTTTCTTTTTTTAGCATTATAATTTTTTTGAGAAAGTTTAATTGATTATAGTGATCAATATAATTATATAATAAGTATAATTTCTTAGTACACACTTATAACGTTACCCTATATTATTCTATTATGTATTTCGATATTTTTTTTATGTCAATTCGTGTATCAAGCCATTTGGAAATTTGAAGTAAAATAACATTATAATGAAGTTATATTTTCATTGATATTTGGAACGGTCAAAGAAATGTAAGAATTTTATTTTTTTATTTGACAGTAAATCCAAGAAAATTAGATTTTTATAAACTAACGTGTAAATTATAAATATGTATATTTTCCCCATGAGTAAAAAGTAATTAAGAGCCATTAATACGTTTACTTGTTTACGTTTTTTTAGTATTCAAAATATAAAATTTACTTATTATGTTCAATCATGTAAGGTCCTGCTGTAATTCCAAATTTATTTTAATGTTAGTGTACTTTATGATATCTGGTATTTTTAATTTTCAAAATTGCACCTTTTTATTTTGTGAAAAAAAAACTATATAAATGTTCTTCATTTAATATTATAAAAATTATTCAATTAAACAGGCGAACTTAACAATAAGAGCCTATATAGTTCACTTTTACATCTAAATCCAAACATGTCATTTTTTTATTTTTTTTTATTTATTTTTTTTTTACTTTATAATTGTCTGTTTTAGTGGATAGCTTGGACATCCTATACAGCAATATTATCAAAATACCATTAATATATAGTAGATTTTGTTCCTTTTGTGACAGTAATAAAAATTATTTCTGTTCTATTCTACAGACTACAGAATGATAAAACTCAACATTTTCTATATATATATATATATATATATATATATATATATATATATATATATATATATATATATATATATATATATATATATATATATATATATATATATATATATATATATATATATATAAAATATGCTTTTTAAAATCAGCAAAATACATTTATCACTGTCGAGCATAAAATGTAATATTTTAAACTTCACGTTACAAACTTTTATTTTAGTTAAAACAACGTACGACACAGTTATTAGATTTTTTTTTAAATATATATTTCTGTTAACTTTAATACAAAACAGAAACATTTTATCCTTGTATTTATTTGTCAACGTCAAGATGAAATGCAAGAAGTAAACTCATCGTATAGATATTTTTAGTCTCTGCTGTTGTTTTTGCACTTTTTACATTTTATCCAACTCGTCCAATCTATTTGATGGTGGTTGGGTGTATGTATTATACACACACAAACACACCAGTCTATTTATATTTGATCGTATTGAAAATGTTAATATAAATGAAGTATTATCACGCCCGTTTCTATGTACAGTGTAATATCGCAAATGCCAAATGTGGTTCTGTAATAAAAATGAATTGGCATTAATAATAATAAAATTAATAATCTCTTATAAAGAAATCTATAATCTAATGATCAAGTAAGATTTATTTACAAGCTAAAATTATAATGTATAATAACTCTTCAGTGTAAGGGTATCTGCATCCAGTTTTCAAAATTAAATTTTTTAATTGTATTATTGCTCATTTTTATAAAAATATATAACCTCTAGCTTTTTATTATTATTTTACAAAGATATTTATATTAAAAATATTTTTGTTGATTTTGTTTTTGTAAACAATAAATATATATTAAAAAAAGAAAGATAATTTATAAAATGGTGAAAAAAGAAAGAAAAAGAAAGAAAGTGTACCGCGCCCCTTAAAACTTAGTAGTTATGCAACCAGCAGGACCGTATCAATGCTCGACGCTTACAAGCAGTAGGAGCTAGGAGCGTTACTCTCTGTCGCTCTCATTTTAAATGACTGTATGAGGTTGGTGATATGATAATTTTGTATTTAGTTCATCTACACTTTTGTTGAGTTCTTTGTGTATTTTGTTTTTTCTTGCTTTATCACTTATCTTTAAATTAAATTAGGATAAAAAAATTATCCTTTTGAGCAAATGCATCAATGTTTGTGACTATGACTGTTTTGTCTGTATATCCTTCATGCTCAATAAATCTATATTATTATTATTATTATTATTATTATTATTATTATTATTATTATTATTATCATAAAAGATTTGAATACATACATATATATAATATATATATATATATATATATATATATATATATATATATATATATATATATATATATATATATATATATATATATATATATATATATTCAAATCAGTACATGTAAAAATACGCGAAAATTGTGTTAGCACTGATTTTTAAATCTAATATAACATGTTAGACATATAATGTAGAATTTTATAGAATCGGCAACCATTGCCGAATTCGCTCATTGGTTTTGCATTTTTCCAAGATCCGAAATTCGGCACTTGTGCATCGTGATTTTGACCACGTCACGGAGTGATTTTTAACAAAATCCACTTCGCGACGTGGTCATTGTAATTTGACCAGATCGCGGACTGGCAAATACATTTTAACCAGTTTGCAGAGTGGCTTTTTGATAATTGCCACGCTGCAGCGAGGTCAAAATGCTTAATGCGCAGGTTACGGTATTCGTTTTTCTTATTACATTTTAACTGTTTTATTTTTTTATTTTTTTCCTCCTTGCCATCACATTATTATTTTGTCTTGCAAAAAATTATAACGTATTAAAATATCAACATACTGTATATCCAAAGAAAATATATGAAGATAGATTGAAATGTCAGTAATGTAAAGCAACGTAAGTTGGTTCTGAGTTCTGACTACACACAAATATTGAGCCAGCTTCGATATTTTTCCTTTCTTAAGAACACCTAATCATGACGTCATTACCTGTTTACTACGTTTATATGTATGTTGATCATTGTATAAGAATAAACAAAACTTTACAAAATAAAAAATGCTCAACATGCGACTCACTTTTATCAGCTCCAAAAACAAGATCAACCAATGAGTGTGTCTAATTTTTTTGGGCAGCCAATCATTGTTAATGAGCCTCACAATACTTTACAGAACAAACTATAATTATAGTTTTTATTTCATTTTTCCATCCAAATAAAATATTATTATCAAATATAATATTTCATGTTGTTACATTTTTGTTTTGAATCCAATGAATATTTAATATGATCATCATTCATCAGTATAAGTTAAAGAATGTAATAGCTACTTTGATATTATATTATTTAATATTTCTTAAACTGATCATTAAACATATTGACCTTGCTACAGCGTGGCAATTATCAAAAAGCCACTCCGCGAACTGGTGAAAATGTATTATTGCCAGTCCGCGATCTGGTCAAATCACAATGACCACGACGCTAAGTGGATTTTGTTAAAATCACTCCGCGACGTGGTCAAAATCATGATGCACAAATGCCGAATTACGGATCTTGGAAAAATCTCAAAACCACTCCGTGACGTGGTCCCTTATTTCAGCCAATGAGTGAAACATATTTATAAAGATTTTTGTTAATCACATTACGAAGAAGAACAACAAAAAGTAAACTGCTTTCACAAGTGCGCTTAAAAAAATCATTTGTTACTGTGATATTGAAATAACTATAATTCACTTCGTATGAACAATCATAATAATGTTATATTTTTTGTACCTTAAAGTAAACAAATAGCAACCACGCTACAATAAACAACCAATAGACTTAAAAATATTGATTCTATTATTACAAATATTTTGAATTAAATCAAAAAGTATAGGATTTTACGTGAATAATAAAGATAAGCATTTTTTTTCTCGTTATTTTAATTTTTATTATTATATATACAACTACAGCATTTACCAAGTGAAAACCTTTTTTAATAATTATAATTATTATTAATAATATTATTTATAGTATAATATTTATTATCTAAATGCTACAATCTGTTTCAACTTGTCATCACAACAATCATACTTGGTACGTAATTATAATAATTACTTAATACAAGTTTATTTCACACAAATTTAGTAAGGAAAAAAAAAAGAAAAAAAAAAGCGTTAGTAGAAAATATATATATATACCCATATATATAATTAACACTTAATCCTAATTACTTTTTTTTTTTGCTAAACATAAAATATTGTGTACAATCTATGAGATCTATAAATTAAAACATTTCCCAAATATATAGTTAATAAAATATTATTTAAATTTAATTGTTAGATTTCTTTTTAATCAATAAATATTGCAATTTTATAATATATAATTTTTCATTGATTTTTTTTCGATTGACTAATTTATTTACCTGCATTACAGATTTTTGTCCGTAAATTTAGATATATGAATAAAAATTACACTGAAATATATACTAACGGTGGTATTTATTTGTTGTTTTTATTATATAATCCATGCAAATTTTAAAAAGAAACCATGCAAAAAAAAAAAAAAAAAACTATTATCGCCCTCTTATACGTAAGCATAGTTAAATAGTTTTACTACTTAAGTCGTGAGGGGATCAAAAAATCAATATATTATAACAAAATATTTTTTTTCAGTGTATTTAATATTCAAATATAAAGATATTAACTATGAAAGCATGTATGACTTGATATAATTGTTTTAAATTATTATTTAATTCAATGACGATTACTTTTTATTATTATTTTCTTTAAAAAAAAATAAGAACAAGAATTTATTGAATATCTCATTACAATAAAAAATAAAAATAAAATAAAAATTTCAAATAAATAAATAAAATAAAAAAAAAATAAAAAAATTGAAAGATAGATCTACAAAAGTATTGTACAGCTTACCATTTAATGGGGAAAAAATAACGCAATGAACAATAAACAAATATATATATATAAAAATTTAAGCTTTTTTTAACAAATAAAATAATTATAACACAAAAAATAATACCGAAATACACTAATGCAAGAATAATCAGTAAAAACTTGTATGGCATATGTTATGTTATTAAAAAATATTCATATATTAATGGACATAATTTACAAGCTAATTAAAGGAGATAAAAAAAAAAGGAAAAAAATAAAGTAATCATAATCCTACAAACACATTTTTTATACACTTATCAACAAGCTTCTTTTCTTTTTTTTTTTTTTTCTTGTGTGTAAAATTGACAATACCTTATGAGTGCAATAATATTTTTTTTTTATTAATGTCTTTTGCAATGATAAAAATGCACAATATTTTATTAATGTAATTTTTATTACAGAATTGATCACCTTGATTGTCCATTTTGCAAATGTTATTGAATTTGATGCTATTATTTTTTAATCGTCTCTTTTAATCTACTCTACAGGATTTTATGCCGCGTATATTCTTTTATTTATTTCAAGTACTTATTTGATTTGATGCCATGTACACAAGCTTCTTTTTACCGGAAGCTATTGTATCACCATTTTATAATTTCACTTTTTTATCTTTCTTTTCTTCTTCTTCTTTTTTTCTTTTTTCTTTTTCTTTTTTTTTTTTTTTCTTTTTTTTTAAAGAGGTGATTTTTAGAGAAAGATGGATCAAAGATTTGAAGCAGCTGGATATTTTATGATGTAGCTAATTCACATATCCAAGATCCAAGGTTGTCTGCTTTCTTTGCAAGTCTTGAATGAGATAAACTTTTTTCTTCTCTTATTCTCTTTTTTTTATTATTATTATTCTCTCCCTCTCTTCTTCTTCTTCTTTATTTTAAGTACAAATCTACCTATCAGCAAGAACACTCGACTGGCATTTGGTTATATAATAAATAACCTACAAAAATATAATATTGCAAGAATTATTTCCATTATCTCTCATCGTTTTTTTTCTTTCTTTTTTTTTTTTTTTTTTTTAACTGCAGACTTGTTTTATTTTACCTTGCGACCAAATCTTGTAAATATCTTAAAAGCAAGTTAACTTTTTTTTATTTCTTCTTTTTATTATTATTATTTTTATATATTATATAAAAAAAAACATAATAATCAATAAGGTTTAACAGATAAGGAACCACAAAGATTGACTTTTATTATTGTTATAGACCTGCAAATCATCAATATGTTGAAGAAATAAAAGTTACAAGCCATAGTATATTATTAAGATTAAAATGAAAAATAGTGTACTGATTTTACACAATGTACATTTACTTAAACTTTTTTTTTTTTTTTTTTTTTTTTTTTTTTTTTTTTTTTAAACATAGACATAAAACTTGTTTTTATTGTTTAAAAAAAAAAAAGCGATTAAAGCAAGGAGTTGGATAGGCAGGCAGGCAGGCAAGCACTGGCAGTAACGTCTTGTAAAGTTTGCCGGTACGAAGCCTCGAGGTGAAACCACTCACGCCCACTGTTATATTTTTACTTTATAATATTGTCGGCTTAACATCTTTTATTTATTTCTTTGTTAAATTATTAATGTCTTATATTTATTCAAACAATTTGATTTTTTTTTTCAACAATGAAATAAATGTATGTATATGCTTCATTTATTATTTAAGCAGAGTCATACATACATCCGTTTATTCACGAGATGCTGTGTACAGTACACATGGAGAAGTTAGTGCCCACCCGCTTGCCCGCCCGCGCCTTCTTATTATATACACCCATGGTGTGCGTGTTCACAAGAAGTGGATGGTGTCTCCATGACATGACGCGAGCGTGCGAGCGAGCGAGTGAGAGAACGAGTGAGAGAACGAATGAGTGAATGAGTGAGTGAGCACCGCGCGCGTATCAGCTCGGACATAGTGGCACGCGACTTCCGATGATGGGAGACGACTGTACAATGTTTATAATATAGGGACTTCTATAATAGAAAATATTCAGTAAGCCACACAGGGTTTCATTAAGGAAGGAGGGGAACGGAAATTTATAGAAATCCTTCACTTACACAGGAAGTTGATGCGCAAGAGTATTAACTTTATGATAGGGAGAAAAATAATGATTAATATTCAGATCAAATCATTTAACATTGACGCAACTTAGACCATTTAGTCATAAGATATAAATATAGCATCGTCGTCGTTCTCTACAATTTGCTTTTCTTTTTATGTAGTTTTCTTGAAAAATATAACTTTTTTTTTGTATTATTTTCTTTCATAAAAATAGTGAATATAATTTTATGTTTATTATTTTTTTTTTTAATAATTCTTCACTAAAAAGTATGTTTGTTTTTTCTCATAACATAGAAACAATAGAAAAATTTGAACACTTTGAAAACGACGCCACAGTTAATAATTAAACCCCCCATTTTTCATCTCCGATATAATTAGTCCGTAATTGGTGTAGGATCCGCTACGCGTCCCATATATAAGACAATACCACTGCGGTAGTCCCAAATGAAAAAGATAAATGGATGGTCTACTTCAAAGTATTTGTCTCCAAAGGTTCCTATCCTCTCGAGTCCAGTTGAAGTAGCGGTAGCTGCTTCGGCACCATCTTCACGGATCTCCAGCACAGTTCTGAAACCATTTTACACTGTCAATCACCTATAATTTAATGATATAATTATTTGTCACCTACTTAAATTTCAAAATTAAAAAAATTGATTCTGGAAAAAGTCTTAATATTGAAATACATCAATCGAATTGAAGCTTTAAATCATTATATAAAATTAATGGTCCTAATTTCAGCCCCTTGACTCGTGTAAACCTTTGCTAATTGTTAATACGTACTTGTGAGCGATACCACTGATATGAAGTCCTCGACTATCAGACATGCCCGAGAAGTCTGCTCGTGATCCCGAGAAAATATCAGTCACTCCCATGCTTAACAGTGCATCAACTAAATTTGCATAACGAGATACCCGGAAACGAGGCAGTCGGATGTTCACCATTTCATCCTAGAAATAAAAATACAATAATTAAAATATTTCCATATTATATACAATCATCAAAAGTTCTTAAATATTCTTTTGTACTTTCAATATGAAAAGCATAGTATATAAAATATATAATTATATTTTAGACAGGCAGTAAAGATGTAATGTCATAAACCCTATTCCTATTGCGCATTTACATAAATTATAAAAGATATCAATCAAGCATCATACATCACGATTAGCATATACCTTTACAAATTGTAGAAGGAGGGCGGAGGCGGGTATTGTGAATAAAGCTTATAAAGTCGATGAGGCGCAAGTCGAGCACTTACAATATAGCACTGTTACATACACTGAGCAAGAGAGATGAGAGAGAGAGAGAGAGAGAGAGAGAGAGAGAGAGAGAGAGAGAGATGAGAGTAAATCAAGCGAGCAAGCATGTCTTGTCTCCAGGAAAGCCGTGCACTGACCCCTAGTCGTGTCCTTGTGTGGGCTTTGTAAGTTGCAGCCCGCCTGCTCGCAGTTAGACCCCCCACAAAGGCTTTGGTGCTGATGGTGCTTCAAAATGAATACTTAATTTTCTATTATACTAATAAGTAGTTAAAATAATAATATATTAGGTAACTTTATAACACCTTTTACTATTATTAATAAAAAAAATAAAAAAATCATAGAAAATTTTCAAGTTAGAAACATTTGGGTCAAAAGTTAAACCCCTGTTATCCTATACAATATAGCCATAACACATTATAAAATCATACAATGACCGCGAACTTGTGAATATATGACCATGGAGAAAGCAAGGTTGGTAATTTTTATGAATACAAATGCATGCATACACATAGTTTGCTCACCTTGAGGGTAGAAAAAAGTGCCTTGATTGTATCTGATGACATGTGTTCTTCAAGACGAGCCAAACCACGATCTAGATCATCAGGTAAGAGAATGAAGAGACTGATACGACGTTCTTTGAAAGGAATCTCCAATACACGACACTCTAAATCTTGACTGTATCCGAGAGGTAGTTTAAATTTACCTATCATCATAGGTATTTCGAATCTGAAACAAATGACACATTCAGGTTTATTATTTTTTTTTTTTTATATAAGAAAAGGATGCAAAATAAAGTTGATAATAATCACAGTGATTCAAAAAGAAGAAGAAGCTATCCTGTTTCTTTTAACAAAAACAAAGCAATGCAACCAATATAATTATTTCATTTTTAATTAATATATGTCTCATTACAAATAATTATAAAGTAAATTACATATATACATATTTCTAATGACAAGCAAATTGCTATAAATAATAACAATAAATTTTAAAGTAGTAAATCATGTGAAGGATCGAAGAAAATGCAATTTGAAATTTATGTTTTTATTTCATTCAATAAGGAACTTGTTGTTCAATAACATATTACAATAATTGACTTTTTTAATTTATTTGCTGTAAAAAAAAAACAATAAACGAAGATTATAAATATGCAACAAATCATGTTCAAATAATTAAAATTCTTTAAAAAAATATATAATGTTATGAAGAAGAAGAAGAAGAAAAAATGACGCGTGGTAATAGAGAAAAGTGAGCCATATCTGTGTTAAAAGGTCTATAAAATATATGCCTACAGCTACTGTCCTTTTATGGACCTATTATAAAGTAACATGTATACTCAATGCGCACTTACGGATCGTTCATAAACGTTTTTAAAGATTTTTTTTGTACATAAATAATTACTAGTCTTTCAAATTTTATTGCAATTCAATGTAGCTGTGAGATTACATGTTATTAATTTTTTAAACACTCTTTTTTATAATTTGCGTGAAGTAATAAGTGGCAATTAAATATAAAAACGTTAATAGCATTATCTAAAAGGTTAGTTGCAATAATAAATACTTGTACAGACCGGATATATAATATATATTTATAAATTTTCTTTAGGTATATATTTATGAAATTTAACGTATAGTTTAGTCAAAATGATCAAGAAGGATTTAGAAGAAATGACAAAGATGTTGTAACCACGTATGGGTTGTATTGGATTTTTTTTTTTTTTTTTTAATTAAGGCTATACCGTACTTTTAAGGA
This sequence comes from Ecdyonurus torrentis, assembly GCA_949318235.1. Taxonomy (NCBI): domain Eukaryota; kingdom Metazoa; phylum Arthropoda; class Insecta; order Ephemeroptera; family Heptageniidae; genus Ecdyonurus; species Ecdyonurus torrentis. The sequence continues at coordinate 21,722,037 of OX439127.1, forward strand.
GAATTGATTCTTATGCATAAGTTATATGTTTTAAAAAAAAGTTCTGATAAAACTTGAGTGTTCTTTCAATGAGTTCAACATTCTTTACTTTACATTTTAATAAACGAGATAAAAGTCAATCAGATGTCAAACTCAATCAATAGTGGTTTAACATTTTACTAAACTGACAAAAAAGAAAAACATTTCATTCATTCGAAAGATATGATGTCAGATGTTAGTGGACGTGTAACACACTAAACACGTCCAACGCAATTACTTGGAAAATTGGCACTTGAGTGTTATAAACGCGTTATTCACAATAATCCTGTTTCCTCCTTTTAAAAGAAATACATTATAACATTTATAAAATATCATTCATAATAATATATAACTTTTGTATGATCCTTCATATTATATGTTTATTTGCTTATTTATAAGAACTTTTTATTTATTTATGCATTTATTCGTAAATATATTTCATGTGTTTATTTAAAAATTAATATCATCAATGATTATGTTAACTATTCATTAATTTAATTTAGCTTTGCAAAGTATAGAGGTTGTGGTTTTAGCTTTGAAGCGTGCACGCTTAGGCTTTATTGACTGACTTAACTATAAGTTTAAAGAAATATGAACTACTACTCTTATAAGTAAACATTAAGAAACCACCCTCGAGGTGTTTTTAAATAACAAATTTTGGCATAATATTTCATGTAGAGGAGAAGTTGCCAGGCAAGAAATATGTGGAACATTTTCCATGAATGAACTTTGGAGGGGAGGTGTGTGATTGGTCCTGTCGTGGCTTAGTGAGTAGTCTAGACTCAAGGCCATCGCTTACATTGCCATGGGTCATCGACTTGCATGCAGCAGGTGGGCGAGCACCGAACCACGCCTCCCTCCCTTAATGCATCTTGCACTAGCTGCACTATACCACAAACCTGAGGATCCTTTGCGATTGCGCTCGGATCTATATCAAAATTGCAATACATTTTTAAAACACACTTATAGTTTATATTTTCTCTTACGATTGCTTGAGAACATCGTGTCACTTTATAGTGAAAATTACAAGATATAATACTGATGCATCCTTTCTCACTATACATGTTTTACTTTTTAGATTGTCCAAAGTTCTCGGGGCAAGAGACGAGAAGAGAAATGTTGCTGTGCAAACTTGTCAATATAGTCATTTCAAGAGTGAGTGAATATTAATTATTTCATGAGAAAAAATTTCTAATTGTAAGCTTATGTTAACTATTTTTAAACATGCAAGAATGAAATAAAATAATAATAATAATAAAACAATCTGAATGAAAAAGTGACAATTCATCAGGAAGGAATAAATTTCATTGATATGTATGTGCGCACTAAAGGAAATGATTAGACTATGAGGAATGGAAGGTTACCCCGGGTAAAAGCCATTTCGCAGTATATAGTAAGATACACTACAAGAATTTGTGATTAGCATAGAAACGAAGTGGTGCTCATTGTGAAGAAGCTTCCAGTGTTTTTAATTTAAGGGGAAAATATAAATAAAAGTCTACAGTACACCTTTACGAACTCTTTACCTGTCCTTAAACAATTTAAAAGTCTGAAAAAGTTTGATTCGTATTGTATACTTCAGCAAGTTATAATTCACGACTGTAAAAAAATATATATATTTTGCTTTCTAAGATTATATAAAAAAAGAAGTAATAAATGAAGAGATAGCGATAGAAATACAGAATGTTTACACTTCATACACACGTTAAGCAAGCTTAGTGTGTAAGAAAGAGAGAGAGACAGAAGAACAGAGAGTGTGTGAGAAAGAGATGTCCACGCTCCTGGCCGGAAGTAATGGAAGATTAGGGCGAGTTCGGGCTTTCTTGGACCATCCGAACATTACCCACGTCTTTATAATCCCCTGAAAAACTTCTTTTTTTTTTCTCTCAACTTATTTATTTGTTTTGTTATTATTATTTTCAAAAATTATATATAACTAGTATTTAAAATTTCAACCTATAATACAATATACTATATCACATAAATATTTACAGATTGTAACAACTTTAAAATGAAGAAGAATTTTACTATACTTAGCCAGTGTACCATACGTGCATGATTAAAAAAAAAACAACATTTAATGGACTTTCTAAACGAATCTTAGTTGAAGTGCCCCAAGAACGACATATGACCACTTTCCCTATACGTGCAGAGGAAAGTGGATTGACTTAAGAGGAAGTGGAAGATGATCAGGGAGGCTGAAAAGAAATTGTGTATTAAATCATATATAAAATTGAAGTGTGACTTACCGTCGTTGTGATGTAATGTAGAAGAGTCCTTTAGCAAATGTTTGCGCTTCGTCAAAACGGAAGAGCCATCTCGCTTTCATTGCCAGAGCGTTCACCAAGATAAGCTGCGTGTCTGCTGCAAGGGGTTGCGACAAAAGCTCCTGGATTCGGTCACCAGTATGTTTGCTCACCCAGCGATTGATCACCTCCCTTGCTGCACTCTCATTATGAGCAAAGTCCAATTCATCCATTCGAGTTTTGTAAAACTCTTCTAAGGCACGTTCATAATAAGATGATACGCTTACACCTTCTTGTTTGAAGACGCCGTTTGCTACTTGCACTGTATCATTGTAGTAACCATCTTGAAAATTTTCCAGCACTAATTTAAAAGCATTATGTACTTCTGAGTAGCTGAGATTTGTATAGTGTAAAACTTCTCGTAATTGACGTGAAGTATTAGAATTTGCTCCTGCTCCTAGGAATAGCATGGACAACACATTATAAATAGAATAAGGTGAAAATATAACATTTTCACGACCTCCTGGACTGTCCATTAAATGTCGATAAAGATCCAAAGTAAATTCAAAGTGTGCTCTTGATAATCGTTGTACATTTGTGCCGTAAGCCCAACTGGTGAGTCGACCTGCTAAGTGCAGAAGGAGCACGGTACCACAGAGCATTGGCAACCACCTCATGATGCTACGGTAGACACACTTGTATAAGTAAAGATGAGATCTCAATGAGGGCCACCCTCAAAGGATCGGCCGTCCTTTTTGCCTGTGAACACAATAGACAACGCTCGAGTGAGAACACTGTGAGAACTGCGCTTATGATTGACACCCACTAAAGTCTTAAGGACCACCGTACATCGATCTAGTTGGTGCACGACTGAACACTAAGTTACAGAAATGCTACTAAGAAGATAGTTGCAATTAAGTAGAGAGATGTTGCTTACTTGCTAGCCCAACACAGAGAAGAGCAGGGGCCGGACTGGCCGGCCAGCGAATGGCAAGGGAAAATGTGTAGGAAAGGAGGTGGCGTTGGAGAGATGAAGGAGGGGAGCTGGCGCATGGAGGCGCAAGCGGGGGAGGACGGTGAAGAATGAGAGAGAGAGAGAGAGAGAGAGAGAGAGAGAGAGAGAGAGAGAGAGAGAGAGAGAGAGAGAGAGAGAGAGAGAGAGAGAGAGAGAGAGAGAGAGAGAGAGAGAGAGAGAGAGAGAGAGAGAGAGAGAGAGAGAGAGAGAGAAAATAAGAAATTAAACGTTTTGTAATAAAATAAAAACATGCTAAACACCTTCCCAATATTAGAAAAACTCTTTCTTTAATGCAAATATCACACATGTCAATTTTAGTCAAATTAAGTGACATTTGATTGATTTAAAGTAAAATACAAATACAACTTTGTTTTATAACCAGATTATGTACACGTTACAATAAGAAAGCACAGAACGGGTAAAGGAAGACCACACAGGTGTATAGTGGCAACGGCACCCAGCTAAGGCACAGCGGGGTGCTCAATTATCACGCACACGCGAACCAAAACCCACTCCATCATATAACTCATATCGAGCATAATATGGCTTAAAAGTAAAGCTACATAATATATATGTTTTTGTTTTTAATCTCTTTGACCTTTTTTTATTGTTTTACAATTGTATTCGTAATTATTCCACGTATGATATCTAACTTTTTATTATTATTTATATGCTTTCTTCTCAGAACTAAGAATAAAAAATATATAAAGAAATAAATAAAAAGATACCTGCAGGAGACTGTGGGCTTATTTACAAACATATACTTTGAATTAAAATAATTATAAGTGAAATTTGTAATGCAATTTTTTTTTCAATTGTTTACAATGAGTTCCATGCTATGAGAAATTTTAGGGATTTATGTTCAATGCTTGAATTTTGTAGTGAAATAAATATATTTTTTTACGAGCTGATCTTAATTATATGAAACAAATCTGAGTATTAATTTATTGTTCTATCTATTATTTTCTAAATTATATTTTTTAAACTTAGCCCCTTAGTAGTTATGCAGCCCGCACAACTAGCATCCCAGCATCGCAGCATTGCACAAAGTAATATCATTGCTATATTTTCCGTGTTTTTAAAAATGTATACAAAACCGTGGCCATTTAGTTAGCCTTATAAATAGTTAGTTAGTTATATTTAGTTAGCCTTGTTTGAAACTGTAATATTATTCTAATGTTGATTGTATTATGTTTTAGTAATAACACAGGAAACTTTGTGTTTCTCTTGTCTGTTATTATACAAAGAAAGAGTGATCGATCTAGGTCCCTGTTTCGGTTGATTGATTGGAATAAATTTCAAAATGTCAATTTCATAGTACTAGAAGCAAACTCAAGCTAATTATTATGTGTTTATAGAAATTGAAACTGTTAAATTTTCTTAATTTTTTTAATATGTAGCTGTTCTAAGTAATATTTGTTTTGTATCGATAACAAAAAGAAGATGATGAAAAAGAAAATAACGAGAAAAAAAAAAAAAAAAAAAGACACACAAGATAAGAAAATATTGCTTTATGAATTTGCTTTACTTGGTCTTCATGAACTTTGCAGAATAAATATTTTAACCACAAACCAGAGAAGCATGCGGCCACAAACCACATTTCAATGTAAATTGAATTGTAAAATAAGTAAGCGTTTAAATGATTTATGTCTATATATATTATATTTATAATATACATATACACGCAAACATACATATAATATACACTTTTAAACAAGTAAGTTATAATGAAATTGTTAAATTTATATAGAATTCTTTGGATATATTATTAGGTAAAAATGTTGTAACCATAAGATTTTTAAGGCAGCTAAAAGAGTATTTTTTTGTTTTTAGTGAATAAATAAGACGATGAGATACACATATTGTATACGCCGACTAATGATGAATTTCAATCAGATTGAACATTTGTCTCAAACAAAAACTAAATAAAAAAAGAAGCGAGGCCAGCAAGATTTTTTTTTCTTCTTTCTTTTAAGGTTGGTCAGTTTTATGAATGAGAAAACTAATTGGGCGGTTTTAGCAGCTTTGCTTATCTCAAATCCTGTATGACATCTTAAACCATCCAATATTTATATTTTAAATCAGATTCCCCTTTATATCCCCCCCCCCCCCCCCGCCCTCTCTTTTTCGTTTTTCTTCTTCTTCTTCTTCTTCTTCTTCTTCTTCTTCTTCTTCTTCTTCTTCTTCTTCTTCTTCTTCTTCTTCTTCTTCTTCTTCTTCTTCTTCTTCTTCTTCTTCTTCTTCTTCTTCTTCTTCTTCTTCTTCTTCTTCTTCTTCTTCTTCTTCTTCTTCTTCTTCTTAAGAGAAGTAAAGTGAGAAAACTAGATTTATATATACAATCAATATCACTTTCAATCTTTGAAGTTTTTTTTCACTCTTAAGTTGAATTTCTGAATAAAATTCTTATACAAAAAGTCACTCATTCATATTATGGACATATTTATAATAATAATAATGTCTTACTCCCATTGAGTATTTGTCATTTCAAAGTAAGAACATTACGATATTATAGCTTTTATTTAAAAGAATGAATGGAAATAAAGTAACTATATAAACTAAGTAAAAGTCATTAATATTGATTGGAATAACGTTTATCATAATGTTTATTTTTATGTATAATTAATGGCGGCTTGCCCCGGCAGATTCTTAGAGTAGTCAACCCGCAACACAATTTATTCTTAAAGTACTTAAAAAAAGTTATACTTCCCTGAATCTTCAATTTTATTTTTAAATGGCAGGTTAATTGATAGTTAAGTTATGCAGCTCGTGCAAGAATCTGTTACTATAATATCGTATTGATTTATTACGTTTTTAAGATAAAACTTTGTGATACGTTTCATAATTTTACAATCTGTCAAATTAAAGAATATCACGAGTGTAATGATAAATGTGCATGTGTATTATGTAGTGGCCTATGTACTAGGTACCACTTACTTCATTGTCCATCTCGGACCCTATCATTAAGCCAATATGCAAAAATGTAGACCTATATAAATATGTATAAGTACACCTTGGTGTTTAATAAATAAATATATAATTTTACAATGTAAACAAATTGAAAGAAATGACAATTTCCAAAGTACACATACTGTAGTTAGTTATACAGGCTGTGGTAAATTTTTCAAATATAAGAGCTTATATTTTAACGATAAAAAAAAAACTGTGCATAGTTAATAATAATAATAAAAACTTGAATATATCATTCTTCATCTCAATTACATGAGGTCATACGTATTGAAGATTTAAGGGAGAGGCCAAACTATAGAATCGTTTCTGCAGGGCGACTTGAACGATCGACAAGCAAGACTATTTTCAGTGTTACGTAATTATCTACAGCGACTGGTTGCTTTGCTTTGCTGGCTAGCTCATGAGCCGACCGACCACCCTCGCGAGATCTTAATACTAGATACTATTTCTTTTTCTTCCATCCAACAAGTCGTTTAGATCTTGTCAGTAAAACGGCAAGAAAAGAGAATTGTTCAAGCTTACATTTAAAAGCAATACCGCGCACTCGCGGCGTGTACATGTTATTGTGTGCTTGTTGCTTTTTCGATCAGGTAATGTATAAAGTATATTATATGATTACAACATTTTATTTTCTACTTATTCAAGAAGTTACATATATAAAGGGTATTGTGTAAGAGTGGATGAACTTGAAAAAATATATAATTCGACAATGCATATAATACTGTCTTGTTTTGTCTCGTCTTCTCTCTGTCTCTGTCTCTCTCTTTCTCTTTCTCTCTCTCTCTCGCTCTAACTGTATCTGTCTCTCTCTTTCTCTTAAGGGATGCGTCATATAATAATTTTATGTTCAAAATTAATTTTTATTGTAGAATATATCTGCTGGAGCTATATAGCTCTTTCTTAGTTAGCGTCATACCTCCTTCTATTCCCCCTCCCCCTCCCTTACAAACAGGCAGGTACGGCCATATTGGGCGGCCACCCACCAAGAGATGAGAGATAGAAAAAGAAAACATCATCTACGAACAGAGACTAAGTACTTATGTGTACATCTTTATAATAATGCATCAACTTCATATATAATTTTCTTCTTCTTCTTCTATATTTACATTTTCATCTAGTCATATAAATTATTTTATACTTTTCGTGGTTTCGTCAAAAGGCATCCAAAAATTTCCATATCTAATATGATGTCCTTTATTTAATTGCTTTATTTTAAAAATTTTATACTGCTATTTTACCGTGAATTATGGTTAAATGCCCTGGGATAACCTTAAAGGTGTAGGCGAAGAATTAGGGCGTATGTGTATATAAAAAAAATAAAAAAAAAAAAAAAAAAAGTTAACATGCCCCCACGTTTGAGTAGTTGTTGCTTGCTAGAGAGGTATGGTGTGTACATAAGACGTGAAAGAGAGATGATGATTTTGAACCGAAACAATAAACAATAACTTAACTCAAAGATAAGCTGACCTCACGCAGTTTATATTACCTTACTACCTACACATTAATATAATTATTAACACTAATACACAAAATAAATGCATATTTTATTTTTATATAATATATGTTGATTTTAATCAAATTATAGAATTAATTCGTAAGATACTATATATAAAAAAATTTAATATTATACTTCTAAGAAAAATATTATAATTAATTTAAATTGAAGATAATTTATTATTTTTAAATTACTGTGATTTAATAAGAAATAGATAACGTGTTCATCTTTCTTTATAATTCTTTTATTTCCTGCATCATGACTTACGAATTAATCTTACGATGATATCTTGCAAGTGAACCAATGCTAATAGGAACCTTATTGGTTTCTTGACAAGACAACAGAGCCAGAGAGAGAGAGAGAGAGAGAGAGAGAGAGAGAGAGAGAGAGAGAGAGAGAGAGATTGAGCACCTGCAAGCGTATGTGGGCAGAGAACTATACAACATATAGTATACTTGATACGTAATATATATTATTCAATTCTCAAAACAAGTGACAACATATTGAGCTAATGAGACAGCTTTTAAACTCTTTTTTTTTTTTTTTTCTTAAATAACAGTTTCAATCCAATTAGCATAACTATAAACAAAAGTTATATTTGATTTTAAAACCTATTAATTTTACCGTAACTTTTTTAAAGATAAAAAAATGAGTAGGCTGTAATGATTACAAATCAATATTAATTTAATTTTAAGAAATCATGAGATTCCATACATGATATGAGTGTATTTACTTCTCTCTCTCTCTCTCTCTCTCTCTCTCTCTCTCTCTCTCTCTCTCCCTTTATCTCCCTCTATCTGTCTTTCTTTCTTTCTCACTCACTTCTCTTAACAAATTATATCATAGTTGATTTGAAAAGGTAAAAACATATTTCAATTTTTCAATTATTTTATCGATTTATGTTTCTCTGTGGCTTTTAAAACCAGTTTTAATCCTATAATTCAAAGTAATAATATATACCTAGAGATCGTGTAAAAGTTTGTAATAAATAATAGCTTAATTATCAAATAAAATGTATAGTAACAACTTATTTATTAAAGAAAAAAAAATACATACACACACACTCACACACAAAATAATATAATTTTTTTTAACATGTTTAATTTTTTCGATTACTATAGATATTATTGTAATATATTATACAACATGAATTTTAAAATAAATATTATATCATTGTTTTAAAGTTATATACTTAAAAATATATTGTACTTATAATATAAATTAGCATATGTTAATATTGCATTGTATAGTATAGGAACAATGATAGGGCCATTACAATTGAAAATCAAATGACCGTATAGGGCGGTGCATTGACCTTCTGGTCAGCTTTTTATACATTCAACTCTGTGAACTATCTGTAGAATAACAATAAATACATTTACGCAAATTGTATTATTATTTTATTGTTTAGAATCACTCGACTGCATAAGAAAAAAAAATGAATTTAATATTTTAAGGAAGAAGAAAATTATATTTCTTGTGATAAAAATCTATATGAATTTAGAGAAAAATGGCATAGAGTTTTATTTAATACTGTACGGGATATTGGAACCCCCAATCTATACACATTTAGGTGCATCTTGCAATTGGAAGCTGAAACTCCAATCGCTTGATCATCACAAAATTGAAATAATATACCAATGAATTTAAATTTCCATTCCTCATTAATAAATGGAGATACATTTAAAGTTCTAGT